>VXAX01003798.1:907284-949009 GCA_013399835.1 Leptocoma aspasia
GCAGCGCGGCTGGAAGCGGCGGCGCAGCTGGTGCAGGATGACGCGGAGGCCGATGCAGTACACCCGGAGCAAGGGCACCAGCGCAGACAATAGCGACATGGCCGCCTCCCGCCCCGCGGCGGCAGCGGGCTCGGGGCGCGGCGGGGAAGGCACTGGGCGAGCAGACGGCCGGCGCAGTGTTTCCGCCGGGCCGGGCCGGGCCGGGGGGTGCGGCGCGGCCCCCACCCACCCACGGAAGGGAAAGCGCCGCCGCTGTCACAGCAGCGCCCGGGCTCGCCGCGGCTCCCGCCCTTCTGGGCATGTGCGGTGGCGGGGGGAGGGAAGGGAAGGGGCGGCGGCGGGCGGACCGGCCTCGGTGGCGGCAGCAGCGATGGCGCGGCGGCTCAGCCCCCGCCGGGACGCCCAAGCAGCTGGGTAGGGGGAGACGGAGAGGGGCGGTGGCGGCCTGACAGCCCGCCCGGTGAGGCCGCCGGGGTTGGGGCGCAGAGACTCTTGCTGCCAGGTCTGTGACAGCTACGGGCAGTCAGTGCCTAGGCGGAGTGAGGCGCACGGCGTAGCGTCAGGATCCCGTGGCTGAAAGCGCTCATCGGGTTGTCTCACCATCTCCCTTCACTCTGGCACAAGTGAGGGGCTGCTGCGGACTCCCACGGCATCGCTGGGTCTGGGCATGGCCCCTCTCACCTCGGGCATCCCTCAGGCTCGCTCCTCTCGAGGTCTCAGTTGCAGGTACCGATTTCTCCAAATGTAGCTCAGTGTACGGAGCCTTCCTACCTCGGGAGCCGGAATTTTACACCTGTCTGAAGAATACGTTCTTTACAATGATAACTGGTATATCGCATGCTATATCGTGTTGTCAGTTTTCAGTCCTCAGCCTTGATTTGAGTACTTAGTCCGAGTATTTGGGACAGAAAAGCGGGTCCTATCTACCAGTTCTGGTAGGCGGCTGGTTTCGGCTACAGGAAATAGAACTCCTAGTCCTGATGCCGTAGTTTTCATTCACAGAACCGGTGGGTTTTCAAAAATGCAGATGAGCCTCGGTATCGATACAAACCAAAATCAGTCATTGCACAATAGGAGACGTTGGCCCATATATTCAGTTTCAAATCTTTAGGTAACTTTTTGTCTGTGAGAAAGATGGGAAGCCGTACAAAGTTCTGGAAGTGTATTAGAAATGCAATCTCCTAGCCTTTAAAAAAAACCCACTCCATACTTTCTAAAAAACAATACAATTAAGTATCAGATTACATTGCTCAGCAGAACTGACTTCATGTCTTCTGTCAGAAATACACATAAAGTAAGAGCATAGTGTGTAGTTGCTCCAGGACAAAACCAACCATTTAATTTTATGGATCTCTGGTGATTATTTTTTTTATTAACACATAGAATTAGGCAAACATAAATGATAGACATCATTAAGTCACATCAATGAGGGATTCATTCTTAATGTATATTTTTTGCAACCATGCATGAAGTATTAGAAAGAGCAACACATAAAACAACATGAAAGAAGAAACACATTTACTAAAGGTGAATTATTCTTTCAACTTATCTCAGTAAAAATCAAATCCTGACTCTTTTATGTTGCTTTATATCCTTTTCTCAGAACTACACCATTAATGAAAGCCCTTTCAACATTAAACTGTGAAACTTGCCTACAGTGTATTTACACAATCTGTATATAAATAAACCCTACTTTCTCAGGTTTTCTAGTATAATAAAATTAATTGATGCATATTGAAGCTACTGCAACAAATACTCCTCTTTTTTCAGACAATGCTGTCCAAGGAATTAGATTAAGTGAGGGAAAACTGATGGGTTAACATTACAGTTTTATTGGACCCACTACTTTTTCTCAGAATGTTACAATGATTTTCAGGCCTCCATGGTTCGTGAGTACAGTGTCACAGAAAAGATGAGAAAATTTTTTTCCCCACAATATATTTATTTTTTTTCTAAAGGGTAATGGGCATAGAGGAGGAATGAAAATAATTACAAAAGGCTGTAGTCTTTGATTCTTTTCAAATAGTCTTCTAATACATCCTCATTTTAATCAATACTTTCTCTTTTTTTGGTCTTCAACAGCTTGCATCTTATTATTGACACTTTGGTTTTTTCTTGCAATCATTTACTGCAAAGCCTCAAGTATTCAGGCTGGAATCTCATCCATCTACTTTAGATACCTCACTGAGACATTATTACCTCAATGAAATTTTAGGTGTCTTAGGTGTCCCTGGAAGGGACAAAAGGAGCAGTCTAATTCCTTAGTTTTGCTGTATGGGCAGAGGACACAGAGAGAGGCACTTCTGAAGACCTGCAGAAAATGACAGCGTTCTTTGAGGCACTTAGAGTGCCTCCTTCTTTCCAGTGACTGCAACTGAACTCACAGTGCCAGTGGGCAAAGCCAGCCTGCAGCTAGAGCACTGATATCCTCTTAGAAACTCATCTGAAATGCTCCTAACACTCCACTGACACAGGATCCAGCCTCGCTATCCCTACTGCAGGACTGACGTTAATGAGATCACAGTGCTTCCACCCACATTTTGCATAAAGATGCAAAAACTTGTAAGAAAGCAAGTGGATGATGTTTTTAGACTTATTAAGCCCTGAGCTCCAACTTCCCAGCAAAATGGCATAATCAGCAACCAGCAGGTAGTGTGGATGGTAGGTGTTGCAGCTGAGTGCCTGTGCAGCCTGGAGCACATGAGGCACAGGGCCACATCAGAGAAGACAAAAGCAAACCCCTGGCTGGCCTAACAGTCCAGATGCTCTCTGAGTTACAAGGTGGAGAGTTACAAGGTTATGCTTTGTTTTTCTTGTCTCCTCTATGACACGTCTTTTCCACATGTGAGTTTGCTCCCCTTGTTTTTTCTTCTCTTGAGATGAGAATGGAGCCAACAACTCCTCGTATCCACACTCAGTAGGAGAGGTTGATGCTTTCTGCCCAAGCGTGGCGTAATAGTTGGGGTAGTCTTGTAAGACGTCAGTGACACATCAGTCCCACTCTAATGGTAAAATACACACTTGCACTCCTGTGCTTAGCTCAAGTCGTGCTCTCAGCCTGATGCACCTATGTGGAAGCTGATGGCCCATGTCAGAAAAAGCCAGACATAATTCTGACTGCTGCTAGTTTTTCAGGCTTCTAAAAGGGATTTAAATGCCTGTCTTCCTAAGCTGGATTGTACTGGGACTTGAAGCAAGAGATAAGTGCCTATCTTCCCAGAACAGGATCTCCTTAACATGTGTGGGTGAATATAGTCAAATGCCTGAGGAGCTTTCAGGTTCAGTAGGGAGTTGCTCACAGTAATAGGCAGTGCTGGGAAACAGTCAGTTGGGATTGCATCTGGAATTAATGGCAGGGGTTTTTGCACCTGCAGACAATTTTGACAGGCTGCCTTTTTTTTTTTTTTTTTTTTTTTGACATATGCCTTTTTTTTTCTTCCTCTATGCAAGAAGAGTAATTTTAGGTACCCTCAAACTAGACATCGTCTTGCATAATACTGGGCACTTAAGCCTAGCAGGACTATACGGAGCAGTAAGCTCTTAGGCAGCCTTAGTAGCTTGGGCAGGGTCAGTTACTTAGAAAGAAACTCTGCCAAAGGAAGAGGTGTCTGCAAGCTACACAGTAGGAAGTCTGGGGGACTGAGAGCAGGCTCCTCTGCTGTGGGCAATCATCTGATGGGACGTACTTCCTGTTCTTCAGTAACACTGGGGAAGATAGGCAGTAGATTGTTCTAAGATCAACCTTCTGTGTAACAGAACCATGCTACAGCATTTTCCCATGAAGGGGGATAGCTTTTGGTCCCTCTCAGCCTTTTTCAGTTATTTCACTTCTCAAGAAAATGGTCTCACTTGGAAAAAAAATGGTAATTTTTTTTTTTTTGCCAGTGTGGCTATAAGGAGGTGACACCCAGGAACACAGTAAAGAAAAGAAATCTGAGGGGTTTTTAGCCTAGCATTTAAGTTCATGGGAATGAGGCAACACTGTTCAAATCCATATTTCCTGAAGAATCTACGCTTTTTACACTAGAAAAGAACAGGACAAAATATGGACTAATAAGTGCAGTGGAGTCTTGGAATAGGGACAACTTCCCCTCTTCCACAAAATGCTCAAACCACTCAGCCATTATGCAAGAAGCATAGCGTGCTTATTGTTCCTGCTGAGTTGTTTTGGGTTTTTTTAAATCAACCATCTCTGCAGCAGCTGTTGTATTTGTGCATCTAAGTATTCACTGTATGTCACACTTTCAAGATCTATCTGGTCTGAAAAGCCTGAAGCATGAGTAGGTTGGTCTGGGTTTGCATTCTCCTTGCCTCATATGCCTTCTCCATATCAGGTAAGTTCTGAGCATCTTCCCTGCAGCTCAGTCAAGACTCAAAGGCCAAAGAGTTAGAAGACGGTATGCAGAAAAAAAAAAAAGCAATTGCAAAAATAAAAATAATTTTTAAAAAATCTCCAGACGTGTTTAGCCACAAAACTTGCACAGAGACATAAGTATAAAGTAGGTGAGTTGCTAACAAAAATACACAAGCTTAAAAACTTTTATAAAGTATTTAAAAATACAACATAAATTTAGAATTGAGCAGGGTATTAACAGGCTTCAAACTGTACATGGCAACTTGGCTGAAAGAACAAGTCATGTGGAAAATCTAGATGTAACCAGCATTATTTCAGCAGTGGAAATCAGTTCTTATGTAATTCCTGGATTTATTGGAAAATGTCTGTAAGTAGATTAACTGATTGATTAACATACATGAAGTTTCAAAAGCCCTTTGACAAAATCCTGTGCACAAGGGATGATAAGCACTCGGGATAAGAACCATGTGAAACAGAAGAATAGAAACAAAACCCCACAGAGAGTGAAACAAAGGGATTGATTTTCATCAGAAAATCACAGCAAAAGAACAGGGTGTCAAGGTTCCATTGAACATCCAACTCTGGCTAATACATTCCTTAATGCCTCAGATGGGGTAAGGGAAAAGCTGTTGCATTATAATGGCACAGTGTTATTTCTGTTAGTCAGGACAGGAGAGGAGCAGAGGAATTTCAGACATTTAAAAAAGCAGGCCATACTGGCAATACTCCAACACCAAGAAAATAATGCTACTAAATAAAAAGATTAATTATGCCCACTATAGAAATGCCTTTGTTGACAGTTAGTGTTAAAAAATATAATTTGTGTTAAAAAGTATCTAGTGTCAATAACTGTCATGTGATTATTTCAGTGTTTGTATAGGGATGTCTGCAAGCACCTGTGGCATTCCCTATGCAACACTGCCCAACCCATAGCTAAGAGTATTTTGTTAGGGTTCAGCAAACGGACAGAAAGATTACTATGGTCCAAAGCAAGAGTTTTCCATGACAGCCAGGTCATCCACATATTTTTAACCTCTTCCTTTGCAATACTGTAAGATAAACACATCTTTCATCAGAAGTGTGGCTAGCACCATTCTAATATGAATATGAATAATAAAGCAGAATCATCTCAAAAACTGGGCATCATGAGTTGATCTGCACCTGTATTTTTGTTGCATCTGCTTGCTAGAATGCTGGAGTGCCACATAAAATAATATTGCACAAAGCAAGGTTTGTGGGGAGAATGTAGCAGACCAGCTTTCATGTAATCCTGCCCATCCCCTTATCCAAGCGGGACTGTGACAACACTGCTGCAGTTGGTATTGAAGGTTTGGAAGCAGAGTGCACTGGTCTCATCTGTGCTGTTTGTGGGCACTTCCTGAAGACTACACTCACTGCTGTTGCAGCTGGCCAGTCAGCTTCAGGAAACAGTGAGATTGAATCCTCTGAGAACATGACAGTCTTGGTTTTGGGCATATCAGCTATAGATTAGCAGGTAACTCCATGCCACAAGCAGGATGTCCTCACACTGATGATGGACCTCACACTGATGATGGGTGACCAGATCAAGGAAGCTGAGACATGGAGTTTGAATGTCAAGATGTTCAGAGTTGGACAGAATTGGCCAAAGTGGCAAGGATTGTGTCCCATGCACATGCCTGTGAGGTTGGGGCTCTGACTGATGTTTTAGGCCGTCAGTGGAGGCACCTGCTGCTGCCAGAACAGGGCAATTCTTACCTGTTGTGAGCTTTTCATACAGCTTGAAGTGACCTGGCTTTGTTCCCCACTCTGTGTGTGCCTCACATAAGTATGAAGATACTTTTCCACATGTATTCCTGTTTCAACAATTGACTTCTTAGATTGGATTCTTACATGTTGTCTTTAGGATCCACGCTGCTTTTGCACTTGGCTCCTTGGGGGCAGGTTCTGACCTCAGTGCTCCCCCAAGCATGGGAAGAGCATCTCTTATTTTTGTTGATGTTTCTAAAGACTGATGGGTATTTCCAGCTGCCTGTCTCTAAGACTGGCATATGAGAGAGCAAATGCAGTGATGGGTAAAGAGATGTGTAGAACAAGCTGGAGGGAAGATCAGGCCAAAACATGATGCAAAGGAAGAAACAGAAGATAGGAACTGTGAGAAAGCCTAGAGGTTGATTGACTTTGGTTTAACTTTGATAAAAAATGGTCCCTAGATGCATGACCCTAGATCATGTCATGCAGTGGCAAGGATGAAGATGGGCAACCTTCTGATCTGTAGGGTGAGGATGTTTGAAAGGAAGTGGAGCTGAAAAAGCCTGGTGCAGTAAAACCATCTATCTTGTGGCAGCATTGGGTGAGGGCCAGCTGCCCCTCCTGAGCCCAGGCAGAGGTGTGCTGAGAGGTGGACCACAAACAGGAGGGATGCAATGGTGACCTGAGCTGGGACATGTCTGGGGCCCAATGTTATCTTTCTCCCTTCTATATCAAATACATCGGGGCATTATTGAGAGTAGGAAATGGTCTGGCAGTTCGTTAAGCCCACTTTACCCTTCTTTTTATCCCTTCCCTCTGGCACTTCGCTTCGCACTACTCTTTGTCAATGGGTCCTGTCTCCTTAATCTCCCTAGACACTTACTAGTGCTGCAGTTTGTTCCTCTAACCCCTTCAGCAACCTCTGCACTGTTACTTCTCCTTGTTCTGGGACAGCCAATGCTCTCTCCCATTTTTCCCAATTCCATCTCACTTTACTTTCGAATCACCCAGACAAACCTGTCTCTCTATCTGCCTACAATCACTGGATTCTCTGTTCTCTTGATCACACCTGCCTGTCAGTGGTCCAAAAAGATTACGTATGCCTTGAATTTTCCACTTACTTTAATAAATGAATGATTGCAGTGTTATATAACTTGTTTATATTCAGCTTGTGCACTCCTGGTTTGGACTTTGGCTATTCTATAGCATTACATTAATTTACCAAGCACAAAGGAACTGTGTGAAAAGCTCACATGGCCAAGAAATTAACAGACTCAACATTTTACATTTGAAGGGAAAAGTTAAACAAAAGAATAAGTAAGTCCTGCTATTCTTGAGGACAAATTCACATATGGCATAGACAAGGTAAGAGGAGACATCTGATGTCTGAGGAGATATTTCTCATTCCTTGTCCTTGGGATGATCCAAGTCTCTGTAAACACTGAGCTTTATTTTTCATTCTTCATCTCATTTTTCTGTGTAAAAGCAAATCATAGTGTGATCAATGCCGAATTGCTTTAAGAACAACTGCAGAAGAGATTCAGCAGGGTTCACACCTTACACTTTCTCCAATATTTGTCTGTGAGGAAGTGCAAAATGTTCCAGAATTGTAGTTTGACCCCCTAGAATGTATGCCCTAGAAATTATCAAAGAAAATTCATTCTGCTTATAAAAAAAATTTAAAAGATGGGAAAAGCCAAGGGCTCATCCTGACAGCTGTTAAAAACACACTTTCAGTTTTGATTGATCACTGGAACATGCCTGCCAGAGTTCAGGGAGCATCTGGACAACACTTAGTCACATGGTTTATTTTTGGGCAGTCCTGTGAGGAGCAGGGAGCTGGAATCAATAATCCTTTCAGGCCCTTCCAACTTGAAATATTCTATGATTCTACATCTGATTCCAATTTTACTTATGGTATTAGTCTTCATATTTTTTAGAGGTCATAAACTATTTTGATTATATGTAATCCATTACTTATGATAATTTAATTTTAAAGTCTATTAAGATGGCAGTTTAATTCAACATCATCACCACATCCCAGTCTGCTGAGACAGTACAGAATGAAAGATCGGCCATTTTTTTAAATCTCTCACTAGATATTCCCAAATACGTAACAAAGTGGGTAATTCTCAGGCCTCTGGCTTTCCTGAGAGCTGAAATTGCTTGAGCCTGATAGATGAAATTCAGATTCCCATGAGGTGCAGAGGTTAAAAATGATGCATTTCAGAGTCTGAATTAGTCTTGGCTTTGTATTACTTTCTGATCTGCTGCTGCTGTTTCAGTAATATCAGCCATTTGCATTCAGTATTTAATAACAATAAACCTAACTTAAAGGACTCAGCTATTGCTGCATGTATATATGTTGAATTCTTAGTGTCTGAGTTTGGGGATTTTTGTGTGTGTTTGTATGTCTAAGAGCATGTGTTTAAATACCAGCATTATATTATAAAATGACATAGGTATTTTAAATGCATAAGAAGCTTTTAAAACAGTTTTATAACAAGTATTTTTCATCAAGTAAAAGGCCTTAATCCAAACCAACCAACAATAAAAGAGATTACTTGCAATCTTTAAACCTGCTTCTTAAAGCTAGGCTATTTGTTTTCTAGAAACTTGCAAAAATACCATCTCCCAGTCAGAACTGTCACTCTAACTGTTAATTGATAAGTATAGGATAAGCTGCTTTAACAATACAGAACATTTTATTCCATAATCCCAGCTAGAAGATGTTTTCCTACACCCTGGCTTCACTTCAAAGAAGATTTATCTAAAGTCTAGATTACTAAAGTGAGTTTAGACTACTTCAGTAATAAAAAAAAAGAAAGTATATGCATATACATTGTAAATGCATATGCACATTTGTGTGTACAGAGAGTAAAATTATATTTTCAAATTGTATTAAGCCTGTGGAAGGCAAATGGCATTTCCTGCACCCAGGAGTGAACAGAGAAGTGTTTAAAGGTATTGGTTTATATTGTAATTTCTTTACTCAAAAGAGTAGGGATTTTTGTATATCAATCACATTACAGCATTGTTACTACTTTGAATAAAGGAGTTATATTGATTATAATATAACCAATAACTCAATAGCTACAAAAAACTAGTGATGGAGTCCAAATTCTCCTGATAACCATATAGTCAGGTTGCAAGCACTAGAAAACAAGTTTTTATCCATCAAAAGTATAAATCCAGAAGCCTTTACTACTGTTTCAGATTAAAGAAGAATAAGCAACCAAAACCATACATTATGTACCGGATGAGTGGCTTTATGCTCACAGTTTCACTAGCTGGGTTTCTAATTGCAAAACAAGGGGGTTTCCTGCAACTTGCATGTTGGGTCTTGCACCCATTTCAGTTCTGGCCAGCCTGCCTTTTATTGGGGTTTTGCTTCTTAATTATGATACTATTAACAGCCAATTCACTATGTTTTAGTTGGTTTGTTGGGTTGTTTTTGGTTTTTTCTTAAGGAGAAGCCAAGATAAAAACTACATTTCATATCTGGCTTCCCTTGTTTTTTGTTTGTCACGATATCAACTACGCCCTTGTTTTGCACTGTCTTGCAACCAACTGTTTACAGTATGTCATTAATAGCAATCAAGGATCTGATTCTGTCTTTCTTGTTGGTGAATTAATAGGGAGACTATGAAGTGAAAGAGAACTTTACTGCTTCATCAAAATACAGCTTGTTTACAGAAAAGTGCACAAATTTGCCCATAATCAGACTCAAAGAAACGACCTCTTTTTTTATCTGCAGGTTTAAGTTTTTTCTCTAATTATTAACTGTTCCTGCTGCTAATCAAAAAGTTAGTTTAAATCATGATGTTATGAAAAAAAATTTTACTCAGCTTCAGAAATGCATATGGAAGAATGCATGATCTGTAGTTCAGGGACAGGATTACACACTGAAGGGCCACACTAGATGAGATGGAAAATCAGAACAGATTTTTATTTTTTTCCTGTTACAGCAGCAAGGATCAGGTGTCTCAGGGGGAAGTTTAAAATCTTCTCAGCAAACAACCTCTTACATGGTAATCTCTACTTTCCTTCTCCACCTATTATACTGCTATTTAGTAATGGCTGTTATGCTAAGATTCTTAAGATTTTATATCCTTTTTTTTGTCCTGTTGCCATTAATTGTCTTTTTATATATATTTGATATGTAGATGATACTTCAAAATTTTAAATTTTATTGTGTCTCTTAGGTGTGCTGCATCTTATTTATATGATTATATATATATCATGTCACAAAATATTTTAATATTTTATAATTTACCACCTTCTGATTTCATTGCATAGCCCTTTACTTTTGTACAAGGCAGGAAAGAAAAATTCTCAGTCTATCTTTAAACAATTTTTTATAAACTGCTTTTTTGTCTTACTCATTTCCTGTTTACTGTAAAAGGTCTTCTCTGTCTCTTCAGAGGGAATTCACAATGCAACACAATCTGTCAACTTTTATTTAGACACCCCCTGTTCAAACTGTACAGTGGAGTGTATACTGTAACTGAGATTTACACATGGAAAGAGGTTGATATAAAGAGTATTTCATATATTTGTAGAGCAAAACTGCAAGAGACTAAAGGATGAGTAATAAGTGAACCAATGACAAGGGATGTTCTTGTTAAGGCCTGCACAGAATCAGCTAGTCGTGCCAGGCTGCTGTCTACCCTGTTTTGAACTGCAAGGTCATATGAAAATACAGATGACAACTGCTCTGGATGTTTTCCTAAAATTCTGCTCCTGGGCTCTCATGCTGTCTTCAGCACTGGTGCACCTCATTAGAGCCATGCAGCCCTGGCATTAGAGGGTGAAATCTCTTCACATGCTGAGAGTGATGAGATGGGTACCGCCGATGGAGATGAGCCAGGATATCTAATGCTGCAAAATGCCTTTGAGAGCATCTGCCCTCTCATCAGCACACACAACTGCTCTCCATCTGTGCCACTCTCCATACTCCAGGACTGCATCACCCTGTCACCAATTAGGCCATCATGCTGCTAAGGACAATTTGTAAGTAATATTTTTGGTGCACTTTCTTTTTCCAATTGCATTTGTTTGTCACTTAAAAGAAAAAGAGAGAGTGAGAAAAGAGAGAAAAGAAAGAAAAGAAAGGTATTCGCAATGAGTTCTTGAAACAGTTTAAACAGAAGGCTTGGTCTTAACTTTTCCTCTTTAGTTATCTGCTTCTGCTACTTGGAATTTTCAGGACTGTTTGAGACCTGTAATAACTTGTGTGGTTTATAGTTATAGTGATTTATTCCTGCTGGGGGGGGGGAACCATGCTGATTACTTCTCTCTTGTTTTTGCTGTGTCATTCCCTATGCTCACACTATGTATAGCAATGGGTTTTCTAAAAAGACCAAAAAACCCAATCAATATAATTTTCTAAAAGCAAACACTTGATGTACACATTGATACACAAGCTGCTAGCTGTATCATAGGTGAAAATAAACACACCTGTTGAGTGTATGTATAGATTCTTCAGGCTTTTTCCCCAGAAAAAAAAAAAAAGTGTTTTTCCATATATCAAGAATCAGATGTGTTCCCTGCTATTTTCTTGCTTACACAGACCAATCTACTGCAATCTATTATCTTTGGGCTTTTTACTATGCACTAGACTGATAGTTTCAAAGATTTTCCCTTAATGACTTCAAGCCATTTTCTGATCATTGCACTGGATGATGGGCCTATTTAGTACACATACTTTAGCTTCGTTGTTGGTTGGGGATTTTTGCTCCTAGACCAGCCAGTTGACATTTATATAAACTGCAATGATTCCAGTAGAAAATCAGATAATACAGACAACTGGATGTAGTTTTATGTGGTTGGTTTGTGTCCTTTTACTGAAATTCATTCACACCTTTAGAGAGGGACAAGAAGTATGTAATTTTGAGTGCTCAGGAGGTGATTTTTGGTGCATTCAGGCCTCCTGCACAAAGGGGAACTTTGCTCTTCTTTCAGTATTAGCATTGTGCCTGCAAATAGAAATCATATTACCTTCAATTACATTTACCATGCATCAGTGGCACACTACTCGCTTCAGGTTTGTTCTGTATTTACCATAGGAGAATAGTTTTCACTGCCCAGAAGATACATTTCTTGATAACCTGTAGCCACCAGTTAAAAACTAACATAAATTATTACTGACTAAAAACCACTTGCATTTGAAGTGGGATTTTATCACCTTTGTCCAGTCTCTCCAGAAATTATCATTGGTGATGGTAGGAAATATTTGTGTCTGGGGAAAACAAACAAGCAGGTAGAGATGGTGCACGCCAGCTCCACGCTCTGCTGCACATTAACTCATTTTCTTGTCTAGAAATCACTCCACAGATTGACTAGTTTTATTTACCAGCCCTCCTAGGCAGAGTTTGGAAATGAGAAAAAAGTGTGTTACATTTATTTATTATATTGTTTTCTTGCTTCAGTCCATTCTCTGCAAAGCTTCTGTTTATTTTTCTTTGTTGCCTTGTACCTGCACTTGAAGCTTGAGGCTGCTGCCTCTGACCTTTCTACAGAGAGACCCAAACCCACGCTCTCATGTCTCAGTGTTGTGACTCTTCTGAGGAGCTGGCTGTGAAGGAAGGAGGGTCACTACCAGAATACCAAGCATTCCCAGTTGCCACCCAGCTCCAGCAGTCTTGGAAGCAGAAGAAATCCTCCTGTATTTTGTGATACTTAGTGGATTTGCAAAATCTTAGGCTTTGCCTGTTTTTCAGTGTCCTTTTTTATATGCCTATGGAATAAACCAATGGAAAATATTCAGACTAAGAAATAAGACCTATTGTGTGCCTAGAAAGAAATATATCTGTTAAGATCAGTGACAATTACATGACAAAACCCTTATGGACTAATTAGTAAAGTCAGCAAATAAACACTGGTTTCCTAATGGAGATCTCTTTTTTTGGAATTTTTTTTCCCTCTGATAATCTGCCAGCTCCTCAAGTATATTTCTTCACCTCCTAATATTTTGAAAGGCATAGTCACTGTCTCCTGCATCTTTAGCACCCACCAATTCCAATCAAAATATCAGCAATGAAGATGGATATTCCTGTCAGGCATCACTTCATCTCCTAGTAGAGCAAGGAAGGCAAAGCCAGTATCATAAATCACTTTCCTTCAAGGGTATAGTCAAGTGACATGAGAAGTTAAAGGTTTAAAATGAAGTTTCAACTTCACCTGTCACTTTCTGTCACAGAATGACAAAACCCCAGTGGATACAGTCCAGCTTAAGGAAGGAGAGAGAGGCTGCATGTTCTTATGGTCCATACTGCCAACTATCTCCAGGCCTAGTACTAGTTGTGATCCTTGGAAATGTTCAATGCAATTCTGTTTCTGTGTCTGGGAAAAGCCAATTTGCAGCTGTTAGTGTCTTTTCAACAGTTACATAGGGGTTCCTTAGGCTGAGAATTTTTTCTGATAATGCATGAAGGGCAAGACTCAAAGCCCAGCAAGTCCATGGATTGCATCTCAGTAGGCTTTAATTCTCTTTGGACATGACACCCAACTGCAAAATGAAAGGGCAGAGCTGCACAGAATATTCAAGAATACTGCAGAAAGGAGGATAGGGAGGGAGGGCTGGCTGGAAATACCCAGCACTTTTTCAGGTCTGTAAAAACAGATGACAAACAAAAAATAAAACAGCAGCCAGAATGACCTTCTAACACAAAATGTTTCCTCCATCAATCCTAACAAAAAGGCCTTGTTTCTCTCCAGTAGTCTCTTCGAGCAAGCCAGGAGCCAGTCCTTCATCTTCTAAATTGTTGGGGGCTTTTCCAGCCCTAAGAGTGGCCAGTCTGCTTTTGGGGCAGGTTTCCCAAGAGTGGAAAAAAACCAGTGATAACTGAAATGTAAATGCTGCAGAAAATCTATTATCCAAACTGTGACTCTTCTGCTTAATCACTAGTCACTGCAACACTGCCTTTGAGTCTCACATTTATTTACTGACCATAAGGCCCCTGTAATTAAGCCATGATTTTGTTCCAGAAAGTGACCCTAGGTAAAAAAAATAATAACTGAAATAAAGGCATCACATGATTCCACATAACTGCAAATGATATCCAACTAACCTCATACAACGTCATGAATTGTCAGTGGGATTGCAAGTAACTGGAAGGTGGATTTGAACTGCAGAACCATAAATCCTATGGGACAGCAGCTAGAAAAACACCAGTCAACTTGTGCAGCCCAAGCCAAGCTGCAGAGCTGATGGGTACAGCTAAATCATGTTGTAAATGTATAAACTGAAAAAATGTTCCAGATGGTGTGTTCTTCCCCTTAAATCCTCTCAGGTCTCACCTGGGGATATGAATATCTCTAGACATAGTCATAAAAAAAGAGGCAATACCTAAGAAGAGAAGTCTAGTATACAAAAAATATTTGAGCTCCTACTTGAGTGGTTTACTGGAAAAATCTTAAACTTTCCGTACGTATTTTTCTTTGGTTATCAATAGCCTATTCTTCTCTAATTTCATAACCTAAGCAAGAAGGGAAAAAAGTCAAACAAATGTTGTCATAAAAAGTCAGAGACATTTTATGCTTTGCTAACATCCCATTGATGAAATTTCTGATGTTAGAAACAATAAAGCAAAAGATTTAAATGACTAAAAGCTATTTTAGAATAAATGTGCCTTGCATAAGTCGCATACAGAGAAAGAAAATAAAAATTAAGGGAAATTTGCTCAAATAAAGAGGATAAGATGTGAATTTCAATAGATTACAACATGTAGGCCAGCATACTATAGCTGCTGTTTATCTATTTGGCTTCAGAAACAAAAGTATTTAGGGTAATTATAATTACAACCAGTAAAAATTTCCACGCTTGGAAAAACATTAATATTTCAACATTTGTTTTCATGCTGAATCTGAAAAAAAAATCAAATTCTTCGCAGAGAAAAATTCTGAAAAATTATGATTTTTAGGTATTCCATATAGATACTGTCAAAACATGGCCCTACGTATATCAATATCTGCAGCATTTAGTAGAAACATAGCATTTAATTCATTATTCCAATACAATTACAAAGTCAACATGAAGGGAATAGGAAAATTTAACTCTTTCAACTTGCAAAACAGAGTATTTTGATGTTGAACAAGAATGTTGTAGAGGAGATTCTAAGCACTGTAGCAATGTCTGCATACTAGCTAAATTTTGACACTTTCCAGCTCCACTTCTCTTTGACAATATCCTGATCATGAAGTCTGTCTTTCCTTATTGTTTCTTTCCTTCCTTTCCTTTTTTCCCCCTTTATATTAGTATGATGATAAAGCAATTTTACTAGTGTATGTGATTTTTTTTTTCAATTTGTTTTTCTTTCAATACCTATAAGGAAGCCTTCACATCTTAGGACTAATGTGCAAAATTGAATCCTCATAAAACCCAAGGAAGGCAAGTAAGCAGATAAAATGATGGACAAAGAGAGGTGTTTCAGGGGAGAGCTATGATTAGAAGCAGCATAGCCCTGGGTTTTAGACTGGGCTTCAGAATGTCATGCTTCTGGAAAAATGGCTCAGTGCATCAGTTCACAGAAGAGATTGGCCAGCTAAAGTGCTGTGCATAGCCTCAAATTTTATGTTTATTTCTGACCACAAAATTGATGCCCGTGGGAGCACAGGTAGTGGGTGGTGCACCTGCAGGAGTCTGTTAGTTCAGATCAAGGTACACTCTTCTTGAGGCAGAGCTCCTGCCTGTCACAGCAGCCTGCCTGGCTTGCACCCTGGAGGCATCTGGGATACGGAAGAAGAGGCCTTTCACGAGACACTCCTGGGTGTGCAGGTGTTCAGGCCATACCATGGACTTGGTCCAAAGTAAAAACCCCTGGAGCACCAGATCCCTTTTCCTCCAGTCTGCTTCTGCTGAGCTAGTGCAGACCTAGCCATAAAATTCCACATACCATCCACCAAATTTAGAATATTCCTGCAACTCCTTAGTTGAGATTGGACCTTTTGAAAGTATTTGTGAAGCATGAGCCTTAAGAAACGTGGTAAAGAAGCTATGGAAACATACACATCTTATGGCAAACCACAGCACAGGTGTACGTGTGTTACCTGCCCATGAAGGTGATGCTTGCATTGGAAGGGGGAGGAGTTCTCCTGCACTCCCTGACCTGTCTCTGTAGCCCCTTAGTCTGTTTCTCCATGTCTGGAAACTGGGTAATCAGGCAGGATGTCTTCTGTGACACCCTCACAGTAGATGCATCAGCTGCACTGGGAGGAGACCAGCTCTCCTGAACACACTCACAAATGCCTAATTCATTGAAAACCCAAGCTGCAGCACACAACAACCTGCTGTTCTCCTTCTGACAGGCAACTGCATCAAAAACTTAGCTGGAAGTAGGGGAAAATAATGCTTGGCGATGACATGTCTCTCACCCCGCAGCAAGAGCTGCAGTTCCACAGCCCAGTTCCTCCTGTCCCTGCCCTGCACAGGCTGGGCTCCCCAGCCCTGACCTACATGGGCCCCAGAGGGAATGCTGCAGTGTCTCCTTGTGCAACTCTGGGGCACCTCTGCTGCTGCTTCAAGTGGCCTGCCTGTGTGTTGGACAAGCAAAGGATTTCCACAGGGCAGCCTCCACATCCAGGCACCTGCACGTGGTGCCTAAAGACGGACACTGCAGGGATTTGCTCTTCACTTTTCTTTTCAATAAACTGTCTCCGATAATTGCCTTGGCTTTAGAGCTGAAGGCCTCTGGAGTAATGAACAACTGTTATTTCTAGTACAATGGGATCGTTGCCTGTAATGTTATCCCTTACTTGCTACTGTGGTGCAAATTATGAAAAGCAAGAATATCCAAATATAGAGACGCTTGGCCCTTGTGACAGGAAATTAAGGTCTCTTCTCTGGCACTGCTGCATGCCCTGAACTCCCACTCAAATCAAAATGAATTACATACATTCAATATTTTGAAAAACAAGCTCTTAACCTCTACAAACGAGCTTATAGAGTTCATATCATGTGTGTTCTGGCTATCCCTATAAATGTCCAATCCTTTTTCAGACCCTACTAATCTCCTGGGCATCCTGGTCCCTTCAGAGATAATGGCAAAACTTGGCTGAAAAGGATGAAGTACATTTTTTAAAAAGAATTAATAAAATCTGTGGGGGTATTATCTTTTGAAATTTTAGTGGCTTGGATTGCGTAACTGGTTATTTTTTATGGTAAGAAAAAGCAAGCAAATGTTTCTATATCATCCACAATATAAAATATCCTATCTTCCTTCCTATTTTTGACACTTTGAGAGTCTACCATTTTCAGCATCTTGGATAAAAGCTTTTCCATACCTCTTCATGCCTTGCTTTGGTGCTGTACTCTTAGAAGCAATAATGACCAGAACAAACTTAGACTTCTGAGAATGAGTGTGTTATCGCTACAGTTCCTTTTTAATATTTCAGGAATTAAGAGTCTAAATGTTTAACCTCCACTGTGAAGTGTCTGAAAAGCATGGTATTGTCAAACAAAAGCGGTAAACTGCTGAGGAAAAGTTCCAATCCTTCTCTTACTGATGTCAGTGGGAATTTTGCCAGGAAGCTCAGCATGATAAGGGTATAGACCAAAGTAATCAGTTCTACAGATGATTACATGAAAAGCCCTTCATTATAGCATGATGATTGAGTATTATTACAGTCATGAGACACAGACATCTTCTGGAACCAAAACCAAAAAAAAAAAAAAGAATGTATTAAGGCTATTCCTCCTCCAAGTTGGGCCTGTTTGGCAGTGGCTTTTAATCAGATGACTTTTCACATGTTAGCACAGCTACTTTGGTTTTGGCCACAGCCTGATATGCACAGCAAAATGAGCCCAGATTTCCTGCTCCACAGTTCCTCTCTGCTAAAGGTCTCTCAGCCCATGAAAGCTGTGTCGTTCGGTAAGTAAAATATTTTTGGCAAACGCAGGAACATTATACTTTGTCATCCATCTTCTCACTCCAGTTCAAGGGAACGTCTTGCTCCACAGGTGCCTCTTCCAGGCTGGAGAAGGGCAAGTAGTTAACGCTCGTGATGTCTTGACGAAGGGACACTGTGGCACAGACCCCCAGAGCCAGATGCCTGCTCCTGCAGCCTCATCCAGGCTGGCCAGTGCTCGAGCTGAGAGCAGGAGGGAGCAGGAGGTTATGGCCATGAATTGGGCACTGAGGGCACGGCTGAAGTGTGCAGGCTAACGGGGTGCCCTTGCAAACACGTTCAGGATCTTCATGGTTCTTCAGGGAGCATTTGTTAGGCAGATATACTGATGCAGTTTTGCACAGTTCATCCAAGAAAGTGAAGTTGCACAGTACCCTGCAAAAGCAAAGTCTATATGAAGATGGGAATATGACTAGAGTTTGTATTAATTTTGGATTAAAGTGTTTTATTATTACTTATGTGTAAGGAGGTTAATTTTCTCTCTGTTTCTTGGGGGTCAAACAGAAGCCTGCATTCCCTACTGAAATCAGTAATTTGTCAGCTTAGCAAAATCTGTATTAATAAAGACAAAATGTAAATATTTATAAAACATGCACAGTCACATCACTCAGTGTTACTAAATCATTAATAGTGTCTGGTTCTGGTTTGTATTGTCATAGTCACAAGAAGCTGCAGTGATGACAGTAGGAAAATACACATCCACGGCAAGTTTTAGGTACATTTTGGGGAGGATTTTCTTCACTACCTTACTTAGGAGAGATTTTCTTCACTACCTTACTTCTAATGGTGCATTTTTATTTATTTTCCACATATGTATGTTGCTTACGTTTCTTATCTGAAAGGAACTGTGAAATTCTCCCACTGCTTCTTGCCTGAAACTGCTCTCTGGATTGCAGTTCTGATTTCTCTGTCATGATATATGTTGTCAGGTTTTGTCTCCTCTTGAAATTATCATTAAAATGGTACACTGGCAAAAAAACATTTGTCATGGTTGGGGGTTCTGAAATATTTTCTGTTATTTTTGTGGTAGCATTTAATTCCCTGAAGCTATGCATTTGATTAAATACCTTTTCATTCTGCAGTCCTCTGAAACAGTAGTAAAAAAATCACTGCTATTTCATTTCAACCTCTCAAGTGATGGGCAAAAATCAGTCGCCTAGCAAGCAGAAGTACTGTTATTTGTGCTAAAAGGTCAAGATAAAAATGTGCTGAAAACTTTCTGGATACTTACATAAAGAGATGAGGTATGACCTGGGAGTTATTTACTGCACAAAAGAGTCTGTATTTGACCCTCTGCATCCTGCTCTCACATACTTTATGTCACTTTAAGGAGAGGAATAACTATTTCTCAAACAAACATTCTGATATTACAGAAAGATAATGGCTACTTCTCAGTTCAGATGAACTCAAGAAATGTGCCTAGAAAATAATTTGTCATCTGCTATAGAAACGTCAGAGTTCCAGCTTAAGCAATAGCAGTATGAAATCCTTTTCTCTCTTTGACCATGTACTAAAAGAGCCAGCAAATGAAAAGCTATTGTGTTTATCTTCTATGGGCAGCTACCACATAATAATGTGGTAATACTTTTCCTGGAAATCCATCACACAATATATGTGTACAGTTCAGAATATACCATCGACTCTAACCTATGCTATGCTTCAGTTTTCAAGATCTTTGTACTGAGCAGCTCACGTGTCACAAGTTAGAAACATGCTGTACCTCTCAGTTGGGTGGATGTATTTCTGGGGTGCTACAAGCTCAATTAGAGTGCAACATTAATTTCATACAGAAACCTTTGGAAGTGAGAGCTCCAAAGCTCTGGGTTTAGGCTTTGTGCAAATTGTAGCGGGAGGATATAAAGAGAATCTATGTGTTTTATACAAACAGATTTAGCACACCTATAGCTCCTATGCTCTGGAAGTGCAGTTAAACTGCCTGTCTACCACTAGCAGTAAAACCAACTGTTTTAAGAGGGGGGTGTAGATGGAACCTCAGCTATCTTTCTTGTGGTTTTTAAGACACAGGGAAAATTTCTAGGTAAAACAAGAGAGAGCACAGCACCTCTGTCACATATTGTGCAAAGCTGTCCTGTCAGCCACACAGTACACTAGAAGGCATCACTGCATCCTTTGTCTCTTACAGTATAACAAGAAAGTCTGACAGACAAAGCTTTCACTTTACTCTCACACAAAGTGAGAGGATCTGTCTGGACTAGGCAATCAAGGTGAAGCAAAATGCTTCCCCTTTCCTTACCTACTGCTATGGATGCATAAAAAGTCGATTGCACATGAAAACATGAGGAGAGAGAAAGAAGCTTCTTATTTTTATTAAACTCTCAAACTTTGCCACCAAGTTTTCAAATTCAAAATACTTTCTTTTTCCGCCTCATCTGTCTCAACCCAGACCACCAGCTAATTCATATCTGGGTCCTGCGGTGAGCTCAGCTGGGCTGGCACAGCCTCTGGCAGCAGCTGAACTCCAGGCAGGTTCAGCATCCCACCTGCAGGGACCCTGGCAGGGTCAGGACTCTGGCAACTGATCCAGAAATCCAAGTGACTATGAAAATGTTTAGAGAAGCATTAAAATAAGATTTATTTTGTGTTATTAATTATTCTTTCCCTCCAACTGTATTGTTTGTATCCACCATTTCTGAAATTACTGTTCTGGAAGCAAATGCACTTGCATTCTCACAGACTGATTTTTTGAATTGATCTATCACAAAATCTTAGAATGGTTTGAGTTGGAAGGACCTTAAAGATCATCTAGTTCCAACCCTCCTGCCATGGCCAGGAACAGCTTCCACTATACCAGGCTGTTCAGGGCCACCATCCTATGTGGCCTTGGACACTTCCAGGGATGAGACATTCACAACTTCACTGGGCAACCTGTTTCAGTGCCTTACTACCCTTATAGCAAATAATTTATTCTGAATATCTAATCTAAACCTGTCCTCTTTCAGTTTAAAGCCATCCCTCCTTGTTCTATCAATACAAGCACTTGTAGAAAGTCTTTTCCCAGCTCTTTTGTAGGCCTTCTTTAGGTATTGGAAGGTGCTATAAGGTTTCCCCAGAGCCTTCTCTTCTCCAGTGGGGAACAAGCCTGACATTCTCAACCTGTCTTCATAGGAAAAGTACTTTTCAACACCTTAAAAAAAATTTGAAGAAGAGGTGGAGAAGTATTTATGATCTACTATCTTTCCTAATAACCACAGTAACCTGAATCTTCTAAAGAAAAATAGCATTTATCTTTTCCCTGGTGCAAATCATTCTAGCCCACTTTCCCAATTTGCCTGACAGTGAAGTATTGCTAAGCAACACCACACTTGCAGGTCAGCTGCCACTTCATGAGTATGCCGATATCAATTTTTTTAAAGCCCACACTATATTTTTTTCAAAGATTATGTTGCCATTTAAGAGCATTTAAAACTACTTAGCTAATCTTCCAACTGTAATACTAGCTCTTGCTTAGTCTAAAGCTGTGTTGCTATGGATGAATATTGCTTGGAGTGTCTAAATATTTGGAAGTAAAACCAGCCATTTTCTTCAGTGGTATAATGAAGTATGGTATAACATCAAGCCTGATTTTAATTATAAGTTGTCCTTTCTCTTACTCTGCCTGCCTTCCCTGTTTTTCATGCCAACAGCAACTGTTTAATTTGACTTGAAGGAAAGCTAAACAGTTAGCCTCAAGTAGCAGACGAATCATTCTAATAGCTGATAACTTTTCCAAATAAAGGCCTCTCTCTCCAGGAGCAAATGTCAGTCTCCATCACTTAACAAGCTTATCTGAGCCCATGTAGTGAGCAGGGACATGCTCACACTGAAAAGCTAATGGTGGGATTTCGCTGTGTTGCCAAACTGCTGAGCAGTACAGTGATATTGCTGATTTCCAGACAAAGTTCAGCACACAGCCTGTGCCTGAGCAAGTGCTGAAAAGTAACAGGTATAGGACATGTTGCAGAAGTTCCAAACCACGCAACCCCCAAAAGTGTAAGGAGCTCCTCAGTGGTGCTCGACTGGTGCTGGGGCATCTCCTGCTCTTGCTCTACTCAGGTGCTCCAGAGGTGCACTTCCTCTGGGAAGACCCAGCATTGTCCTTACAGTTTGATCCAGACACTCACCGACTTCAAAGTGCCAAATAATATGGGTTTTCATAAAAGTAAGCACTTGGATACAGCACAGAGACCTTTTTAATGCCGAGTATCTCATTAAATTGTCAACTTCCTTGCAAGCAGCACTTGGAGTAGCAACAACAAGCATGGGAGATAAAATTCTCCAGCAACCTATGCTGGCCAACCTGCTCTGGGAATCGTACAAGAGTATAACCTACTCTTATAGGATTCCCAGAGCCAAGCACTCAGGGCTGTGAGTTCAAGCAGAGCTTGGCTTGCACCCAAGCCCCAGGAGCCCAGGGAAGCGAAGGCAGAGCCATGGAACAGGCGCCTCTCTGCGCCCTGTGGCAGGTTCGCTGGGCAGCATCTCCCTCTGGAGGCTCTCCCCAGATCCTGCTTCCCGTCACCAGCCCCAGCTGGGCAGGAGAGTCCACCCCAAACCACCAACTGAACATGAGGCTTGGGTGAACCTGACTTCTTCGGTGCATTTTAACAAATGTCTGGCTCAAAACAGTATCTTCAGACTAAAAGAGCATTCTGTAAAATTAGCATTTTAGGAATTGTTTTTCTAATCTGTTACTGAGTCTGTGAATCTTTCAGGATGGTAAAATGCTACTTTTTTCTTCAATCCTGATCATTAGACATACACTTTTCCTAAAAGTATGGGGAGGCTAATGGAATCAAAAGAAATTAGAAAGTCAAAGTTGAGGATTCTAAGAACAGAATCTAATCAAACACAAACATGACAGTTGTCATCACTGTCACAGTATTTACAGCAATTTTTATATTAAATTATCCATGTGTTTTCACCAACACAGAAGTTAGTCATTCAAGCCATTTTAATTATATTTTTATATCACTGTCTCATTTTTATTTGTTTGGATTTCTTGTTTACTGGATCTTTGATGGGATCCATACACAATGAGGTTTCTCATACTGCTCTGAAGCTACATTTGGATTATCACAACCTTCAAAAACTTGAAGATGATCCTAAGAAAATTGAAAAGATGGAACCAGAGTTTTCACAGACATCCAGTGACTCCAGTAAACCTCTACAGAGCCCCAGGATCTCCCTCATCACAGGGACAAACAATATGCTCCCTGATTTTTTTTTTTTTTTATGTAAACCACAGAGCATTCACATGCATTCAGCATGATAAAGACTGAAAGTGAAAAGTTTCTATCCAGCTTCTAAAATGTCAAGCAAAATGTCAGGTAGCACTGTAATAAAAAAGGAAAACCTAACATAAAACAAGAGTGCTCTGATTAGCACATTGCTTTCTAATGAATGTCACACATTCAGCAAAACCACTGGGCTTCAGAAGTAATGAAGTAGTGACTGGATGAAAAGAATCACAGCAGTTCACCAATAACTCTCAGAAAAGCTCCTTTACGAAGTGAATCTTTCTTTGGATACTTCTGGGGCACATCTTAGGATCAAATTCTCTATCAAAGGGTAGATATTAAGACCTCACTAGAGGCAATGGATCTTTATGGATCTAAGAAGAAAGGTTGGTATTCATTAGTGTTCCTCTAGGGAGAAGGGAGAGTAGAAAAAAATAAATTTTTATTAATGGTGTTCAGCTGATGGAGAATGACAGACCTCTGTAGAGATGGTGACCCAAGGTAATTAAATTAGATGATGGAGACCTCTCTTGCTGCCACTCACGACAGAAGATCCAAGGAAGAGTGGCCATCCTAAAAATAATTATTTATGAATCCCAAAAAATAATCCAGTGGAATAGACCCCTGAACATTATAGGAAATTAACCAGAACTAAATCTTGCACAGCAAAATTTGTCTTGCAAATGGAGAAAGTGAAATTTGCAGAACACATCCTTGATTCTTTAATCAATTATTTTTACCACCCTGTAAGCCAAGGGAAGTTTACTATCAGGGAAACACAAGATCAAGGATGCTTCTCGCCAAAGGAATCTGTAGTCAAAGCAGACCACTCACGAGATGTGAAATAAACTATGCCTTGCAATTTGTTTTTTCATCTATCTCACTGCACATGTTCCTGTCTAACTCTTAACACCTGCCACCTTTAAAGCAGTCCTCCAGTAAGATGTTTGTCAATGTTAGTACAAGTGTCTAGTGTACCAAAATCAGTCTTCTCTTTTTCAACACAGTGCTTTGAGAGACACAATGTAGCATGTTTTATTACCCTCTAGACATTTTACAATGTCTAGTAATTTTATTATTTTTTCCCCTTAGAAAGATGTGGCAGTATCCAATATGATTTTATCTTTGTAAATTCATGTGTGCTGCTCCTCATTCACTTATACTTCAGATATTCAAAGACATCCTTTTCTACCATTTGTATCAGTAATTAAGCATAGCTAAACAGGCAACTTACTGAATGGCAACAGTGGGATTCCTTGCCTCAATATTTTAAAGAATTGCATCCTTTCTCCCCTACACATTTATTGTCTATTTACAGATGCATTGTCTCTTTAGCTAGCTACACAGGTGTTTTTCTTCAGCTGTTTTTCAACTAGTTACAAATTTCCAAAATTCTTTACAGAGGATCAGACCATTACTCTGACCTAAGGATCATGCACAGGTCTTTTTTAACATAATTTTAAAATAATTGATAGAATTTGTATGCAGTTCTGTTGGTACACAATTATCCCACTCCTTTTTGACAGACTCTGAATTCTCAATAATTTCGTGTTTATTGTTATCCTTTTACTGTCCATTATATTGGAATGCCTAAAAAATCCTGATATTTTTTGGAATCAGCTTCTTTTGAAGTTCAACAGGATATAAACACCTACTGTCCTTTGCATCTTTTCACAGCTGCACCCACAAAATATTGTGCATTTATAATATAAAAATAATCACTTGGCAGAATAAAAGCAACCCAGAGGGCCAAGTATATAACTGCTTAATAGATCAGAGCTATGGGCTCATAAAGAATTGTGGAATTATCTATATCTAAAATGACACAAATTCTCAAATTATAAAACCACAAAATTTGAACAGTTTAGTATTTTCCTGATACTAGCCATAATTAAATTAGACTTTACAGCTATTGCTATACACTTCCAGAACTAAAAAATATTATCAAGTACAGGATGTTGCTAGATAAAGAAGAGTCATCAAATATGAGATACCCACGATGGAGAGCTTCAGTTGCTGGTACACAAGCTGCCCAAATGTCATGAGACTGAGTTTACAGATGCAGTTTCCGGACTTCACCAACTCCACCACTCCTTCATATAGCTGAAAATCCTACAAGACATGGGAAAAATCACTTTTGTGGATTCAATCCTAACCAATGTTGTGGAGTAAGCTCAGAGGTAGACAGAGGATGAAGCACTTAAAGTTGGAGCTTCTGGAAAGTTCTGTAGCTTCCAAAAGACATCCATATTTTTCTGGCAGCTGTGTGTGACCAGTATCACTAGTAAATGACAGCTGGAGCACATCAGGAGAGCTTCTAGACTGCACCGTGTGCTGCTCAAAGAAAAGGCCTCTCACAGTCACTGGGAGATTTGTGTGTGGTATGATCCAAGGTCTTCAAAATGGCAATAACCAGCAGTCTCATTTAAAATACATGCTCTTGATCCAAATCAAAACACTAATGTAGATGCTTTCCATTAATCCCTTGAGCTGGTAGTTAAGTCCTTCTACTACAGGTTTGCAATGCTGTTGCTGTGTCATGGTGCTTGTTCTTGACACATTTTATCTTCAGTAAATAAATTAAATTAAGACTTAGAAAAGATATTGCTTGAGAGTAGGTCAGATGAGTAGCCTGAAAGTGCAATTTATCTTTCTGGGCTTTTCGCTTGAAAGAATGTTTTTTCCTAAAATAAGCAAAGCAGGAACCTTTGCAACTGAACTCAGGCATTTCACAGACCTTGAAAAAGACTGTCAGAAAGGAATTGCCACCTGTAGATAAACAGAGATGGGGAAGGCAAGAGAAAGGAAGTCAAACCCAGCCAAGCCAAGCCAAGCCAAGAAAATGGAAAGCAAAGCAAGGCAAAGCAAGGCCAGAGAAAGCATATCATAGATTGTTGTGAATTCTGTGATGTTTGTTATCCCAAGACGTTTGGTATGTAAAGCTGCCAAGTGCAAGATAACTTTCACAGTTCTGTCAGGCAGCTGTGCTACAAGCCCTGCCTGCTCATGTCCAGTGCTACGGACTCAGCTGGGCTGCAGCCAGAGCTCCTTCCCCAGTCTCCTTAGAGACTACTGGAGGAAGGCAGGTATGTTGAAAAAGCCATATAATCTCAAAATTCACTGGGGTCAAACGTAGATCTGATCAGGGAGAGAAAGGGGCTCAGTAGTATCCATTTCCTTATGTCCTAGCACTCCTGCACGCTCTTAAGGTGCACTCTGAATCTGTCTAGATTTGCTGCCTCCTTGAAAGAGCTCTCTCTGTGCAATGTTCTTTTGCCTCCCCAACAGTCTTCTCCATTTCTTCCATGCAACTCCACTGCTCCCAGACTTTAATACAGCAGTGGGTACCCACTGCATCACTTTTTCACCGGTGGAAATATCAATTGAAAATATTTGAGTGGTAATTTTCAACAGCAAAAAATGACTTGTCACAGACAAGTACAGAAATAAAAGTTAAAAATCCTCAGAATATTTATTACCTCTTCACATTAAAAGCAAACCTTGGTTAGATGCTATAAACCAAATTTGGCAACTGAGAGTCTAATAATTTCAAAAAAATGGTGTAAGAGAATGTACATGCAACATGCAAACATAAAGATTTTCTATGTCATATGCTTCTGTATGTTTCCACCTATATTTTTGTACAAATAATGAATGCATAAGAGGCTCATTTCTCCACAAAATACAAAAAGGAAAATGCTTGCTGTAAAAATACAGACAGACAAGTTTAGCCAGGAGATAACTCTAGTTTAGGATGGATTAATTTGTTTATTATTATTCTTTACAAACTTTGCAGGAAGCCTGACAGATAAAAACTGGTCTAAGATCTGTGTTTTCACTGTCAGTGATGCTTGTGCAAAAGCAAAAAAGAATATAGATCTTGGCATGACAGTAAGGCACCAAAATAAGCTCAAGGCTATTCCTTTTCTACACAGATTTCAGTGTGAAAATGGTAAGAAAACCAAAATAATTTTCAAGCTGCTAGAGGGTACTGTCAACTGTGAAAAACAGAAAGACAACTATAAACATAATTATTCAAATGCACCCTCTTAACAGGAAGATTTTGAAGGGCTAGCACAGAATTTTTTAAACATGCTAAGCAAGACAGATAGATAATAGACTATTATGGTAGTTTCCTCCTTTGCAAAATACTTTACAAAGGAGATATTAAGCAGATTGGTTTGGTTCCCAGGAGAATGCATGTGGAGGGTAAGACCTGATGCAGTTTTTAACTCCATTTCTTCAGCATCCCTGTTAGATGTTTTGCATAGCAGTACCTTCTGAACAAATTTGCTTGGGATCAAACCCTAAGTATCAATGAAGACTTCACTGGAGAATCTACAGGACTGAAGAATATTTGGTCCTTAGGCGTATAAATGAAGAGGTCATATTCGAAGTATTTTTCCTTTTGTAACATGAAAGAGAAGATTCCCAAAGGATCACTTGTGTTCTGTCACTGGTTTGTAAGCCCCTTCAAAAGGAAGAAAAGGACGAAAAAGGTACCCATTGCTGTGGTGGCACCTGTTACTGTAGCTGCTGCTCTTCCAGGTACATGGCAAAAGAGGGCAGTGGAGCACTGTACATTTCAACAGATTAAACTAATGATCCCTGCAGATCTTTTCTCTACATTTCTTTGCTGCAAAAATTATTACAATACCTAAAAAAGCAATCATGTTGTATTAATGACATCCAGACAGTTTAAACAGAACATCTCTTTTGCTTTCACTGAAAATGGCATTTCTTTCCTAGCGAGCCTTATAATCGATTGATTGAAATTTCATTACTTCCAAATCTCCAGTCACAGGAGGTATTGCATTTTCACCCACTAATAGGATTCTCCATGTTGGTTTCTTTTGCATTAGCTCCTTTTGCATTAGCTCCTTCACATGCTCTCCAGGGGGAAGTTTGCATTCCTGCCTGTAACACATCTGTCCAAGTTTAAAACAGCCAACAATAGTTTAAGTGTAATCACATGGAATGGGTTTTGTTTCTAGTTCTGTCACTAGCAAGAAACCATGCTTGTTTTAGCCAGTGTACCATGGCCAGTCATTGCTTATGCTGGGTTCTTTCTTAATTTATTAGGCAGGTCTACCTTCTGAATCCTTCCTAAGTGTTTCTAGACTTTGTCTGTACCACATCCATTTCAAAATGCATTCGTTCATGCAACTTTAAACACTTACAAATGCATTTCAAAATATGATCGTTCATGCAACTTTAAACATTTAGCAACATCATTTGTTGTTCCCAGATTTAACAAAAGAGCTTGAAGGTCAAAGGTATCTTCAAACATTTCTAGTTTTACACTGCAATATAATCAAATCTGAAGTTTAGGGTTGCTTTGGTTTTTTGATTGGAGTCTAGGATGATGCTTCCTTTTGCTGAAAGCAGCAGTTCCCACTTCAGTGTAAGTTGACACATATAATATGTTGTTAAAAATAATGACATATTATTTAAGAGGAATGCTCACAGTAAAGAACCCTGCTCTCTCCACCAACCAACCCTCTTTCATCTTGTCAAAAACAGCCTTTAGTCTTTCTTTAAAACGACAAAGGTTTACAGTGTCAACATACTCCTTGGGATGGCAGTGCTCTAACCAGATTTATTAGCAAAGCTTTTACTTTACCATTATAAGCCAAACCCTGGCACTCAAACGTCATTCATTACAAAATCTCACATTTTATTTAATGGCTATAATATGTCAGCACTGTCTCCAATGTTCCTTTGATGCAAAAAGACAAGGGGATATGACGAGATAGACTTTGATGTGCCACATCCAACCTGAAGTTTGAATTATTTATAGATGTTTGGAAAATTACATAAAATGATAGTGTACGATATGCAATCCATTACCACTACATTCTCAGATCAAAACACAGTAATCACCAACATCATTATCTTATTTCAGAGCAGTTTCAAGGGTAGCTCACTGGACTGGGATTACAGAGAGTCAGTTTATAAGCCTAGTTCTTCCATGGTCCAAAGTAGCAAACTCAAGGAAGTTCTCCCAGCCTCCTCAGCCTCAGTTTCCTCTCCTTCATACCAGGGGTACTAACACCCAGCTTTTCTGTAAAGTGTTTGGACATCATGGTTTATATAGGTTTTGTATTTACAGTATAGAGACTGGATATTACTTCTGTTATTACAGTTTTTGTTCTATTTTTACAGGGATATTGTATTATTCCTACTACTACAGTTTTCTGCCTCCAGGGTGCTGGGTCTTGAGCAAACCCAAAAGCAGGCTGGTCAAAGTCGACTGCTGTTTACATTTGAAAAATATTTTAGAAGTGCAAGACCATCCTTTCCACACCAGTGCACTTAAACGTACAGAAAAATCAATACTTTTCTCTACGACTGACTAGGCTTTTTCCAGTAGGTCTTGCACAGTTAAAAAGGCATAAACCACCCTCAAATATAAACAGAAAAAAACTTGCAATAGTCCTAACTGTGCAAAAATGACATTTTTTTGGTGAGATGTTTACAGAAATACTTTTATGCTTTGGTTAACTCCCTGAGACAGAAAACATTTCTTAAAAGAAATATTGTTTAGTCTTTACTTTTATTTATTCATTTTGTCCTTAACTAAGTAATAAAGCAATATTGTACTTCAGAGATGTACCGAACAAGCAATCTAAAACTAACTCTTCCTTTCTCCTCTCATTTCCTGATATAGGTTTCTGTACACATATGTCTTTAGACTGCTTTTTGATATAAAACTATACATTAAGGTTTTATCATTTGCATTTTATATCAAATTATAAAAATTATATAGACAGTCAGTCAGAAAGATATACACACATTCAAAAAACTAAGAGCTCAGCAAGTTCAGGTCAGGTGAAAATCAAGTGACTTTCCAAATCTCAGTGCTGGTTATAACAACACAGGGTTTCTATGATGCTTCAGCACCAAAATCAGGGCATTCCACCTATGAAAGCTGAGGATTCTCTTGAAAGAGAGAATCCTTTACCCAAGGTTCTGAGTAGAAAAGGAGACAGGCATGGGTGGACCCCCACCTTGACCAGAGATAAAGCCCATCCAGGAAGTTAATCCAGAAATGCCTTTAATTTGCAAAGGAGTTTATTTCCATTCTCACTCCTGTTGGCGTAAGTGTAATGAAAAGCCATAGAAACTTCCCACTGTCAGGAGTTCCAGTATTGGCATGACAGTAAGGCACCAAAATAAGCTCAAGGCTATTCCTTTTCTACACAGATTTCAGTGTGAAAATGGTAAGAAAACCAAAATAATTTGGTTTTCCCAAATAATTTTCCCAAATTATTTCCCAAAGCTGCTTTTGCAAACCAAGTGGTTTCATCCTTCATTCCTGGGGCACCAACCTGGCTCATAAACTGTGTAACAAACTGTAATAAACGGTGATCTAAAGTTAAGCAAAACAAGAAAATCAAGATGGGTTTGGTGGTAATAGGCAAACAAAGTGACCACTTTCAACTCAGGCATCACTGGTAATAAATGTGCGTGCATATGTGCCATCACTGGTAATAAATGTGCGTGCATATGTGTATTTGTATAACATCTCTTTAAATTCCTGACAATAAATCCTCTTGGTGCAAACCTTAATGTAACAGATATTACACAGAATGTTTTGAAAACCAGAACCATTATAATTGGTAAAAAAGAAACCAGCAAAATGCACGTAAATAAAAGGATTTACATGTGGATTTAAATTTTTAAAAAATTAACTTTTTACACATGGGAAAAAACAAAATTAAGCTTTCCTTAGTAAGGACCATTATTCAAAGGACAAATTATTCTGGTCCACAAGTGCCATCTGCTACTATTACAGCAAGGGAAAGAAAAATGCATTCACTTTCTGCTTTGAAAGTGCTTATTCTCCTCTCTTGTGATGCTCAGAGGTGATGATAATTTTGCATTTTTCAGTCTGTCCCCTATCAGGGCACAAAATCTGCTGCTTACACATGAGAAAGGAAATCCAGCACAGGTTTCTAGCAGAACAGCTCTGGTGGGAGGAGGATGAGGCTGATAGGTGGCTATAGGGCTGCATGTTAGGATAAAAAAGCATGAAGAGATGGTGTTGGAACTGAAATCAAGCAGTAGACACCATCCAGATAGTTATGAAAGCAACATTACACTCTCAAAACGTAAGAGCTCTGCAACTACCTACTAACTGAAATGGTGAGAAAAATAAATGGATTTCACAGTTTAAGCAACTGCTCTACTCGTACAAATGTAGGTCAAGAAGAAATGAAGTTCCAGTTCCAGTGCAGGAATCACAGGACTGTAAAAGAAAGGTTATTCACAAGCTTAATTCAAACAACAGCTATCTTAAAAATGGCAAATTAAGAAATGCATTTTACTACACAGACCAAAATGTTATTAATTGAATAGCCAACAAAAAGATTGCTACATGCCCATGCTGGGTCACAACACCATGTTGTTTGATAAGGGACATCACTCTATTGTGCATCTGAGCTTGTTTTCAAGACAGCATCAAAAAGTGACTGCCACAATACAGCATGTCCTGACGCCACAGCTCTGCAGTTCCCCTCCTCGCCAGACACTGGACAGCCTCTGTCAGGGTAGACTCTTCTGTCTTCAAAGTGCCTCTTCACGTGAGAAATGCACCTGGGAAATGCCACTCCCCAGAGGATTTGCCTGGCATCCATCCATCCATGCTATACTGTACCCTAATCTTTTCTTCCGGCTACTAGCGAGGTATACTGCAAAACTTTTCCCACCCCACAAGGCGCAGCTACCACTGGTACATCCCACCCAGGATGCTGCCTTTCAGTGAACCCTCTCCTTGCTGAATTTCAAGAGGCTTTAAGTTATTTTTACTGTTATCACAAGAGCCATTCGATATCTCTAGTCATCCAGAGGACCACAGTGTGTATAAGAAGCCTAGACTGCCTAGCTGACATTCATAAAATAGTAGCAGAATATCCATAAGCTTATCCAAGAGTGACTCCATTTTGGTTCATACAGAGGTTCTCAGGAGTGCTGATTCTTTCACTTTCTTTTATGAAATCTGCTGAACCAAAGGCACACATTTCCTAGCTATATTTTTCAACCATATATCATGAACATTTCTATTTCATGAGACAACAGTTTGCCTTTTAATTTAGCAGCATTTTGTCTAGAACACACATTACACATTAATAGATGTTACTAGTTTTAAGTTCCACGTATTATACCAATCATTGCCAAATCAGCTAAAAAAGGTACTTGGCTACACAGGCTGGAGAGTGACAAAGGTGGCTGGATGTCATCCTAGCTGCATCACTTGGTTGCTACTTTATGCAGCCTGAAGAAGGACTCCAACTGTTTATTAACGCATATATGTATCCTCAGAACCAATGCCTGTGCTGACAGAAATTGGCACCGCTCCACTGAAGTCAGCTGAATGTTTGTAACAAATGAACAGCTCCTCCACAGCAAGCAAAATTCTGCCTTCCTTTATGTATCATCCCACATGCCCATAGGATTTTGCCTTCGTGATTAAAAGAGAATGACTCACAATAGTGGCTGCAGTGTCTTCCAAGCCAGTCCTGGTTCCTCTGTTGTGCTCTACCCTCCTTCCAGCTGACCTTTTTTGTGTGGCCAAAAGTAAGAGTAAGTAAGTAACCCTTGTCTGATAATAAAGATAATACTATTTCATAATATCATCACATGTTCATCCTTAGAATTCACAGCACTTCCAACATGCAGACTCAAGCTAAATGAATTTGGTGGCAGTGTCTTGTTCCTGGGACAAGAACGGCCAAAATATTTAATTCCTGAAGTCAGCAGCAGGTTCATAGAAGTCTGGAATAAATAGATTACATATACTATCTATTCACCTGAATACTGTGTAAAATTTTAAAAAGGGAATTGTCATGTGAATTTAATAGACAATACAGAACTTTACGGCTTCATACATAATTTAGTTTTAGAACTAAGAGAGCTTTCATGAACTCAAGTAAAAAGCAAGTTTTCTCTTCCACTTTTAATTTAAAATCTCTCCAGGCATGTAAGCCCACATGAGAAAAAATTAACGTCACTCCAAAATTCTCAAAAATAGCAGTTTATGCATTCAAATATGTAAGTTTTTTCCTAGGCTCAAAATGTTTTCATCATTTTTGATACATTTCCAAGTAAAAAAATCCAACTGAGGTATAGAAATGTGGCTTTTCATGTGTTTAATAAGGTGGGGGGTGGCAGTGAGACTGTATACTAACATGAGAGAATCACTGTTTAAACCCATGACAACAGACGCACTGCAGCTCTCATTTATCTTGGATTTGCACTGAAAATAATTACTCTTGATAGCTCCATCTTGTAAATTTGGATTACTCCTAGGTGTATAATGAAATGTCAGAATAAAGGGACCCACTATCACCTTGTGCAGCTTTCCTGCTCTCCCCTGAGTCTGCCCACCATCCAGACAGGCAGGCAGGTACCACAGCACAGCTCTGAGTGCTGAGGAAAAGACTTTTTCTACCTGGGAAGAAAAGGTACAATGGCCTTTTGCATTAAGTGCCTTTTTCTCTAGTTAGTAATCAGCTTTCCACCTAAATATAAGCTGTGAGTAGCCTAGGTATGAGATGACAAGTTGGTGTTGCAGCATGCCATTCCCATGAGATTGCTTTTTTCTTCAAAGCCACAGTTCACATTTAAGCCAGGCAGTACCTGAAAATCCTACTGTACCAACCTCCCGTGCAGCCAGACAGTTAATGTGACAGGGTTTGTGCAGCTGAAGACAAACATAAAGATAAAAACTGGACCAGATTACAAAAAAAATTACACTGCACAAGAGTATGCCTAGCATGATTATATTATAGTCAGAGCAATGTAACTGAATTAATTTCCAGTTCCTAGAAATGTGCTGGAGTCCCCACAGAGGGATAAGAATTAAACAGGCTATAAGTATATTGCAATTTTTGTCTTCAACCTTCAGGCCACTATGATCTATGAAGATTCCTTCATCCTCCATGTATGAGCACAGTGATCATTCTGCTGTAGTGGTGCACTGCAGGTACCACTTCAGCTCCACACCTCACCATATCCAGGAGTATTGTATAGGAAGTGTAGATGTAAAATGTATGGATGATTAGGACTCATGGGAACAGATTCCCACTCAGTTCCAGTCCCAGTTCTGTGCCTCTATCCTTTTGGTTTACCTGTCTAGCACATATTAAGAGGAAAGAGGAAATAACAACAGGAAAGAGTGCATAACAACAAGCCACCCAGTGCTCATTCCCAGGATCATACAATCCTAGCATAGTTCAAGCTGGAAAGTACTTCATAAGGTCTCAGAAAGTAGGGCCACCTTTGAGGTCAGACCATGTTGCTCAAGAGATCTTAAAACCCCCCCAAGGAAGAAGACTACTCAACTCCAGTTCTGGAGGCTTCGGTGCAGAAAAGACATGGACCTGTTGGAGCAGGTCCAGAGGAGGGACACAGGAATGACCAGGGGAACGGGGAGCATATCACCTCTGCTACAACAGACTGAGAGATGGGCTTTTCAGCCTGGAGAAGTGAAGGTTCTGGGGAGAGTTTATAGCAGTTTTCCAGTACCTAAAGGGGGCTACAAGAAAGCTGGAGAGGGACTTTTTACAACGGCATGCAGTGATAGGAAAAGGGGAAATGGCTTCAAACTGAAAGAGGTTTAGATTTGGAAAGGTTTAGATTAGATTTTAGGAATAAATTACCTACTGTGACAATGGTGAAAAGACTGCAACTGTTTGTCCAGAGAAATTGTGGATACCCCATTCCTTGAAGTATTCAAGGTGAGGCTGGATGGGGCTTTATGCAATCTGGTCTACTGGAAAGAGCTTCTGAACAAATTCAAACACAAAAAGGAAGCCCCCAGAAGAAGCAAGGACATGAACACATTGCCAAATCATGTACTTAACAAAAAAGTCACAGAGTTCCTCAGTCTTCTCCATGTCCTGGGAAAGCACCTTCTGGAGAGGAGCCACATTTTCCTTGGTCTTTCTTTTATAACCTACAGAAGGCTTTTTTTGTTGCCCTTGATGTTCCCGTCCAGATTTAATTCTATCAGGGCTTTACCTTACCTAACCCTATCCCTCGCTGCTTGGACAATCTCACTATATTCCTCTCAAGCTATCTATCCTTGCTTCCATAATCTGTAGGCTTCCTTTTTGTGTCTGAGTTCATCCAGGGGCTCCTTGTTCATCCACATAGGCAGCCTGGCATTTTTGCCTGACTTCTTTTCTGGGATACATTGTTCTTGGTCTTGGAAGAGGCAATCCTTGAGTATCAACCAGTTTTCTTGGGCCCCTCTTCCCCCCAGGGCTTTATCCCACAGTGCTCTACCTAGCAGATCCCTGAGGAAGCCAATGTCAGCTGTCCTGACAAGCAGGGTAGCGAGCTTGCCGTGCTCCCTCCTCACTGACCTAAGGATCTTAAACTTCACTGTTTCACGGTCACTGCAGTCAAGTTGAATTATGCTGTATCAATCACTGGAAACACACTTATGTCCTTCTGTGTGCTCAGTGTCTTCCTTTTATCTTCACTGATACCCAGACTTCATTAAACTCCCACTCGGTTACCGTACCTCTTAAGCGCGTCAGAACGGTGTTGCAGTAGAAAATAAAAATAAGTAATTAGAATGAAGATTAGTGGCAAACTCATTTTTAAGCCCATTTATATACACATATCCCACACGGGAGGTGATGATGGTATGTTCAGGAGTGCATAAGAGCTATATAAGAAACATGCACTGCAGGTTACCCAACTATGTCATATATAGTGTCCATGAAGAATGCAATTTAATGAAGACATTGTTTAATTTTTGCTGTAGTTATCATGATGACTTTGCTGGGTATTCATTTAATACGGTTCACAGCACTCACAACTCACCACTGGAATGGATATGAATAGCAAATAAAATTTTATCCATGAGTTCAGCTTTACTCCAATATGAAATAAATACAGAAGAGGCTATTCATACAAAAGGCACTTTTTCCCCCCTAGCGCTTGGTAATACATTGCTGTATTTCATGCAAACCAAAACATTTTCTTACTCAGGTGTTACATAAAATACCATAATACCCAAAAAGCATCATAATCCTGCAGTAGATTTCACTTTGAATAAGTTTTAACACTCACATAAATACGGAGGATTTATTGCATCAAAGAGCTGTACATTTGTACTTTTGCAAGAAGATGTTGGCTATTACTGGTTTGAGCCAAAATATTACAGTTCTGCTATCTTCTCTCTGAGATGCTCTTCTCTCACATATATTTCTTGGTCATAATAGGTTCATTACCTTACAGGATTTTTCCCTGTTAAGTAGTGACTTTGTCTCTTTGAGGTCAATGGAAAACACAAGACATAAAATCTATTTGTTATTAATGTACTTCTTCCAGCCCACATAACCTGAATTTTTTTTTCCCAAAGTGAACGGAGCATTAGCACTTTCTTTATAAAATTATTCATTTATAGCCCCAATATTCAACATCACTCATCTTTGGTCATTGAGTCCTCAAGAAAGCATCTGCAACACCATCTGGTTTTCAAGTAAATTCCTATTGGGCATTAATAGAGACATGTTTCAAGGAAAAAGGAAAAAATCATTCATGTAAAGATTCTCAACTTGCTCTAGAGTTGCAAGTTTCTAATTTGATCACATAGACTGTGCACACGTATATACATATACACAGGCATATGCATGCATGTATAAGTACGTACAGTTTCTGTACAGGAAAGTGGCAATTTTTGTGCTCTGAGCTTCTCATTTTACTTCACATTAGCTCCACTTTTTAAAATTTGAACACACTGGAGTCTCTCTTCTACTGTCTTGCAGTTCTCAACAGCAGACAGTGTTATGAGCCCCTTCAAGCTAAAGCTCACATTTTCTCACTTGGGTAAAACCTTAAAAGTTATCAGAATGCCTCTAAGAAGAGCAGATGCTGCTATGCAACTACATGTACCATACCAGCAATGCATATTAAAAGTAACCCATAATTTTTAAAAGTTATTTTAATAGATATTAGGATATTTCATCAAAAAAAAATAGTTTAATGTAGAACAACAAATAAGCAAGTGTGTGCTTCTTTCCAATACATTCATCGTTTGGTCAGCCCACTTCAGGAAAATCAATGTGTGCAGTTTGTCTACAAACCGCATTTCGCACTAAGTCACAGTTCAGAGGATTAATGCTTAGAAGGAAAAGGAGAAAACACTCATGCATCAAAGAAAAACTGGGGTAAAAGTCATCCATTGAGAAACGGCAGTGGAACTTTCCCAGGTTTGAATGTCCAACTGCAGCCCTGACGCGGTGCCATGCAGCAGGGAGGGAGCAGCCAGGCGAGCCTCTAATGGCACATCCTACCCGGAGCAGAGATGGATCTCTAGGTGAGGAGGAAATATGCCTGTTTTTCAGGACTCCCTTACACCACCTTTTCAATAACTCCTTACACACAGAGTTTGTATGAACATTACCAATGCAAGACTGTTATTCTAGCCATGCAAGAAGCAAGATATGGCCTGCTTATGCTGCAGGTTTAATACACTTGTTACAGTGACACTGTATTCCCTAATACTGCCCCCAATTTTGTCACTTACAAGGGCCCTGCCAGTTTCAAATGTTAGAATCGTGGCATCAATTGTACAATTAACCCCAACCATCCCACCTCTGAGCTGTTTATAAACACACAAACTGGGCCAAATGCTTGTCACCTTACCAATAATCAAAGGCTCACAGATTTAAAGGCTGTGAGGAGCTACTACAAAATCATCACCTCGCATAGAACAGACAGTAGAAAATCAGTCCTAGACTGGGCCCTCCAACAAATGGGGCTGGAGCTGCATAGGGCAGATCTACATGTCCTGCCTCACAACAGCTTGAAGGCTCTCTGCTTTACACTCACCTGGAGGGGGAAATAGTACAGCTGAGCACTTGTATGACACAAGGACATCTCGAGGATGCAGCACTGTCCATCCTTGGACCTCGGCTAACCTTTCATCTCTGCGGAGACCCTCCTATGCTGGAATCATCTTCAATGCTCATTTTAAGCCTGTTTTAGGGAAATGGTATAAGATGCACAGAGGGCATACCATGAAGACACTGATTCTTATTAATCCGTTTTATAAAGAAGAAAATAGAAAATAAGCAAATCTGCCCAGTTACTCTTCTTACATGCCACTTACAGAAAATATTTAATAAATCTGCAGGGACTTTGCCTGACTAGGAATTGATAAAGAATGACTTATCCAGAAACATACTGCATGTTTGTGTCTGATGTGACAAGATTTCCTAGGACCATGCTATAGCATGCTACCTTGCAGTAAAAATTAATCCATAAAATTCATTACACTTCTGCTGATGAAGCAGTAGTAACTTCACAGTCTTTTTCCACACAAAAAAAGGCAAAGATTTGAAATATTATTTAACACAATTTTTGAACAGCCTATTAGAGAGCTTTTGGACTAAAACTTACTTTCAGACCATGAAATTACTAGTTTTTGCAATAGGGTAAAAAATTTCTCTTGGCTCAAGTAGAAACACGGTAAGTTGTCTTTGCCTTAAACAAAAGCAGTACTCATGATGCTACAACCTGTTTTATTGCAAAAAACACTTACAGGTGATCTATATCTACCTGTGGCACTGCATCTCAGTTGCAGATGATATTTCAGAGTTCACCTTTGAAACACTACCATACATTAAAAGAGAGCAAGATGGTGAAAATTGTTGAGTTGGGGCATGAGCACAAACACCAAATAGAAATAAAATCATCACCAAACTTCTGAGCAAACAAGCAAATAATTACAAAAATAAGGTCTCTAGATATTCCATGGTAATCAATTCTACCCTTTTTATTGTTTTAATACCTCTCTCAACTTTAGTAACATCATGCTGTTACAAATTCACATGCTAATCTGCCAATATATTTCTGACTCCGTCAAAACCAACTGCAAAATTCCACAGACAGCTGAGCAAGGCCAGGATATCATTCCCTTCTGAGGCATTGCAGCAATAGGAAAAGGTGTGTTTCAGATCTTTAGAGTTTTACATTTGCTAATACACGATAATGAACACACACAGCATCGAACTAAAGCCAACACATCTGTGACTACAGCTACAAATCAAATTCAATACTGCTAATCATTGCTTTGCTTATTTTTCAGTTCTGTCAGGCTGGAAAATACCCATTTGACTGTATACAAATCTTATATGTATATTTATATATAAACACATATATATTCACCTTATTTAGAATAAAATCAGGTATTTTAAAAAAATTCTACATCTTGTCTCCTAAAAACAATGTGCTTAAAATAGTAATGAGACAGCTGGAAACACTAACGATCAGACAGTAACTGAAGGGACTGTTTCATGGTTTCTACAATTATTAAGTTGATTAATGTCAGTTATGATGGGTAGTGCAAAATATGTTTGGTCATATCAACACTTCAGATATTTAATCACTCTCACACATATCTCTTGATATTTCAAGTTTTCTGAAAACCACATTAATTTGCCACATTTCATCCAGTTCTATAAATAACAGTTTGGTTTACTGTGAAATAATTAACACTAAATGGCAAAGCCTCTGTAACTGTCTCACCCGCTAGCTCCTGCCAGCTGGGAGAGGGGCAGAAGGTGTGCACTGCTGTTAATTCGGAAGGGAACATGTGACACAACCTGACATGTCAAAGTGTGAAGAGATTTTTGCCACTTTGGTAAAAACAAGCACACTGACTAGAGGGAAAAAAAAAAGATGAAGAGGACTTGGATGTTGTTTTATTTCCACATCATTATATGCATAAGGGAAGCAGAGCTATAGCCACTTCTAAATGTCTGTAAGAGTTTGCCCCTCCTCCTCCTCCCTCTTCCCTTGCTGCTCAGAGCTGTTGAGTAACAGACATTTCAGAGCGTGCACGGGGGAAGTAAACAAATGCATTGCTACTGTAGTTGCAGGGCAAGGAAACATTGATGTCACTGCTGTTATAATCACATTAGTAGCATGTGTTAAAGGTAATGTCATGTTTGATCAACTAGTCAGGTCAAAAGCCCTTCAAAAAACACAGTCTGAACAGAAGCACAAACCAAAATGGCAAGAGAATCGCCTTCCGAACAGTTTCTTCCACATACAGACCCCAGTTGCAAAGGTGAGCTTTCGGTCACCAATACCCAATGTCAAATCCCCCCGAATCCCACAATTACACTGTGCAGTTGGCTGGGTCCCTGTTCCCCCGCTTGAAAGATGATTTTGATTTTTCTCCTCTTCCCCACTGTGTACACGCACCCACACCCTGCAGCATCCGAATACATCCCGCCAGGGATAACGCACGCAGCTGGAGTTTGCTCCTATTCCTGACAGCTTGCCTGTCAAGGACAGAAACAGTTACAGCCCAAGTGTTTGGGACCATTTTTCTTTCAGCAGGTCTTTTCCACTTTAAACACAACATGTTCCCGTCTCTCCACTTCAGCACAGGGTATTCAATACAACCAAACCATAAGAGCAGAAATCGCCAACAACAAATTCTCTCAGGTGGGAAAACGGCTGGGCAGGATACATCCCCCCTTGTGTCCCAACACAGTCAGCACGCACATGTTCATCAATTGTGTACTTTTTATCAATGTTTTCTGAAATTGCCCAGCTTGAGCATGTGGTAAACCATTGAGTGTTAACCCTTTTAGAGAAAGTAGCACGTAGGAAATGCAGTGTCAGTGAGACCAGACACGGAGCGCTAACATCCAGAACTTCCCATGCACATTTTTCTGTCATCTCCCCCACTTCCTTCCATCAACCTGGCCCTAGAAAGGAGAAACTCATCCTGCTTCACATCCCCTCCCCGAAGTCTGCCTGCTGGCACTGGCCGGATACCTGACAGCTTCCCTTCATTTTCTGTAACTTCCCGATTTGCCCCTGGACTGATGAAGCATTGACTCTCCCCCATCCCCTGGGCTCACCTTTTAGGTCTGCCTGGCGGCACAGCCACCGCCTGCATACCAATGTGGGGCCGCAAAGGCAGCGCGGCGGCCGCCCTCCGGCACCCGCACCCGCGCCCGGCCGCTCCCGCGGGCGCGCTGCCTTTTGCGCGTTGTCACCTCGAAAAATTTAAAGCGGGGGGACACGGGGACGGGGGCAGGCACAATTTATCCCGGCCAGCAGGACGGGTCCTGCTTGTCCCCAAGGGACACGCATGCCTGCGTGCAGCAGGCGCTCAGGCACGCACATCCACGGGTGTGTGTGTACGCGGCGTGTGTATGGAGCGCCTGTGCCACATCCATGTGCGTGCGTGTGCGAGTGTGTGTGTGTTTGTGTGTATGTGTGCGAGAAGAGGGGAGGGGAGCGGAGCGGGAGGGGAGCGGAGCGGGAGGGAGGGAGGCAGCCCCGCTGCACCCGCGCATCCCCCGCGCCGCGGAGAGCGGAGACTCACCGGGTCACCCTGGTCTCTGAAGGTCAAGCTCAGGTTGGTTTCTTGATCGCAGTTGTCCTCCGGTCTCTTTCGGCTCCGTCCTTCGCTCGCTTTTTTTTTTTTTTTTTTTTTTTTTTTTTTTTTGGAAAG
>VXAX01003798.1:949493-1002406 GCA_013399835.1 Leptocoma aspasia
TTTCCTCTTTTTTTTTTTTTTTTTTTTTCTTTTTTTTCCTCTTTTCTTTCCTTCCCCTTCTCTTCCCCTGCTCGGCCGCGGCGGCGGCGGCTGCCGCCCGGAGGGGCTCCCGCTGCCGTTCCCGGCCCCGCGGGGTGAATGCCGGCTCCTAAGCCCTGGCCCCGCGGCGCCGCTCAGATCCCATGGTCGCAATCCACATCGCGGCAGATGTACCACAGAATCACGTAGAGGATCAGCAGGATGGCGAAGATGAACAAAGCCACCAGGATAGCCTTGGTCACCGGAGAGATGAGGGACTGCATGTCACCCGCGGACCGCCGCCGAGGACAGACGACTCGAGAACTACACGGGGGCAGCGAGNCCAGCCGAGGTGTTCCCTCCCCTCACAGCCGCTCGCCCCCTCCTCCCTCCTCCTCTTTCTCCTCCTCCGCCGCCTCCTGCGGTCCCCCCGCCTCCCGCCGCCGCCGCGTCGCGGGGGAGCCCCGCGAGCCGGGTCTGTGCTTTGGTTGTTAACTATAGCGGGGTGCGAGGGAATGGGATTTCCTTTCCCTGTCTACCCTCTCCGCCTGCACTTGGCATCTTCATCACCCACATTCCCCATCAGAGACCGACCTGGAGCGGGAGCCGGCAGCGGGGAGGACGGCTGGGGCTTGTCTCCGTTTTCTCAGCAGAAAGGTCACTCCTCCCCACCTCCAAAAAAAAAAAAAATGGGTGGGGGTTTTTTTTTTTTTAATTCAGGCAGGTCGGCATGGGTCACAAGCTTCCCTCAGCGGCTCCGTGGCCTTTGGCATATGCACCAAAGGTGCACCAGGACAGATAGCACGAAAATAGGACAGGAAGATGGAAATTGGATGAAAGAGCATCGCTTGCATATTCACCCCCAGCAGCATGTCTGGTTTAGCTTTCAACTTGCCCCCGAGTTCTGCAGCGCTAGAAGTGCCCATGTAGCAGCACATCACGTGCACACCAACCTTGGCACTCAGCACCTGAAGTGTGTCCAGACACCTGCCTGCCTGCCTGGCACAGCTGATCCGGACCAGGCTTCCAGGCGAGGAGCCAGGTGCCCCAAGACCAGCCCTGCGCTGCGAGGCAACCAGAGATGCAGGCACCCTTCCCTCGGGTCACCCAAGCAGGTGGCTGATGAGGGCACCCTTGGTGGGACACAGGCTGCTCATGTGGTGTGAGCTGCTTCTGGTACAATGCAAGGAGTTGCCACCTTTGATCTCTAGTGGGGACAGACCAGGTGCATCTTCACAGAAGGTTCTTGCTGGATTTCAGTTCTGAGTGCAGTTGTATCAAAGGTACAGAAACACAGAAGAACGTCATTGAACCGTGTAAGAAAGGGCTAAAAGAAACCTTGTGACATCATCCACCAAGAAGGACAAGAGCAACTTTTTCAAGAGGCAGAAAGAAAGACCTAAACTTCAATATATAAGAAGTGGATAAATGAAGCATAATCAAATTTGAGCAGAAGAAGATAAGATACTGCTATGTAAGTATTCCAGGCACAAATACTCTAGAGGAAAAATTGTTATTTATGCCAAGCATGGGGATTTAAGATGGAGTGGAAAGAAAGTAGGAAAGAGAAATATTAGGCCCTTAAATAAGAAGGCCTCCAATGCAGTGAAATGTCTAAAGGGTATGAGATAATATCTCAAGAGAATGTGTTGCAGGACACATTACACAGCTTTTTGAAAAAGCTCAGCTTTTTTGTGCAGAAGGGATGGTTAGCTCTTTAGGGATACCCACCATACCACTTCTGTCTCTAATGCTTTAGTTCCTCATCTGCAGTATAGAGATGGCTGGTTTTCCCATTTTTTTCCTTTGGTATGACCACCTTACCCTGCAAAATTTTCATTGAACCTTTTTTGTCTTTTGAAATGATTACGTCTTCTTTAGAGCTGTCTTGCCACCGAGGTGCAAGTACCAAGTTCATACAACACAGCTTGGACTCCAAACAGCAACTGTGCTCATTAGTTTATCATTTCCAATTCAAAGGAGTGCTGGATCCTGGGGGCAGACAGTTGAGTGCTCATGTCCTATTCTTTGAGACAAATGTTTTCTAATCCACTTGCTGGACATTAGTATCTCCTTTGTAGGAAGGTGTCATTCTATGTAGAGTGGTTGTTCAGCTGATTCTCACACTGAAGCGTTTGTGCATTGCCATCAGCCTTCCTTGGCTTGTTAGCTCTTGATAAAGGGGTACCAAACTTGGCAGTGTCAGACACAGCAGTAGCAATGGCACAGCATGGCTGACAACCTTAGTGCTTGTCAGCAGGAGAAGCAAAATAATGCACCATCATTTCTGAAACCAAAATGTGATTGTGTAATGTGCATCTGTTCTGAACTGGTTTTGAAATATGTTTGTTTAATTTGCATGTACTTATGCACGAGGGCATCCCTGAGTAATTAAAAATATATAGTCTCTCTGAGTTTGATGTTCTGTCACTGGTGGAGCCTGAGCCAACACAGAAATCACAAGTTAAGCAACAGATATATTGCCAACGCTGTCCTTAGTTAAGAAAGCTGATTTAAACAAGGAAGTAAACATAAAAACCATCTTAGTTTTCAGATGTCTTATTAGTAAGCAGCAGGGAAGAAGGAAATCAATCTTTGCCAAGCAAAGAGAGATAACAGTGACAGAAAAATCATTTTCATTTCCACCTAGTAAGCTGATATTAAATTAAACAGGAATACTAATACATGTAGCTTTTAGTTTTCTCTTTCTTGATTCCCTTTCAAAATGTGCTGCATCAAATATACATTTGCAAGGAAAAACATGAGAAAAGATGGGTAAAAAATCCCACAGTCACAACGTAATGCAGGCAGCTTTAAATGCCTAAATTAAATCCCATGCTAGATGGCTCAAGGAGACCAGGCTGTTTCTCGTTAATTTCACCAGCAATCTTAACCAAAATGAAGTTTTCCTTGCTCCCTGTCAGCTCTCTAGTCCTCCCACCAGGCTGTTTATTCAGACCTGCTAAAAATCTATTGGAAAGACAGGGTCAGTTTTATATTGCCCGGCTTGGACAGTCTATGTCACCCTGGATCCCACTAATGGGAGCAAATCCTGAGTACTCATGGTACATCCCTGGCTTGGGAGGGGATCTGAAGCCATTGGATACCTGGGAGTTGGCTGTGCTGTGTGACAGGGAAACAATCAGTGTGTGTACTGGTGGATAAGGCTTGTACAGACAGAGATTGCTGCTTGGAGAAGTTGTAACTATTATTATTCTCTCACCATAACCCCAAAATTGGCAGCAATGCAAAACCAATATGTTTCCCTCTTTCAGTAAGGACAGCGGCAGACTGGGCAGGACACTGATGAGTTGAGGTTGAAATAAATCAAATTTTTGAATTTCTTTGTCAATGAAAGCATCTAATCAGCCTAATACCTTTATTTTTTTTTAGGGCAGTTGCTTTTGCATATAATTTCAAGGGTGTCAGTGAAAGGCTTGTGATTTACACTGGTGTTAGCTAGAGGCAATTCTGGTGCAGATAGTCAAACATAGACTGATCATTTCTAAATATGATCTCTCATTGCATGCCCAGTTCCCAATGGCTTCACAGGAATTTTAATTCCAAGAAAAATACAAGAAGATGTTTTCTGGTTTTTCAGAATGATTTTCAGACTCACAGAACAATTCCTTGGAGAATGAGTGTCAGAAACATGTCTAAGATGCCCAGTGAGTGCACATGGCCAACTGTTCCTGGAATGTGTCTGCATTGAAGAGGGTCACACATGTTAGAAACACTAGAGGCGATTGTGAACAAACAAGCTTGAGCACAGCAGTTTGTTTGGGATTGCTGCACAGTGCTCATTGCATGTTAATTTACCCCAGCTCTCTCTATTTTCTTAAAAATGGATACATTCAGTAGTTTTTGCTGTAGAAGTTTTATTACTCACTGACTTCAACAAAACCAGCATTTTACCTAATTACAAGAAACTACAGTTAATTAGGGAAAAATAGAGTCTAACCTACTAAAATAATACTTGAATGTGAGCAGAAGCAACAGAAAACACTTTTTTAAGGGACTGATGGTGCTTATCAGAGCTTTCCAACTCTATAGCATCTTTCAAATAATTTCCAAGCCAAAAGTGATGGAACAACTGCCTGGCAGCTACCTCTGTAGCTTTAGTGATTTTTCTGAGTGGATACATGTCTATATCATAAAAACACTGATGGAAGTGGCAGTAATTATATTGGACGAATCCATAGATTACATGTCAGGCTTCAAGTACTGCTTTTTGGGCCAAAATGCACTGTTGCTGAGACAGTATCTGTTCTGTGAATTAGAAGAGAATTATCAACCATCTCACATTTCATGATGGTCACAACATAAAAGCCTGGGTAGACATGAACACGCAGCATAAAGAGCAATCAAACAAACAGAATATATCTCCCTCCCAAAAGAGTGAGCCAGAAAACAAGATCTGAGTTATCAGATACGTTAATTAATGGCCCTCCCTTTGGTCAGCTATTTGGATGAACTAAAGTAACGAGAAAAATCATAGGAGTTCATGATCCATATGCAATATTCAGAAGATGCAGTTTAATGTAAGGAGATGTAAGAGTTTATATTTTGGAGAAATTCACAGGAAAGAGAGGTATAAAATAATGGTCATTTATGGGCAGAAGAAAAAGCCCCTATTGACCACAGCAAAGAACAGATAAACTGAGTTTTACGCAGAATGCAGGTTTGAAAAAAAAATGTTCTTTATAGAATACTTGAGAGTAGAAATGCAGAATGGAGACAGGAGTTACATATTGTCAGGCTGCATCATGTCAGTAATACCCTCCTGGGGTACTGGAGTTCCACTTACCAGGTTAGAGTGTTTGGGAAAGGAAAGGCAAGAAAAAGTAACTAAAATTACTCAAGGCTGTAAGAATTGAATCTTTATTAAATCAAAGCTTCAAATTGGGGCAGAAAAGCAGGTAGATCTACTTTCCCAGACTCTCTTGAAGCTACAAAAGCCATGAAAGCCCTCCTATGTTTTCAGGGAATATAACAGCAGAGAGATCTGTTTGCCTTTGGGTTTACTTAGAGCCTCCCTGGGTCTCTCTCAGGGCATCTGGCTTATGGCACAGGCAATTACATTTGGGATAGTGTTTCTGCTATTGCCTCACACGCTGCTGGACCTGTCCTTGTGCTGCTCCTGATCCAAACCTGACACCTCATCCCAGAAGAAGAGGGAAGATGGTTTGTGTGATGATGCAGGAACTGGCATGGCCTGGCCATAGGGACCATATTCGCTGTATTCCCCAGGATGAATTTCACCCTATACCTAGCTGAGGCTGTGTTTGATGCCAGCTGGATTTATTTTTGATATCATTGTCTACTACCATGACTTGGGGTTTCTAAGAGACCACAAGAGCTAGTTATATGTCCATGTGGTTTTACAGTGGGGCTGAGACTCGGGAAAGCTCAGCCGTACTCCTGCCTGTGGCACTGCTTCGCTATCCAGGTTTGGGTGATTTACTTAATTCTTTTGTCCAAGAGGAGTAGAAAGTGGATGTGATTGCATTGCTTTATTGTTGTGAATGTAATTGTGAAATACTGAATGTTCTTGAATATCATCCTTTTTCAGATATCAGCCAACTGTTACTGGATCTTAGGGAGAGGAACATGTGATTTGACAGATACATTTCCCTGACGAGAAAAGTCAAGCTGTTTAGAGAATGAAGGTACTCCTAAAATTGCCACTTGCACAAACCCCAGCTGCACTTTTGTTCTTCAATTTTATCAATAGGAATTTGAAAACCTGGAATAAACTCAGCAAGCAAGTTAAGAAAAAGGAGGTTCAAAGGAGTTATCTCTGACCTAATTGTCTACAAACACTTTTGATACATGCCTTTTGCATCAGAGGGCAGAAGAGAGCTTATGTTAGGCACATGTTCATCCTAACAGGTAGCTAATATGGCTCAGCTATTTCAAAAGAGAAATCTGATGAAATTTTAATGTCTTCTTTTTCCTACTTGGTATAATGGTGGAGAAGTCTATAATTTTTTTTGTTTGACTCTTTAAATATGCTAACTTAGTCTTTTTTTCACTTAGTGCAGGGAGAGAGAAGTATACAAATTAATTAGGTCCTTCCCTCCCCTTCCCTCATCCTACACTCCTACATGAACATTTTACAAATAACTTGGGTTATAGATTTTTTATTTGCACTTAAATAAAATCTATCATTTTAAAGCGTACATTTGAAATTAAAAATCTCTACTGAAAACCAAACCCAAGGTGAACTATTTAGAAAACATCTAGGAGTTGCCCGACATCATACTGAGTTCAATGGAAGAGCTGGTGGAAAAGCTTTCTTTTGTTTTTTCATACACCTTTAGAGAATCCCTAATGAGTTAAAGATTTGGATATTGGACATTAAAACAGAATCCTTTCAACTTTAAATCATTTTCTCTAGCCAGTAACCACAGAACTGTATCTTAGGACTAATAGCTCCACTCACCCAACCACTAGATACACAGTTTTGCTGTGATGGAGATTGGCTCCAACAATCAAGCTGTCATTTAAAGAGCAGAAAGATGTCCGGAAAAAAAATTATAGCCCATGTGCAGTGTGAAGGAGATCAATATGCCTAAAAAAAGGCTCTATCCTGGATCTGTTTGAAAGATGAGAAACAATGTATTGTGCAGAGAGTGAGCTGGTTTTGTCTTCTATCTGTCTCTTGATAATAGTAAAGAGAGGTTAGACGTGGTCACTGTTAAATGCTGTTATCCTTTAATGGCATTTGTATTTTCTTCTATAGCTTTTTCTTCTTGCAGGAGTCGCATGTTTATGTTCAACTTGCTCCTCAGTTTCTGTGCCATAAGTCAAACTGGCCAGCTAAGAGAAGTGAATCCCAAGCTTGCTTGAGGAGCAGGTTAACACCTCTGGTTTGATGGGTGCTGGCAATATGTTGTACTTCCTTCTCTGTGTAGCAGAGTGGTGTTGGTGTCTTCTCATCAGGGCCCACATTGCTTTGAGCATTTTTTTCTAAGAGATAGCAAAAGGCAGCCCGTGTTTGGAGTATAGTCAGTGGAAAGCTGAAATGTGTGTGCAGCAAATAAGACATTGGGAAAAGTAGGTCAGGGCTGGTCATGGCAGAACCACTTGTTCAAACAAATGTGCAGGATTACCAGGTTTTGAACAGATCAGTCCGAAGTGAAACATGTAACTCGGCTGGGAAGCTTTGTTTGTCACACCTCAGAAGCCTCTCAAAGCACCTGTGTTTACTAGCAGATGCCCAGCCACTGGGCTTTAATGAAGTTTAGGAGGAGGAGGAGACTGCTGCTAAATAAGAGACTGAATTTATTCAGAGCAAATAAAAATTTGGTTTAAGAATTATAATGAGTTCAGCTAATTCAACTTATTCACACTAGCAGAAATTTCTAACATTCCAATAACCTGTTGTGAGACCGGGAGAAAATATTTTTTGGGTGGTCCAAAGAAGCCTTTCAAATTCAAGTTTGACCCAAGTATAGCATTCAGAATGCCAGATTTGTCTTTAAGGATTTTATTATTTTTCCTCTTCATTGCTCTAGACTGCACTGTGCTGCAGTAGGGATGTGTTTTCTGAAACATACTCAAAAAGAAACCATATTGGGATACACAGTACAAGCACTGAGCACTTTTCCATAAAGATAGGCAAAAAAGTCAAGAAGAGTGTATTTATGCTCACTTCAAAGCACCATGCCTGATTATTGGGTGAAGAAAAGAAATGTAACAGTGCAGCATGGTCAGTAACAGGTGAGGATTTTGGCTGTGTAAATGCTATTTTACTATCAAGATCACACTGTCTCTGTTCTGAGCCCAGAGCATCTGCACTGGCTGTCTTCTCAGACTCTCCTTTTCAAAGGGGCTGCTCAGCTTCCGGTGCATGGGTCAGATGCAAGCTGAGGAGATACATCCAGAAGGTTCATGTGCCTGCAGCCTCCTGAGAAGTAACATGCTGCCATTCCTCACCAGCATATTGTGAAAGAAGCATGGTTTGATGCACAGCAGCACTTATCACCCAGATTTTGACAGAGCTAGTCACAATAGCTTGGCTCTTTTAATTGAACTTTATGGAAATCTTGGTAGTTAAGTTTGCCTGTCTTTTAACCCTGCTGTACTTTAGGGAAATACTGAATCACGGAAAAGCGAACATTCTCCCCCCTTCAAGGACATGGACACTGTAAAGCAGGAGGGGAATAAAAGGGGCATTTAGTGGATTGTTGAGAATTTTCTGCTGGGAAAAAGGTTTAAGCTTGTTTTTAGGAGATGAATATTTTTCCTTGGAAAAAAAAAATTTCCAAGGAAAAATATTCATCTCCTAAAAACAAGCTCTTGATGGAAAAATTTCAGATTTGGAATGAGCATTTTGGTTTACACTGGGAACGTGGGCGTGTTGGTTCTGCCATGCCTAGCCAGATGAATTTTACCAGCTGGGCTCTCTGCCTACAGGACTTTATCAGAGGCTCACTGTGGGGCACCAAATTGCTTCAGTTCTGCACCATCTTGGCCCTCCTCTTGCTTACTTTTCTCTGGAATCTAGGCAAGTGGGGTAAGACTGCCATAACCTACATTCCCACACTTAAAGTTTAAATCAGGCCTACACTCATCTCTTTGTGTGGCGTCACCTTGTCTTGAAGTGTAGTTCAATGGGCAGAGCTGGAAAGCATCAGAATTGGGTTCAGTTTCCTACTCTGCCCTGGGCTCCACGGTGTCCTGGTTCCTAAACCAGGAACCAGGGCAGGACACACGGAAAATGCTAAAGAAATCAAGTAGCCTGAAGACATAAAATAGGGATAATAATAACTCCATCCATTAGAGGTAAGGGTCTCAGGATAAGTACAGTAGAGGCTATGAGTAGCCATATATGACCAAGAATGGAGCAATCAAAGCACAGATAGGTATTGTCATCAGAAAGAGGAACAGATTCAGAGACAAGAGCTTGAAAACTGCCTACCCAGTCATTAAAGCCATCCTGAAGGCAGGCAAGGGAAAATTAAAAATTAGATGTGCTCCTGATGCTTTGGTTTTTTGTGCCTTCTGCATTTGAAACAAGTTGTGGAAGCTACAAGGCACCAGAAGCAGTGTTCTTTGCCCAGCATGACCAGAACAATCCTGCTCCATGTTGAGCTGTACCAAGAAGGAAAGGTCAGATCTGATCTGTGACTCCTTTCTAATGTCAGTGGCAGGTGCCCATGGGAAAATTTAAAAGCTTAAAAGATATTCCTTGTCGCAAAACATTCCTCTGAGGAATTGTGCAGAGCATTTCAATGGAAGTGAGGGAGAAAGCTTCAGTATTGGGGAAATACACCCTTCCTACCTTGCAGCAGACTATAATACTAAGAGAAGATTTCTTTTTACATTAGTGAAGAAAATCTAGAGTAATGTGTGTAAGTAAAGCCTGCCAAATATTGAGGCCAACTGATTTCAACGCAGAAACGAAGTTGCTAGTTTGCTTGTCTCATGGGCATTGTATATTTTTTATTTTAGCACAATGTGCTAAAAGGTGGTTTTGGTACAATAGAGTAAAGGTTTTAAAAAGTCTGAAAATGGAACAGACTTGAAGACTGCTCAAGTGTCCGCAGAATATTTTGCTGCAAAATCTGGAACCAGACATGATATTCAAACACAAAATACAAACCACCTTCCAGCATCATACCTCAGAAGTCATAAATGTATCAAGTCATTTTTGTAACAAGGATAAATTTAGGAGATAGGCTAAACTTTACTGAAAGTGTTGGTTACAAATGTGTCCTGTTTGCCTTCATAAAAGATAAAACCAGCAAGATTTGATCACAGTTAAATTGATTAAATCAAGTTAGTAATTTCTCTTAACTAAGGCATAGAATCTAATAGGAAACAGTTCAGACTCTTTCCTTCCGTATATCTCTGGACAATCTCTGCTAATTTCTGTTAAGTCAGATAATATTCTTTATAATATTGTTTACATTTTTCCAATTTTGTCAAAAGCAGGAATTTATTTGGCAAAAGTATTGACATTTCTAAGTTACTGCACGTATCAAGCAAGTAGTATAAGAGCCAATAGTCTTGAAAATATGTATCAAGCATTCTGTCCTTTGCTCATACAGTGCTTTACACAGGATTATTTTCACCCTTCCCCTTGTGTAGGAATTGAGAGCTTCTCCTTTGCAAAACTTTGCAAGAATGTATATGTTAAGTATGAGATCAAAACAAGAGTAGAAACTAGAATGGGAAAGTGGCAGAAAATCACGTAGCAAGCACTTTGCCATTTTTGTTTGATTTATGCCCTTGCATTTGCATGACAACATTTTCAGCTGAATCCTGCACCAATAATGTCAGTGAACTTCTATCATTAATGGTAAATAACTTGCTAGAATATTCTGACTTTTATAAATTGATTTTAAATTCTTTATCTGCTCTTCTTCCCTGTTCCATAGCTATTTCTTTGTCGGTCTTATTATTTATGTTGAGACCAATGATGTAACCTGCAGCTACAGATCAAAGTTTGCAGCTTGATCTCAGTAATGTCTTAAGCTAATGAAAACCTAGTTGTAGAGGCAGGTTGCTGAGTAATAGCAGTTTTGAAAGCATGTAATAAGAGTTCTAGTTGGATAAAAATTAATTCTATCAAGAAAAGAGAGCTCTCGGCAGGGAAAAATACCCGCAAAGTACAGCACTAATAATTCCTAAGGGTGCCTCGCTGGGCTGTTTTTTTCATTCATTTCTTCTTGTCTGAGAGCTCCACCTAATGGAATCGAAAGGAAGGTATCAACCTTTCAGATTTTCCATTCAAATCCCTCTCTTTATTTTCGTGCTGGTGTTTGCGTGTCGCCAGGATGGAGTGTGGGAGGAGGTGCATCCTTTGACTTTTGGAGTAAAGGACAATTAGTGAACAGGAATTTTGTATTATGTAATCTCCTTTTTCAGTAGTGCAGGATTTGAACTTACTGCAATTTCTGTAAAGGCAAATTTAATATAGATAAACTAAATGTCTCTGAATTTTTGCACTCAGTTTTCTTAGCTGCAAGATCTGTCATCTTGCACAGTCAGAGCTTCCTGCCTGTGCATACCACTACTGCATATCACTGCAGCACTTTTCAGGGGTAGCTTTCAAGATCAAGGTCCGAATCTGCAGAGAGAATAAATGAGACTGTAGGACTACTCATATTCACACAAACTTGGGAGAGAATGCTATTGTTACTGCTCTAAAGTCTTTGGTGGCAAAGCATTCCCAAAGATGAGATTTCTACCATCAGTATTACCCCTGCAAACATTCAGAAACAATGAATGACTCTTCTTTCCCTCTGCCTTCACCAAAGTCATGTATGATCATAAAAATCACAAACCTATCTTTTATATTACATTGATTCCAAATTTTTTATTTTTTATTGTTGCTGCAATAATGTTTTCAAGGTTTTTTTTGCAATAGGGAGGGGTAGATATTTCCCCTTTTTGCAGTGAAAGCTGAGATCCTCACAGTAAGCAAGATCCTTTAGTATCCAAGACCTGAGGGACATGATGTAGAACATCATTAAATCTGCAGCCTATAGAAACCAAGGCAATTGTGTGTAATATTTTTAATAGCTTAACTGACAGGGTGTTATTTTGCCTCAGCACAGAGACTTAAACCAAACTGAAGATGTAACAGGGCCAGCAAGAAAAGCACAGCAACACGAATCCTTGAAAATGCAATGAGGATGCTGTTTGTTGAGGAATATGGCTTCCTGATACCTGTCAGACTAAGGACATTTTACTCTTCAAAATCTAAGTATGAGCCAAAGGATGCTACATTAGGAGGGGGGCTGTGGGTGCTGACAGGTGTCTAAGGCAATAGAGAAAAAAGGCCATCAGCAGACAGACAGTTTCTACTGGTGTAGAAAGAGAGCAGCTGAGTCAGATGCTCTGCATTCAAGGTTGCAATGAATGGCTGGAGGTCAGGTAAAGGGAAATATATCCAGACAATTGTGATGCTTTAAATACCATATCAGTATGCCAGGACTCATACAGTAGTGTTATTGTTGTACTGATATTGTTACAAATATTGTATTACAAGCCATGGTAAACTGCCTCAATTCAAAAAGGAAAGAACTCCAATAAAATCTCCATGTGACTTGGTAGAAAAGGTAAGGAGGTCACAGTATTGCAAATTTCAACTTATGAATGAAATTACTGGATTCTGAGGATGTATGAGAGGGAATTGACTGTGTAAAATGGTTAACTCACTGTAGGAAGATAACTGGGCCGAAATTAGAGAAAATTGGGAAGTTGTATTTAAATTCTAATGAAAGTTGTAACAGTACAGAAATTATACGGTGAAATGCAATTGCTGCTTCCTGGATGGAATGTGGTTGGCATGCATGAAACCTATTCCACAGTGACTCCCCACACATTCAACCTGCAACCTTAAGCACGTGTTGAGAGGGATGAAATGGAGGGTAAAGCATAGTGGAGACATCTCAGCCAGGCTCTGTTGTAATTCTTGCAGGGAGGGGAACTCAATGGTATCATGTAGCCAATGAAGAGCATAGCACCTGCCAGCCAGGGGAGACAGGAGCAGATGTATTGCTGCTGAACCAGCAACTGTGGCAAAATCACTCTCCTCGGATAGACTGGGTTCATTATAACCTAATTGTAATATTAACACACACCTCCCAGGTGTGCCTGCCTCCAAGGTATGACCACCCCTCACTGGGTATGTGCTGAATATTTTCCTGACCATAGAGCATGGTGCTAATAATACCCCCAAGGCCATGGGTTTGAGCCCTGTATGTGTGAGAGTTGGCCTTGATGATCTGTCTGGGTCACTTCCAACTCAGAATATTCTGTGATTCTGGGATTTAAGAGCAAAGAGAGAGAATTTTACACCGATCAGTAACAAATGTATGACTGGAGTCACTTAAGGTCCACCCAAAATTTAAAGAAATAGTGTGAAAGCTAAGAATGGGAAGATGTTATGGAAGAATCCATCATAACTTTTGAGATCAGCTGACCTGTCTTCTCCATAGAAATGCCTATCAGATAAGAAGAAACTTACTCTATGTGTGCTGAATAATTATCTCAAAGTAGCTTTCATTGGTGATTACAGCTTCTCTGTCTATTGCTTTAAATTTGGTTTTTGCTATCAACTGCAATCTTCTAAACTTAGCTTTTTACAATTTTCTATTATCAGACTGTTTATTGATAAAGTGTATTATTCCATAAACTATTTAGTGTGTGTTCTTCAAGGATGCTAGCAGTCATACTTGATAAAAGTGGGGAGATCCAGGAGGAGGTTCCTATTCCTAAATTTTTATAAGGTATTCAGCTCTGATAGATTGTCAGCACATGTCCCTGAGCAAGTCAGCCGAACTGTCCTCTGATACAGCACACTGATCAGTGGAGTCTCCCTAATGGGACACTGGCACACTGGGCAGGCACGAGGGTCTCAGCTTTCCTGGGCACCCACAGACCAAACAAACATAAGTGGTTCAAGGAAACCCCCCTTTCATGTGACATTTGCATACTTGCCCCACAGAATATATCATGCTGCCACTGCTGAAGTCAGAATAATGGCTGCAGGGACCACTGGGGTGATCCAGGTGGGTATTTCTACATCCCTGTTAAATCCCGTGGTTTGTACCTATGAATAAGTGCAAAAATAAGGCTTTGTTCTGAAGGCCTTCCTTACATGTCGCTGTAAATTTGTTCTGCTCTGGGAAACTCAGAAATTACACATATGGCCATGCTTACACTTTTAACATGGTGAAGAAAAAACATGAGGGTGTGAGTCTCTAGAACACCACTGCTCATGACTGCTTCTTGCCTCAGGCTGGAGCTAGGAAAGGCTGCTCCCAAAAGCTGTGAGGAAGCAAAAGGCTACAGGTATTACAAGCTTTCTTGTTGGCAAGGAGGCATAGCTGATTCCTAGAAACAAGCAAGCTGACACCTACTTCTAGCAATAGACAAATTTTAAGTAATCTTGTGCCCAAAGTTGTGCGAGGCTTTGGCTGTTTCCCCCACACACTGCTGGGACCCTACCTCCAGGGCCCTTGAAGGAGGTTCCCTCCCATGAGTTCTTTGCCAGGGATGAAAGACGAGCGAGACTCACTGATTCTTCAGGTTGTTGTTTATTTTTCTCTTAAGTTCAGTACACTGTCTGCATGCCAGACTGAGCATGAGAAGCAAGGCATAAAATGGACAAGAATGGCAAAATGGCGAGAATAGACTCGATACTCAAAACCAAGGTCTTTTTAAAGATAATCAGCCCAATTACTTTCTAACATGTATCTTGTTTTTACTTTACTAACAATGACTCCTACTGATCTACACACGTAACCATTATGCTGCTACCATCCCTAACCAATGACTTTGAGCCACCAATGCTACAGAAAATGAAGAAGAAGGAACAAGAAGGAAAGGAAACCACACCCCAAATCCTCCATCTTGTCTCCCATTCACTCTCACACCAAAATCCTAAAAATCCTAAATTCTTCACCCTGTGATAGATTCCTACTACTACTGCTACATACCTAGTTCACACCTGTGTTCTCCAACTCATCCCAAAGCCTTAGCAACTTTTTCCCTGGGACAAAGGTTAAAAACAGTGTCTGACTGGGGGTCAGGGCTCCCTAATACAGGCAGGGAAATATTCCCTGTGCCCTGGATTCCAACAAAAGTCTATGTAACATCTAGTGCTCCAGTTGTGGTGCAACCTGATTTGTCAAGTGGACACTCAAGAGCAATACTACAAATAATAATATTTCATTCAACAGTGTTTTCTATGTTAAATAGAAATTGAAACATGCTGTGGGAAATGGAATGTTTTTTTAAATTAAACTTTGATTGTATTAATTCAGCTACAAGGCAACTTGGACTGTGATAGTCTAATTTCTGGATTATTTTATTCCTTATATATAGCAACAATGACTGAGCTTCACCTCATTAACTTTATGTGTCTGCAGTCTTGTGACCGACCATGTCTGAAGCACATCTGAACTCCCTTTGCTATCAATGGAGGGAAACAAGCACTTTCTCGTATACCATTCATTTCAGAAAGCAACTTTAGCATGAGGTGTGTCACTTTGTAGAAACAGCCTTTTCATTACATGATAAATGGAGTCTAGACAGCTAATTCAGATATATATGTCCAGCCTTGGTCTGATGAATCATGCTCCTGATACCTACACTAGACTGCCATATACATTTGGGAGAACAGCATGACTGTTTCAGGTGCCTGACTTTCCACTGGGTATTACTGAGAAGCCACGGGTTAAAGCAGTCTCTGCTTAGAAGGAAAAAACAGTGAGAGGTCTGGAAAGAAGGGATGATGAATAAAATTTGCTGAGATTTACTTCTCAGTTGTTCCACCACCCAACCCCATGACTTCTACTGTTAGCAACAGCTGCTTCATGAGGCACCACAGTCAGGCTGTGGCTTTTGCCCTTGCCTGCAAGTTCCCCAAGATGCCATGAAGCTTTTATCCTGTCAGCTCTTCAGGGTTTCCCTTCAAGTGGAATGTGGAGAGAAGTTTTTGTGGGAAGGAGTGTGCTTGACTGCGTTATTGTGCTGATTCAGTACTCCAGCTGAAGTCCCACAGGATACATGTTAAAGTTGGCAGATGATGTGGAACTCATTTCATGTGATACCTGTCATAGCTAATACTTCAAAGTAGCTGATTTCTGCTATGTTGTGTGCCATGCTTTTCATGTATTTCCTGCTTCCCTCCTTTTCCCTGCCCCAGCTCCTCCCTGCCTCAACATTTGATTTTCCTCACTGTACTGTGTCACTGCCTGGTCTATGCATCATTTATGTGGTGGCTGTGTCTTTTGGGGTTATGCTGCAATAGACAGACAGCATCTGAAAAATGAGAATCAGCAGCAGTGCAAAGATACAGCTATTATGAATCTCAAAGAAAAAATTGTATAATATGCACTGATCTTTTTACCTGCTTTTATTCTGCCAAGGATCTAAAATCAGTAAACCGTTACTTAAGAAAGAGGAAATTAATACAAGTGTGAAGTCAACTGAGTTGTAAAGATCAGGCTCATTCTTTCTTCTTTGAAAAAATTGTTCATCCACTGTTGATTGACATGAAAATTAGTTTAGCTGTACTGCTGCCCCTAAAGCTTCAGCTATGCTAATAAATTAAATATGCAGAGGATTGTTCTCTGGCAGGGGCCAACTGACCCCAACAACCTGCACCTTTTGAGCTTGCAGACACTGACAGCAGCATGGTTACTTGCACACAGTGTATTGGAACTGTCAGTGGCCCGTGCTGACCCCTGAGCCGTGCCTGCAAATTCTCTGGGCATCTGGTCAGGATAAAGCCGTGACCTGAAACATTTTTTAAGTTTAACAACACATTTCCAAGGTGTGTTTAGTGTGAACAGCCCACATGTGGCCTCAATGTCCAGCCTAGTATGACTGTCACCCGACTGTTCTACTGCTGGGTCAGTTGGTAAAGGGCTGCCTGGCAATAAGCAATCATGGGGAGAATAAAATTGTGTATAAACTATGCTAACTATGCTGAATCCTGAAAGTGACTGTCATTGTCACTATTTTAATCTTGGTATTCAGCTCATGAGTTATCATGAATTCAAAATTTATGAAGCTTGAAACTTTATAAACAAGTGACACCTCAAACTGAAGAACAAATTTTCATCACTTGCAGTGATCAATTTTATAAAATCTTTTATCTTAAAAATCTATTAAAGTAAGAAAATTTATAAAGATATGGGAATATCAGAAACAAACTATGAACAATTCGTAGGTTGTTCTGCCAATTATTTATGAAAATATGTATTCCATAAATATGGAATTATGTTTGGTATTATATATCTGGTCAGATGAGTATTTTTTGCATAAACTTAGAATTGGAAAAAATTTGTGATTAAACTCATTAAAAGTAACATTACTGCAACACACTTCTGTGTAAAATGAATTCTTTTTTCTAAGTCAAGAGCTCATAGGCTGATCTTTTTATTTCTTTAGGGAGTATCAACTGTGCCAAAGACAAAAATTGTCTGCTCTGAGAAGTTCAATTATTTCCCTGGCTAAAATCCAGTGACAATATTGTTCTGTTTGAAATATGAAGGCAAATTGGCGAGATCTATGCACCACCCGTCTTTAACTGCACGCTGTGAACATCTCTAGGGAGAGGTCCAAAGGCTTTTGTATGTGAAAACAGGGGGACGATAGTCCTACATACCATCCCATGAGGACTGAAGAAGTGATTTTGGGGCTATATGCTGTCTCTAACTGTCAAATTGGACTTATAATTTCATTATAAGACATTTCAGAAGGTCACCTATGAAAGAGTTCTAAGAAGGAAAATTCAAACAAACCACAGTCATAAATAAATAAATATGGATAAAACTGAGCATTCTCCTGCTTCCTGACAAATTAAAAGTTGAAAAAAAAAACCCTTCTGTCTGGTCAAATGAAACATATTTCATTGAGAAGAAAATTTAAAATTTTTCATTTGTTTCTGTGACATTTCTGGGGGAAACAAAGGTGGTTTTTTTTTTTAAACAGAAGTAAACTTCAAAATCAGCAGTTTAAGGTGCTATATTACATGTATCTTGGCATTAACTGAAACACTGAAGTAATTGAATGAATCAGGTGATTTGTCCTTGTGGGGATTATTAAAATTCATAAGGTCTAACATTCTTAACATGCTGCAGTGCCGGTTACTTTGAAGTTTCTTAAATTTCAGACCCATTCCCATGTATTTCTTAACCATAAGCAAATCTGTTCTTTGAGATGAATGTCTATGATTCTATGAAATTGATATTTCTTTTCCTGCCAGTGTAGCACATTAGGAAACACCACTGAAGATTTCACTTTACTACCATCACCTTCAGAAGCATGTCTTCCACTGACTTTACTGATAGCAAGGTGGGCTGTTGCTGCAGAATACAATATTTTCCTGTGAAACCAAGATCTGTGCTGACTTCAATGGAAAATTTCTTGCGAATGGAAAATATGATTAAGTAAGATGATTGTGTTTTTCACCTCAATGAAAATAGAAATTATGCAGTTGCTTTCCTTAGCTCATCTTTTGTAAATAATTTGCTATACTGCAATGATATTTACTTTGGAAGTATAATTTAGTAGGCCAGAAATTGTGAAATATAAATATTAGAGCCTGATTTAGCTGGAATATATGATAGCAATTGGCTAAGTTCTTCCAACGCTCTGGACACACCAGCAGTGCTTTTACTTAAACTTAGTCTTTAAAATAAAAAAGCAAGTCTGTCTAGTTTTGTAGGGGTATGATTTTAGTAGTTAGACAATTATGAGATATTATTCATACCATCATTTTAATCATTCTTAGCTTGAGGAAAAAATTATGAGTTCATATACTGTATTTGTGCTTGAAAGTTATTTGTTAATATTTTATGTTTATTAATAGACCAATAAGAAATTCTGTACTATGCACTTGTGGTGTGTTCGTAGAAGAGGTTTCGGATTAGACATGGTGCAAATATTTCTTATACCTGCCTGAACATTAAAGAGAATCGCAGAATTTGAGGGAAAAAAACCCAAACAAAACACTGATAATGGAGGAATCCTGCACGGTATGTCGTCCTCTGCTGTAGAAGCCTTCAAGAAGAGAATTTCATAGAGAAACTGATGAGATTTCACTAGTGGCTTTAATAGATTTGGAGAAAATCCAACAGCAAACCCTGGTGGAAGACACAGAGAGAGGAGCCCAGACAGCTCCCTCTGAGTCTGCCATCATGTTTCCCCCTGCTCCCAGCAGCTGCTGGAGGTAGAGCTTTTGAGGTGCTGGTCAATCACAAACAGCATCTCAAGTCAGACAGAGAAGGGAGAGCTCCAGAGTCCAGCTCCCCACTGTGATGCTGACCTGGGTGGCACATTTCCCAGCAGAAACAGAGCCTCTTTCCCTCCCAGGGGGACACTTTGCTCAGAGCAGCTCCTGCAGTAGAGTTCCTCTGGCTGCATCAGCATCACTGCATAGAGCAGCTGCTGCACATTCTGGTGGTAATCCAGCTCTGCAGAAAACTCTGGTCTTAACCAAACTATTTTTGCAATCTATGCACTGGGTCTAAATGGAAGATGGCTGTGGATGGCAACTGCCAACATAGAGGAGGGTTTCTGTGTTTCTGGAACTGTGTTTCAGGGTCACAGGTTTTCCGCTTCAGCCCAGCTGGGCATTCTAGTTTTAGTGCAAAAGCACTTAGATTCAATTAGGCCAAACTATAGGAAATCATTAGGATCTCAAAGATTTCTAAATTAGATCTAGCTGAAGGGTGAAATGTACATTTTCACATAGCAGGCACAGGGTCTGCCAGGGGAGGTCTGGTAGGGCCGTTCCAGCTCCCTGCTAGTAACTCCCTTCTGACAGAAGGAAAAGGACTTTATCTGGCTTGAGGCATTATATAAAATCAAAAATAGGGTTAGAATGAAATTACAATTATAAAGTGCTAATTGAATCATGGGCACAGTGACTGCTGGAGCTAATTAGAAAGGGACAGGGATGTCTGTGTAGCAGTCCCTCACTCAGGAAGGGATTTGCCCCAGCTCAGTTTCTTCACATCATTTGATTTCCACTCAAAGCAGCTACTGGCAGACAGAGAGGTGTTTGGCTAATACAATTTCCCATCTTGGTGTTTTAACATAGAACACTTCAAGGAGACAAGGGCTTAACCACATGCAGTATTCTCCCATGACAGATTATTCAGTTTAAAACTCTGATTTAATGCAATTTAGTGATAGGCGAATGAGAATTGTCCTGCAATTGTACATAGGCATGTCAAAGCTTGAAAGGTTCTAAGAAAAACAAAACACAAAGCAAAAACTTGTTGGCCAACAAAATTAAATAATGTTGTCAGTTGTACCCAGTATGAAGAATTAAGCTTCCCTTCTTTATTTTATACATTTATTAGGTATTAATTCTGCTCCATATAGAGTAGAATACCTTGAACAACAAAATAAAAAGCACTGCAAAACTAATTTTTACCTTTCTGAAGCTTATTGTGCTTTTATGCTTTTTATAATGTAGATACTGTAAAAGATAATGATACGCTATTATGGATGATTTATTCATACTTGTTCTTTAAAAAGGCAAAAAATTTGGCTATGTTATCATTGCAATTTTCAGCTTTTTTTACTATTCTTCTACATTTGTCATTTTATCATGAAGTAGAGCAGATAAAGCCACTTGCTAAATAACAGCACCTGTCTCTTCTAAAAGCAGGAAATGGGAGGAAGGAGAGCTTGCATTAGAAGGCTGGCTACTAAGGAAAAGATAAATCACAGCACAACTTCACCCACTGTTTATTTCACAGTGTGAAATAAAAGTAAGATCCTTTACCATTTCCTGGCTTCAGAAATATGTACACCCACTTAAGTATTATGTGTACTTAGGTACACACAAAACTGAAGCACGTGTTATGTCCCACTGCCTGAGACTATAGAAATCAATGGATACTGACACTGACTTGGAAGGGGATGAAAGTAGGAGGAATTCTGCCCACTGGTACCATTAACTCTTTGAGTTTTCCAGTTTAGTAATGTGAAAAATATTAGGTAGAGCAGGAACAGACTACATACTTATTAACCATTTATACAATCTCTGCCAATTAATTTGCTTCCAAGTATCCCAGCTCAAGTAGTTTTTTTTAGTGTATTAGCCATAATTATAATTTATTTTCATTGCCTCTTCTGTCAATCATGCTTACAAAAACAAAGGAACTTACTGTTATCTTCATGTTGAAGTTATGTGAGTGGAGATTGCTGCTAAAAGGGTTGCTAGGAATTCATAAGAGGGATGACAAAATCTCAGAATTGATATGTTTGCAAACTCAGTTTTTTACTTCCATTGGTACTTGTAAATATCAAATATGTATAAATTGTTAAGTCAATATTGTAGAGAAAAAAACACTGTGCAGCTCAAGGGAAAACGAGAACAGCTATTATTGTCCGATTTAACACAGCACCAGTGTACACAGCTCTTCCCAGGAAAAGAGTATGATATCATGATGCAATGATGATGTCAGAGACATAAACAGAATGAAATCTTCCAGATATTTATCTTTAACACCTCCAAGAAGTCAAGCCAGAGACTGAACTGTGACTTAGAAGCTGAATAGAGTTTGAAGACTGTTCCTAACCCAAAGAATTTAGGAAAGGTATCTGGTACAGGAGATACAGCAAGGCTATTAGATTCAAATAGACATTTTTAAGCAATACCTTATGAGACTGGTATGTGTAACATACAGTTTTTTGACCATGTTAGGCCAAAAAGAGATGACAAAGGAACATGCAAGTCTGAGAAGATAGGGATGGTGTAAGGAACAAATGCTGCTTCCTGAAGGAGAAAGGAACTTAGTCTGCATATGGCTCCATGCCTGAAGAGCTGGTCCAAAATGCACAGGCCATTCTGAGTGTTTTTTACAAGAATTTTAGGAGTCTTTCTAAAAGAATAAAAATAGAGCACATTTTCTTTAGCAAGTTTATCTTGGGAAATTAAATAATGGTAGAAATTCAAGCATCATCAAAGTAGCTCAGCATAATTAGCTGCTTCGAGACCTTCAGAATTTATTTGCTTGCCTACCACAATTTCCAGAATGACAGGAGAAAAAACAGACTTCTCTAGGTTGACTCAAGCAATGCTAAGTAAAGGAAATGTTAGGCAGAAGTGCAATTATGGACTTGATTCTATTACTCCAAATATATATTGATTAAAATATATATAAAGTTAGAACAGGAGATCAAACCAGGCCAACAAAATGAAACAAAAATTTGCTAATTTCCTTATATGTTTGTAAGAGTTAAAGATTTCCTTTCTATCCTATCAGAGAAAAAAAAAGTAATTTTCTTAATTGATTTAATCACTACATTTACAAGTTAGGATTTTAAAGCTCATAGTTTTTCTCACAAGCTGAACAAGAGATTGCTGATTTTGTGGACCTAGTTAGTTTGTCTCTTGTTGTAATCTCTTGCCAATTTATTTTCCTATAATTTTAATGTCACCCTATGTACTCCAAGCAGGGTGCTTAGTAGCGGTAGCAAGATCCTGGAGCATTATCCTACAGCTGAAGAATTTTCCAGTTGGATTTTTAAGGACCGATGAGGTTATCAATCTTGGATGAAGTTTTACTGAGCTCCCCTAGATGGCACTCTGTATGGATACAACTAAAACTGCTGCAGTAATCTTTCTGCACCTTACCTTTATGTATTTTGCTAACCAATTACTTCAAAGTCATTGTAAAATGAAGGTGAAAATACAATTTCCATCTTCAGACATGATAAGAGATAAAGCCAAGGAGGAAAATGTAATATTCACAGTGCTTTTCACACCAAATGGGGTTGGAAAGTTCTGCTTCTAAGATCATAATCACATCATCACTCACTATTCTTTTTTTTTTTTTTATCTTTGTTAATTTACAGGTGATTCTATATAGTATCTTGCCACTGGCATAAAAGCAACATGTATGGCTCTGGTTTTTTGTATCTCACAAGCTGGAAGAAAGCAACTCACTAACAGAAATTTCATGTGTCTTCTATTGTTTGGAATGATAATATTAACAGAGAGGGATGCTTGATTTCTTGTTTCTGACACTTTGCCAGCTCCAGGAGGGATTTTTTCATCAGTGGTGAAGGTGCTAGATTTCTAAAAATCCCCTCTTCTTCATTTTTCTACCATCCTCTGAATGTCCAGCTTGAAAGTGCATGCCAGAGCAGCATACTTCCAGCCTAAAGGATTAAAAGAGAAAATGTATTTTGGTGTTCAGCCTGAATTTTAGCATAACCTAGAGGAATATGTGTGGGACTGCAGATGCATCTTCATGCCCACTTGCCTGCACCTCCTGGTGCCTGAGTACATACCCTGAATATGCTGGCTATGGGGGACAGGTGGGCTGCAGGATGAAGTGCTGCTCTCAAAACCCTTGCTCGTAAAAGTGTAGTCTGCAGAATCCTTTAATAGCTTATAAAATGCAGCTTGCTCATTATTAAAGCCAGACACAGCATGTAAAACTTCTAGACTTATTTTCATTAGTATGTTCTGTGAAAACAAAACTGAATGGTTATGTCTAGTGGCTGCTTTATCTTTTATTCAAAATAAGACACAGCAATTGATGAGAAAATGAAGGAAACAGAGCTACCATTTCTGGGAAAAAATCTAAACAAATCCTAATTTGCAAATAACTTTCACCCAATGCCATGCTGTGAACTAGAAAGAAACACAATGGAAAATAAAGCAACAATGTACAGTCACAGAATCATCAATGCTGGAAGAGACCTTTAGGATCATCAAGTCCAACTATCAACCTGGCATTACCCCTGCAGCCCCTAGACCACTAAACCATCACCCAGCACCAGACCCAGGCACCTCTTAAACACCTCCAGGGATCGTGACTGCACCACCTGCCTGGGCAACCTATTGCAATGCCTGTCTCATCCCAATGCCATTTCCTCTGCTCCCCTCACAGCAGGCACAGTAGAACAGACATATTCTCTAGTCCTGTCTTGAGCCTTGTTTCCCTTCACTGGACACACTCCATCACCTCAATCTCCTTTTTTACAGTGAGGGTCCTAAAACTGAATGCAGTATTTGAGGTGTGGCCTTACAGTGCTGAGTATAGGGGGATGATCCCTTCTTTAGTCTTGCTGGCTACACTCGATACAAATGTGAGTTTGTATCAGCAACACTTATTTGCCACAATCTTGAAAATGAAGGTGCTAGAAGGAGAATCCCATTATGAAAGAGTGAATGGTGTAAGACAGTTTGAATTTTGAAGTCACTGTCAACAATTTTACCAAAACAAGAAAAAAAAATTGCTGCCTCAAGGCCTGAGCAGAATCTCTAGGAGTCCAGAGAGCTGGCACATATGTCTGCGATTGGGTTCATGATGGCAAGGTGCCTAACTCCTGGTCCTCTGACCAGAACTCTTCATTGCCCAGGGGACTGTTAGCTATTGTGGGCTATTCTGGAATGGATTTTTCATAGTTGTTTGCATACAAAAAGGACAAGTCTTTCTAATTTCACAAGGAATTTCTAAATATCTTTCAAAAACTTTTCCGCTTGCAGCTCCTGACACTTAGAATCACTAGGAATCATCAAGGCTTTTGCCAAAATGGGGAAGGAATACGACAAAAGACAATAGGGTTTGAGGTACACATGGTTACACAAGCAAGGCCCTTGAAGCCAAAGAAATTAAAAAAAAAACAAAAAACAACATGGATAATACTGTCATTCTATAATCCCGCCCACATATAAAGGTTTGCCCTCTGCTGTTTGAGTCAGTAAACAAGCTCTCAAGATCAAGCCACTGAAAACAAAGACTAGTGCAGTGATGTGTGTAAAAGCAGCTTGTGCATTGCACTTGATCAGCATATTTTTCCTCTTTATCACTTGCAGAAAGCCTGACTGCTGTCTCTTGAGAGGCAAATAATTTAGACTGTGTCTAGGAGCGATCTAAGATAAATAGCTATCATCAGAGTGATAGAGTGGCACATACGAGTTGTGGAGCCTCACGATGGCAGTCTGATTGCTAGTATGGAATCTTGTATTATCTGTGCTAGCATAAGAACAAATTTCTATAAATATGTGGTAGAAAGGGTGCAATTTGTTCTTCATATAATACCTGTTTTATGCTCTAGTGGAGCCAACTGAGTCACAGAAGTATCAGCACACTCTTACAGTTCTTTTTTAAAGAAATATTCTCACAGAATCTGAAATAGTTTATGTCTCTATGTTATCATCAAAGTTTGTAAGTGAGTATTAGCACCCTACTTCTTGTAAACTGCAGCTTAAACCCAACTGCTAATATAAGCCTGCAAAAAATCAGGCTGCAGAGGATTCAGGCTGGACTTTCCAAAACAGTGGGAAGATTTTCCCTGAGTTCCTCTGCATCTCAGTTGCTTCTTGCTTAAATGTGAAGGGTACAATATCCCTCTCCCATGGGAACAATGTGATGGTGAATTCATTCAGTTTCTTGAAGCACCTATATCATGGAACAGAGAAAGAGTCATGGAGAACAGATACATCACACAAGCTGGGCTGAAATAATGACCAGTGAACAAGGCAAGAGGCTTCCCACAGAGCAGCATGCTGACAAAGGAAATAGCTCCTCAGGAAATGATTCCTTCCCCCCTAGGCACAGAGTGATATACCAGGACCAGTGGGAAAAACCTCAGTCTTTTTAAGGCTTACATCACACTTCAGAATCCCAAGACAGCATTTAACAGCTGCAAAATGTACACCCCCCAGTGTATCTTTACTTTTGAGACAGTAATTTTGTAGTCTTGCCGAGGTATCATTAACAATTTGATTAACGCATTAACAAATTGATCTTCGCAGAACCTTGAAAAAGTAAAAACTGGAGTCTTCTACAAAGATCACCCTGATTAAAATGAACTTTTCAGCTGTGTTTATCCTGCAAGCCAAAAACTGCATTTTCCCCTGCTGGAAAGATGCCTACAGCTTTGCACTGGAAAAGCTGAGCACTGCCTTGTGCTGCTCTATCAGTATTAATATAAGGTTATGAAGATTTGGAATACTTCTGAAGGAAAATTTGATAAACACCTTGAAAATTTATTTAGCCAGCTCCCAACCTTTATCATGTGCTTTCAAAGAGTGAGTGATTAAGGGTCCCTTTTCTGTCTTGTAGCAAGGACCAAAGAGAATTACATTTCACAAAGAAGAAAAGAACCTCAACTGTGGGTGTCACTGCAACAGGAGACGTGTGTTATACACAGCTCTGTCCTGTTAATTGTGACATTAGAGATCCTGAACACCTTCATCATGTTTTCGTTGACAAGAGACTCAGAAGCACACCATTTCTCTATTGCTTTTGCTGACTAATAGTATGCAAAGAAGTATCCTGCTTTGATATTCTTACAAATAGCTCTATTGAACAGTAGGGAGGGAAACATTCACATGGAGAATTTAGCATAATGCTCAGTGCTGCCTGTGTAGCTCTCCCAACAAGTCCCAACAAGCTTCAGAGAGAATAAAGCACTTTGTGGTGCCACAAATTCCAGTGTTCAAAGTACAAACATAAAATGGGCTTTGTCTACAGGGAGATACAGGCAACTTCCTAACTCTGTGTGGAATCTGCAGATATTGTTTTGCTTTAGCTAGAAAGGCTGTAGTTGTCTTTCAAAGAAGTGTGAGTATAAGGTGACACCCTTTCTTCATGTCTTCTATATCCAGTCACTTACTTGATACAGAGAGAGCTCAAGTCCAAATGTCCTTCTCACATCACTCATATCCCATGAGTACCTCATGGCCTGTGAGATATGCTCCTGTGAGGTTCTCTTTTGCTGAAGTTTATTTAAAATTTCACTGTATAAAATGAAGAATCAGAGATAGAGCAATGCCGAAGGCTGCACATGGCATCTGTAGGAGGCATGCTCTCTTTTCTGAAGACAAGGAACTTTAATCATTTTATATGAGGTAAAAACCCACACCAAAATTTGAAAGATGGCAATGAGAGTGTTATTATGAAAGGATAGCCTCCTGCATACTCATGAGAGTTTTGCACAGTGCAGGTTTTAAATGTTAGTTCAGCTTCCTTTGGTCTTATTTACATTCCCTCGTATGTAAAGTTAGAGAAGGAATTAATAGCCAGTGGTTTTTTTTTTTTGTCAGGTTTTCAGCATATGACAAATGCTCCATTTCTGGTAGAAAGCATGTTTTTCTTTTCCTTTTTGTTTGGCCCATACTTTCTTTGCTTTCCTGGCATATGCTGAAAGGCCAGAACAGCTCTTCTACTTCAGTTCCTGGATCTGTGTCTGATTTCATCAAACATTGGCAGATTTACTGCGCCTCAGCTTCACCATGTAAAACACTGTCTTGAGATATCATTAGCTGAAAGTATGAAGAAAAGAATGAGGATACAGGAAGTGTGGAGAGCTGGCAGGGTTGTATTTCTGGAAATTTTATTTCAAAACATTATTAAAAAACTTGTCACCTTGTACAGCTTATTGGTAGCCCAAAGGGATGCTCAGGAAAAGGGAGGTTTTATTTATATGGAATATAAACTGTAAGGCCAGGGAGAGAGGTATCATAGTGTATTCTTAACAACTACAAACAAGTGATGGAGAAAGAAAGCACTGCTGGTATGACACTTAGAGTATTAAGTTATATTGTTTGCACTGGCCTAGGTATACTTTCTTCTTTCTGCTCTAATTAAAATAATTCTTAAAAATTCACCAGTATTCCAGTTGGAAGCAAGTGGGGTTTATAACACTGGAAAAGTTAATTTTGGAAGAAAGAACTGAGATTCTTTGGCATGAAGCCAGTTACAGTTTGGAAAGCAGAGGTTGAATTATGGAGGAAGTGGTTTTTCTGCTGGTTTTGGATGGTGTTTGGTTTTTTGTTTCTTTGTTTTTAATTTAATCTCCAATGCGTAGAGCTGGATCAGAGCAGCTACCACTCAAAAATCTCCCTTAAAAGATGAACAGGACTGTATTCACTCCTTTGGATGTTGACATCAGCTTCCCCTGCTAAGTTTCTACTTTGTAACCTTATCATAAAATTTCACACCGGGTTAAGTTTTGGCATGATTTGGAAGAAGATGAGCCAGGGATTAATGAAGAGAAAGATTCAACAACATGATAATCAGAAGCTATTGCTACTACTGCTTGAAAAACTGGGGTAGGAGGAAAAGGAGAAAGGGAAACATTATGAGCAGAAGATATTTGCAATTCTTCATTTCTTTATAAATCTATTCCTTTTAACTTCAGTTCTCCGAAGAGATATTTTTATCACTCCTTATTGTTAGCAACACCAGTTGTTTCTGTGATTTCCTTACATTCTAGTTATCAAAAAATTTGTGAAGTTGTTGTATATCAACTGCTATGTAGAACTAAGTTTTGCTTATAAATCCAGTTAGATGAAAATGCCAGATTCAAAGGCTGAATACAGAAGAATTTGTAAAATTGTAAATTGAGCTCATCCAAAACAAATGTTAGTAGAGCAGACCTTTTGTTTCCCCAGCCAACAGAGGCATTCACCTCTGTTAAACTCAGTCTTGCTACATCTCTGCTACATCTGCATAGTGTACAAAAAAAAGCTCTTATAAAAAAATCCAGCAATGATTTCCTAGTGAATATGCATTCATTACAGTGATTGCATAGCACTCTGACTGTGTGTCCTTTTGCTCTTTACTTGTTCTCCAAGGAGTTGGGATTAGTGTTAACACGACATCTCAGCTAGCTCAGCAGTTAGTCCTTTATTAGAGGTTCTACTCTGCATTTGAGATGAGACTGCATGTCTTATGAAGCACCGGCTTTGTGATGCATGCTAGTAAAGTCATAACTTTTGTATTTATAAAAGAAAGAACAAATTATCTTGTCCTGGCATAACAAGATTTTGCTGTACAAAATTCTAACTAGTTTCCTCACTCTGTCACTCTTCTTAAGTTTCACCTAAAAGGCCACTAAAGGGATTTGTTAAAGGCTTGTTAACAGCTGTTCCCTTCCTGTGACTTTTCTCCCATGGCTGTTGTGTGAAATAATTTTTTGTAAGAAAAAAGCAAATGAATCATGATTCTTTTTCAATGCATCCTCACTCATCATACGAGCCATCAGTGTTTATCATGTAGGTCCTACAATCACCAGTGATGACAAATGCAAAGACAATGAATTCATCACCTAATTTTGAGGCCCATTTACCTCTGTAACTCAAGGAAAAATTACCTGGCTGGAAATAGAGGGATTTTTCATTTTATACATAAGACAGACAATTGTAGCTGAAGTACAACAGAGCCTTGGGAAGCATATAAATGTGGTTTATTTGTTCCCCCTCATGATGTTCTAACACTTATGTATAAGTAATACAAGGTAACAAGTGAACATTTCTGCATACCCAGTGCTGAAGCAAAAGGGTGTGCACAGCTAGTGGTTTTCATCAGGATCTTAAATACTCAGTCTCTGCCTGTTTAGGTTGTTACAAACTGCTCTGTAAATGATTGGGTTATGTGACCTCTGTACAATGGCTGGTTGCTTTTTTCCTCAACAGAATGTCTATGTTATCTTCAACATTCTTAAGAGTGCTTCCTGATTAGAGATCTAACATTGCCAGCTGTATCTTCCTGATAACCTCAGCATGCTCTGGGGTCACTGAACAGGTCACATGCACATTTTACATATCCACAGCTTACTAAAAAAAATCATGTCTGTACTGCTTTTGGCAGCACCTTTTATTAATATATATTCATATATTTATATACATTAATATACTATTGTTAAAAATATGCTAGTAGTGATCTCTTAAGTTAGAGTTCAGAGGTAGCCATAAGTACATAGTGTGACCACAAAGGTAGGGGTCTTCAAGACATCCCTTGAGGAGATGTGGGAGAGAAGGACTGAAAAGTAGACTCCTACTCAGCCCCTCCACTGCCTGTTCTCTGAGAAAAGGTGTGCTGGAAAGGAAACAGAAGCCACCCCTCCTGTCAGTGACTTGCCATGTCCCACCACTATGTCAAAAGTCACCATCTGCATCTTCAGCTCTAGCTCAGACACATCACGTGGCTCCACAAATGCCAGCCTCTACAGTGACCAGAGGCCCCTTCCTCCCCTGCCCTGAGACCAGCAGCTGTGTATTCCTTTAAAAGAGAGATCGGTGAGTGGTTTGTATGCAGGTGGCTCTCATGTGAGGATTACTTTGCCTGGGACAGGGTGTTGTGCCATAGTCAACTGTCTTCCTATTGCTACAGCAGAAATTTGAAGTTCTGGTGGGTCAGTACCTGAATAGCTGCAATTTGCAGCATGGATTTTTCTGGTTTATAACCAAGATCTGTCACAGTTTTCAGGTTTGTAAAGGACAAGACGTGTTCAATGCACCAACTATATCCAACTGCAAGTTGTCTGATGAGAGGAAAGGACACGAGCAGCTCCCTAATGTTCCTCTCAGGCTTCTGCATCCATTATGTTCCTTCCAGTCAGATGGAAACAAGATGAAACTTTGGAAGACTCAAATGTTCTTATTTAAAGGTATTGAAAAGAGAATCATGGCAGGAAAAATCATGGAAGCACCTCTGGAACAGGGAGATGAAGAAAAGGAACTTTGCTTAGCTTTCTTTCTCCTTTCTGAGAGGCTTCAAGAACCTTCCTCAAGATTTACATCTATCGGACAAGTTATTCTTAACAGGAAAATTGAAGGACCCACTCCAGGAATTAGGTCATACATTCCAGCTTCCCAGCAATAAATAATGAAAAGGATCTGAGTGAAGGTATCAGTCAGCACATAGGTGTGTTTTCTTCCTTAAAGCCAGGATGTCCAGTCTGTATTTTCTACTACACTCTGTCACGGTGTAAGTGCAGTCACTAACAAAGCACTACACAGCCACTGGCTCTGTCCCCACCCCCAGTGGAATGGGGAGGAAAATCAGAAAAAGATGCAACTCATCAGTTTAAATAAGAACAATTTAATAATTTCAGTAAAATATAATTAATAATAATCATCGTAGTAGTCGTAATGGAGAGAAAAGGAGAGAGAGAGGGGAGGAATAAAAACAAAGAAAGACAAGTGATGCCCAATACAATTGTCAGCACACAATGACTGATGCCCAAGAAGTGATCAGCCCCTCTTGCCCAACTCCTCCAGTTTATATACTGATGTTCTCTGGTATGGAATGTCCCTTTGGCCAGTTTGGATCAGCTGTCCTTCCCATGCTCCCTATTTGCTGCTTCTGTACCTGCACACTGGCAGGGAGCCTGAAGAGTCCTTGACTTAGACTAAGTACTACTGAACAACAAAAATCCAAAACACAGCATTGTAACTTAAATTAATTTTGTCCCAGCCAAACCCAGGATGCCCACTCTTGTGATTTGAAGTATCATGACTCCTTCAGAAACACTGGGAGGTTGCCTTTTAATTTCACTTGGAAGATCACAAACTTTATTATAAAATTTGGCTATTAAAACTGACATTTTCTTTTTTTTTTTAGTAAGTGTTTATTGATTATAATTTCTAATTTTCCCCTGTTCATTCAACTCTGACATAGATGTGTCTTTTAGTCAATATCCACTTTCTAGTAGCTAATCAACTTCTACTTGCAAAGTTCAGACTTTATTGATTGGCTTTAATATGGTTATTTTCAAGGAAAAAAAATGTAAACATTTCAACAAATATTTTTAATACAAAACTAAACACTCCAAAACCAAATCCAAATTAATCTCAGCAGTCCTGATCACCATTAATTACTTGGTGGCCATTATTCTTATTTTCATCTGGACTCTGCACTCCTGCCCCATGTGCTTTTGCTTAGCCTAGAAGCCTCTTGAGGTTATGTAGCTCTAGAGTACAGTTATGGATGAGAGGGCTGCCAGTACCAGTGCAACAGTGCAGTAGACCTGTAGGACTACAGAGAAAATAAGAATATCAGCAAATCTCTCACAACTCTCTCCTTTCAATATTGTGGAGTTATGCATTACAGCAGTGTTAATCTGCAGGGGTTTAATTGAAAAAACTGAAGTCCGAAGAAAAAAACACAGAAAATGAGATTTTAAAAGAGGAAGCTTTTAGAAGAAGATATATTTCTCTAAATAAAGCCCAGGATAAGATGCCCTGTATCTGCAAATAAATAGGAATAGAAAATCACCTACCAGAAGTCAACCCATTCTTGGTAAAAAACCTCCTCTAGGTCATCTTGTAAAGTCAGATTAGCTTTACTTTAATAAGGCATAAAAAGCCATTTTCAAGGTCAATAGTGTCTTGTTGAATAGAACCCTTGATTGATGCCTACTGGTAGTTGGCAATATGATGTGAGATGAAGGAATTCATAGTACACATGGGAAATTTTGAAACAGTGTCAGCTTTCTCAGAAATGACATAGTATGCTTGTAGAAAAGTTAAAGGAGCAAAAAATCAATTACCCCTACTGACCTCTGCAGCCAAACCAAGCCCATCAGAGCATTTTTGAAAAAAACCCGACCACCAACCAAGCCAATGAATCTTCTGGCTCTGCCTGTTCATTAATTTTAAGAAACCAATCTGTTCGAAAATCCTAGATACATCATGCCTGTGACATTACTCATATGAATAGGAAAAAGTGTCCTGTCCCCAGGATCTTTATGGAATACTTAAATGAGGAAGAACGCATGTTATTTTAAAAACAAACAACCTCAGGGTGGGGTAGATGTAAACAAGGAGGGTGAAAGGAGAGTTATGACAAATAGGAGATGGGGATGAATCACTAAAAGTCATGTGATGGAAATGCAAATGACATAAGAAAGAATTTGAAGCTTCCGGAAGAGGAAAGCAAAGAATGCTTATGACTATTTGCAGATTTCAAAGTAATTAATCAACATTTCCCTCTCCTCTGCTGTTTTTGAAGCAATCAATCCTTTCCAAGAACAAGTGGGGTGGCCCTTTCCTTAAAATGTCATTATGGTAGCTGAGATCAGCTGTGGCTTCTTCCTAAAACAGTTAGTTTTCATCCCTGAGATGAGCAAAGCCTGAGCAAGTTCTTGATTATAAAATACATTATTTTTACAGTACAGGGAGTTAATTCATATCCACTGCTCTGCTCAAGGGCTGGATGTTAGTTCTTGATTCTATACAGCTTTGTGTGGAGTCTAGAACAGATATGACATGCTGTTTTCATAATATTATTGCTGTATATTTTTTTTTGTCCTAAAATTTCAGCTCTTGGAATCATGTGATTAAGAACAGACCTTTTTGTTTTCTCAATTACAACTCTTCATTGTCATGGTTTCAGAGAAATAGTTACAAACAGGAACCATGAATGTTAAGTACAGAATCTGGTAAGACAAAGTACATGATTTTAATAAACTACTGTAGTTTTTAAATAATCCAGTATCATCTGATGATCAGTATGAGATTTGTCCTGAGCAGTTCGCTCTGCCTGACCTTGCCTCAGATGGGGTGTTTACTAGATGATTTCAAGAGATGCCTTCTGACTTCAATGATTCTATAATTCTGTGTTTGCAATGTCAGACTCTTCATTATGATTGTAAAAGGGTTCATCTTATAAATAGCAAAAAACCCCTATTGTTTTCTGTTGCTATGTGCTGGTCATTTCCCAAATGTTTCTCCCTGTAGTAGTGAGTGTGTGAGTGCAATACCCTCACATACAAACACAAAAACAGATGGTCCTTGCTCTTATCTACTCTGTATGAATAATGACTTGGGTATGATAAAAAGTAGAACTGGAACTTCTCTTAAATATCTGTGTCAGAATGATAATTTGAGCCAATATGAAGACTGATTAATTTAATTAATTTAATTAATTAATTAATTCACAGAGTCAGTGTTAAATCAGAGACAAAGGTGAAAACTATGTATGTGCCAATCTCATAATTCTCTCAAAAGAATGCACCTCTGATATGTCACCAAGGAGGTAGGGAGATCTGAGAAACAAGCCTTCACATGCAGCCCCCCATCTCCCACTGTGATCATGCCAGTCTGTGGATGTACAAGAGTCACAGTGTTTCAGAAGACTCTGAGGACGCTGGCATGCACTGGCACCATTCCCAAGCAGCCACGTGTGAACATGCCTTGAGTACATCACCTACAGAGCCTGAGCATTGTAAACCTGAAACATGGTAAGAGATCAGGAGAATCAATTGCACTTTCTACGGAAAAGATAAATCATAAAGTACTACTTGCATTAAGGCAAGCAATCACACCTTGCCATTTTTTTCAGAAGATATCTTTCATGGTGTCTATTAAGTTGCTGAAGCCAGTGCCTTCAGAGCTCTAGTGAAACTGTAAACAATAGTTGTAAACAAACATGTACCATTAGTTTTAGGGCAGCTCTTTCCAGCATTTACTTTCTGCTCTGAGCACTGCAGGACTAAGGAGAGTAGTCTACTTGCCTTTTATTAATCAGATTTCATGTATTTTACCAGGAAGACTCAAAATCTTTTTTTAAAGATAAAAGCATGGAGAATGGTTTTGAATGCAAATACCTCTATGAAGCACGCTTGAGACTGTAACATACTTTTGGAGGACAGTTGAAAAGAAATCTTATTCATAGACAATTTTTAAAAAAAGTTTTCCTTCATTAAAAGCTGTTACAATATGTTCAATATACCGACTGCACAGCAAAGAAATCCTGCAGGAGAGAGAACAATAAATCCAATTACCAAAGACTTGGAGTTCAGAATCCATAGGTATCATACCAAAAGCCAAGTTCCTACACAATATTGTGAGAGAATAGAATACATTAATTGAAGTGGTTTTCACCCTCTTTTTATGGAAATCCTAGGCTATTACAAAACTAGTCCTATTTGTAAAACAACTGAGTGTCAAGGGCACACTAATGAATCATCACTGTGCCAGAACCACAAACCTCAGGAATGGATGGCTGCAGGGAGGGGGAAGCAGTAGTCACAGAACTGTGAAGATTATTTTGCACTTGCTGATCATCTTTAATGGATGTATTTTGCCCCTTCTCTCATTCGAGTGAAGGACGCTCTTTCAAATTCTCAAGTTCAACTAAATAACACCACAGAAGGAAAGGTCACAATCTGAGAACAAATGTCAGTATCTATCAGCATTTTCACTAGCAGTTCTCTTTATCTGAAAAGCTACCCAAATTGTTTCATGCAGCTGCTTGCACAAATAATTACTTATGTCCTTGCTGTGTTAGCTTAAATGCTTATTGAAGTTGGCCACAAAATCCATATGTCTATGGCTAAACAAAACAGTCCTTAGCTTATGGACTGTTTGCAAATGAATGTATATCTGGGACATCAAGACTAACGTTTCCTTCATGTATTACACTGTGCATTGCTGAGCTTCAACATGGAGAGTATACAAAACTGACTTAGCAAGTATCTCAGTAGCAAGTCTGTGGCTGGAAATGCTACTTCTCTGAGCCTCCCAATAAACTTTTCATACTTAGCATGTGGAACAGCATCAACTTCATGTGGCTCTTCCAATACAAATCCAGCAAGGTGAATGCAGTGATCTCTTTGAAAACCATAATCTATTAAACAGGAGGTTGTTTTTCTTGACACATTCAAACTACCTGTATGGAAAGTTTTGCACAATGACATCTTCCTAATTTTCCACTCATCTAGTGTGAGTGTTCATGCATTATCGTTTTACTGAAAAACAGAGCAATTATTCTAGCTACAAGGATAACCTTGTTCTCTAAACTGCTTAAACTCTTCTTGCGTGTCCTTTTGCCTTCAGAAAACAAAGTAGCGTAAATGAACAAGGACCACAACATTAAACAGAACAATGTTTTTCTCTTGTTCAGTCATATTAATCAAGTGCTAACAATGCACTTGTAGTAAATATTTACAAAATGCTTTCTCTTGTCTTTTGGGAAGACATTCTAATTGCTGATACAAGCCAGGAAGGATGTCACTGGCCTTGGTCATCTAGGCACACTGCTGGCTCAGGTCCAGCCAGCTGTCAACATACACACACGGCTCCTTTTCTGCTGGGCAGCTTTCCAGCCACCCTGCCCCCGGCCTGTAGCACTGCCTGTGTTTGATGTGACTCAGATGAAGGACCCAGCACCTTGCCATATTGAACCTCACACCACAGGCCTTGGCCCATCAAGCCAGATCCCTCTGCAGAGCCTTTATACATTCCTGCAGCTTCAACACTCCAGCCCAGCTTGGTGTCATCTGCAAACTGACTGAGGGCACACTCGATCTCCTCATTCAGATCACTGATGAAATGTGAAACAGGACTGGCCTCAACACTGAGCCCTGGGGAACAGCACTGGTGACCGTCTGCCAGCTGGATGGAACTCCAGTCACCACCACTCTCTGGGCCCAGCCATCCAGCCAATTTTTATGAAGTGAACAGTGCACGTGTCCAAGCCATGGACTACTAGTTTCTCCAGGAGAATCCCATGGGAAATAATGTGAAAAGTTATACTAAATTCCAGGCAGACAACATTTCCTTCATCCATTAAGTGAGTCACTCAGTCATAGCAGGAGTGATGCTATGTTGGTCAAACAGGATATGCTTTTCCTAAACCCATTCTGGCTGGGCCTGATCCCTGGTTGTCCTGTCTCACAATGGCACTCAAAATTATCTGCTCCATGACTTTTCCCAGCATTGAGGTCTGGCTGATAGGTCTGTAACTTCCTGAATCCTCCTTCTGACCCTTCTTGTAGATGGGGGTCACACTTGCTAAGATCCAGTCAACTGGGACCTCCCTGGTGTGTCCGGACTGCTGGTAAATGATGGAAAGTGGCTCAGTGAGCTCTTTTACCAGCTCCCTCAGTACCCTGTATCCAGGAGGTGACCACACAGACAATGAGGAACAGCATATATATCATGTCTTACTACTCTAGAATGATTTTGAAAGCATCACAGAAGTGACATAAAGAAAAAGATAAAAGATAAGAAAGTAAGTATACTTTTTGACTTTGCTTCCTTCCGTTAGTTAGCAAATGACATCCATTTTATTTTCTCTAGAATGAATTTTCTGCACAGGAATCAAAACTAACTCTAAAAGAAGGTAGCTACATTCTAATTGTAAAAACTTCTTTTTCAGAGCAGGCAGGAAGTGAGATGATTTTCGGACATCTGTGAGTCATAGCATGCAAACAGAAGACAGATGGGCATGCTTACTCAGCAGAACTTTTTTGTAATTCATTGTAACTATTCCTTTAGCCTTTTCCTTAATTACATTTACACGAGGCAAAAAGAATAACAGGTCCTAAGATGTTTGACTTGAATTTGCCCTATTTCTACAACTATAACAGACAAATATTTCAGGATTACAGAGGCTAGGACCAGATAAAGCCAGAGATTTAAATAGGCCCGTATTTAGTACTCCATTTTTATGAATCACATTCACAAAACATTACATTGAAAAGGGGACTAGAAGAGCTTGGACTCAGTGCTGTTAGTACTAAAAATCTGCTAAAACCCTGTCTGTCATTGTAGCTTTAAAATATATTTTTAATACTGTGTTTCACTAGCCTCAACAGTATCAACCCACCAGAAAGCCATGTATGCATATAAGTTTAAATAAGTTGTGATTTTCCATGAGCTGAAAGGATCTAACCAGTTCAACTGCAGTGGAAATGGGTTGCTACTGCCTAACCCTGCCCCAAGCACCAAGTTTTTGGCTTGCAAATGCTCCCAAGAACCTAGGCTGTTACTTAATATCCTATTATCTAAGAGCAGTACTTTTGTATTCTGCTCAGTGTGCTGCATGTGCCTCCCAGAGACACAAAACTAGCTTAGCTCCAGTTTGAGAGAAGAAAGGCTGGAACATCCAATAAGAAGTCCACTGGGTAACAGATCCCCTTCCTCTTTGCAAGTCCACACCTGGATACAGATGTTTTAAGATTTTCTTCTAAACCCAAAATCTAAGACAAAAAAAACCCAAGCAAACAACAAAGCCGAACTGCCTATGATTTTTCTATGCTATCAGGTGGTAATAAATTAATTTTGTTATCTAGATGATGTCTGGGAACAAATAGGAAAATAGGAAGCTTCTGGACTGCAGCTGTACTGATCTTCAGCTCTCTTCAGAGACCATCTATTGCAGCAGGGTTAGAGATTTAAATAGTAAAGATTCTTCACAAACCACAGGTGCCGTAGCATACATACATAAATACTGCAGAAGAGAAAGAAATAGTACCTGCACCTTGGCAAATTTTCTGGGCTAGGCTTATTTATTTGGAGTTTGCTGAGTATGCAGTCTTAAATGGATGGCCCATGAATTCCTGCTATCTGTTTTTTTAGCCTCTATGAATAAATAAATCACAACCTATGAAAAGATTAGCAGTGTTTTTTCATTGTTGATAAGTCAGAATCCAGTCAACCAGTATAGTACTCCAGGTTAAATAGAAATTCAAAGTCTCATAGTTTCACAATGGAGCAAATCTCCTTCTGAGGGGATGATAAGATAAACTGTAGTGCTTGGCATGGTGCCATTCAGCAGACATTTAATCATTACCAGCTAGGACTCAGAAAACAGTCAATCTTGGCTGAGGTTTTGAGGTTTTGCTCTGAAGTATTTTTCCGAATCCAGAGCATGCGGAATTCCTGTGAGAAGTCAGATCCTCCACCCTGTCAGTAGAACATATATTCCACAGCTGGTCTATTGCTGAGGGAAGCTCTCTGCAGGAAGGGAAAAAAGCCCAATCTTTGTTCAGCCAGAAAGTTCAGACCCATCCACAGATGCAGCTGGGGGCAGTACACTGTCCTGCACAGCTGCATCTGGCCTAAGCAGGCAGCTGGGATCTGCCAGTGTAGCAGCAGCACAGAAAATACCGATGACTAACACTTGCCACTCACACCCTTGCATTACTTCCAGTCTGACTTAGACAAGACTTCCCTTTTCTGATATTTTGTCTTGCCATACTCTCAGTCACTTTCAGAGGGTAATGTATCTGACATGTTGATTTTTGTTATTTAGCATTTGGTCTTTTGACAAAAGTCAGCATTTGGTCCCCAGCAGGCAGTTTTAGGACAGCTGAAGTGCTGTCTGAGCAATTGCAGAGGAGCTGGTTATATCACACAAAAGCCTTTTTGTGTCATGACTAATTTCAGATCCTCCCTGTTTCTTATGCAGATTCCAGCCTTGTTCCCTCATGCACAGAGAATTAAATTCTATGCCTGCATTTCCTTCTTGTCTCCTCTGGGACACAAACTTACTCAGACAAGCTCAGGAGGCAATAGAAAGACATCACCAACAGCACTGGGTACCCACCCTGGAGGACTCTGCATTTCAGTGCATTACTGTCCTGGACTCTGTAGGGCTACAGGAGGCAACCTTCCTCCTATAACTGCACTCTAGGTCAATGGCCCTCTTTTTTTTCCCCTTTCCCAAGAAAAGTGTCCTGTTAGGTCTAAATCTAGATTGCACTCTCCTGCCCACACTGAGATTTTAACTTTCTGTGTTTTCTTGCATGTTCTGGCTTTGGTAGGAGAAGCAACACCTATGTCAGGTGAGTGAATATCACTGCAGGCTATTATTTACAGCAGTCCTGACTAACATCTGCTGAAGGAGGTTCCTCTTCACAAGTGCAGCAGGGATTGTTACAGAATTTTATCTGGCCTTTGCGCCTCTGTAGCCTCATACATGCAAATGCCTGATACTGTTAAGAAAAATCAAAAAGGAGGTAAAGGGAAGGTATGATTGCCTGCCCTAATTATAGGTTTATTTATTCACTAAATGAAATTAATGTACACACAGGTGCCCTGTTCCCAGGAAGCCATACTCATTATGAAACAAAATTCAAATATGAATAATTAACCTACTTTATTGTGTCCAATTTGGGGCAAAACAAGGCTACAAAGAGGAAATAAAAGACAAGTACACAGACCCTACTGAAACAAAGACTTCACTTCTAGTTTAATTCTGATGGGACATCTGTCTTGCAGCTCCTGCTTCTTTGAGTAAATATGGCAGATTTCTTCACTCACAGAGTACTGCTTTCAGAAGGAAAACTTATTTTGGTTACAGCTCATTACTCACATGTTTCTTTAAATATTTTATGAAAGCAACATCAGGTGTGTCAAAAGGCACTCCTTGTGACTGCTTCTGCAATTACAAAGCAAGTCTCCTAGATATTATTTTCTCTTTACATGGGTAGATGTACTCCTTATGTAATAAACATGCCATCAATTTCTGAGCATCTGTACTATATTTACCTCAAAGGACAGACATACTCCACAGCAGGACCATAACATATTATGATTCCCTGTCACCCTGATTATGCCATCTCCTGAAAACTCCTGCAACTATCTCCCATGCTTAGCTTTTGAGGAGAGATGTATATCTGGGTCTTCACCTTAATACAGAAATGGTGCAAAGAGGTACATCTGAAGCCGAGGGGTGGGAATCACTCCCAGCTTCCCCTGGTAGAAATGCAGCTCATGCAACTGTTGATGGAATTTTTTCATCTGTTTGAGAAGAAAGTGCATGTTTTCCTGACAATTCCGCTATTTTTCTGTTGTGCATATCTTTCTATCTCCCTGCTTTCCCAAAGACAGACAGTAGGAATAACAACATATAGCCTTGTAATTTGAAGAAATTAATACTGTTTTTTTCAGGAACACTGGAATAAAATCTTTTGCACTTCATCCATTAAATATTTAATAGTAAGGAAAAAAAATGCTGAACAACCCAAATGTTATTTGCCAGTGTCTTCCCTGGACTATTTTCAGTTTTGTCCTGTTGCCTTTGCTCTAAGTTTCCTCAGATTGCAGCTCCATAACATAGCACCACTGCCAGTGTGCTCTTCAGGTTCCCCATTTCTAAAGAACAAAATGTTGCCTTGGCTTGCAGGTGATATGTCAGCCTTTCTTCTCAATACAGCACAAGGGCTGGCTTCCTTCCCCAGGACCTCAAGGACCAAGCATCCTGCCCAAATCTCTAAGAGCCTTCTTCTAGAGTGCTCTGAAATCTAAACAAAAGCTGACATTGAATCCTTCTTCCTGATTTTCCCCTTGACAGCAGAGGCTAGCTTCACTCAGCCAAGAGCAGGAACACCCCCTCAGCCCTATCCTCATCTGAGATGTATTTAAGCAACCAGTCAGCTGCTTTGAACAACACAACATTAAAAGCAAAGAAAATACTTTAAATTATATGCAAAGCCTATAGAAATAATTAGAGAAGTATAATCAACATAAAAAGCACACTGAATATGACTGTTTGAGTATGTACCAGAGAAAACAAGATCAAAATTATAGATATTCTAGCACAGAATTTATGAGATACAGAAATAATCCAGCCAAGCACTTTGTGACTTGCCTTCAAGCTAAAGATCTGAAAATGTTTGGTCTTTAAACTAAATATTTTGTGACCAACTGTTATTTGGGACCAGCTTTGTTAGTAAGATTCACAACAATTTAAGAAGAAAGGTGCCATAGCCTGAGGCTGGAATTCAGTAATTCTTTTCCTACAGTTCCTTTTTCATACTGCATTTAGTCAAAAGATTACAAGTCCAGTGCAGGGAAAAAAAAAAAAGCAGCACAAAAATTTTCAGCTTCAGTTGCTCACAGCACAAACTATGCTGACCTTTTCCAGACAATTACATAAACCAGCAATGATAAGCAGTAGGGATCCCTATTAAAATACAACCCACAGCTTTTGTATGTGTGCATGCCTTCTTTTTGACCCATGGTTACTGGCTACACAAAAGAAGATTTTATGAAGAAAAACAACAGATATGACACATTCCAAGAGAAATCAACTTCCAAATATGAGCGGCAAGCATGATCACAGCTGAATCCAGCATTTGCTTAATTCACCAGGGATGGTCTGAGGCATTTTTTATCCTTCATATTCAAATCAAACTAGGCATGCCAGCAAAACCCCATTCATCTGTTTCATGAGTCATAAGCATCTTTGTCTGTGCACTTTGCTGACTGTTTCCTCTATCTGAGGGTGGAGAATGTGCTTTGTATAAAGTTTCAACTTGTGTGTAAGGTCTCTCTGGCAGAGCGTATGTGCCCTCCCCAAAAGACCATTTTCCTTTACCACATACTGCTGCAGCTGAAATTAGCTGAAAAATCTGACAGGAAATCCCTTAACGTGAACTATGGAGTTGTGTTTCCTATAGCTCCTATTGCTCATTCATTGTGCCTGCTGGAACTCCCAGTTCCTCTTTGCCCAGACTTTGTAAAGAAATGGAAATAACTGAGCAGGCCTTTGGTTGCTTGCATTTCAAGGTAAGGTGTAGGCAGTTGCATCTAACAAAGAAAGTAACTAAATCTAGCATCAATGTTGCCTTGTTGGATCACCAATACAGTAATTGTGGGTGGGAAATAAGTTGTGGTGGGTTTTTGTTTGCAGAAAGCACCTTTCTATGGAAAAAGAACAGCGACTTTTCCTGCATAGTTTGGAGGAGATCAGGTATCAGTTCATGGCTACTCCTCTCGACTTTTCCAGCAAGAGCAGGTATTTGTCAGACATTCCCCAAACAGTGTTTGAGGACAGCAGCATAAATGAATGATTTTTTCTTCTTGAAAACAAGCTCAAAAACACAATCAGTAAAGCACACATGGCAACATAAAATGCATGCAGGGAAGAAAAAAAAAGTCCAACTTAAGCTCCTGAAGGAACATACTTCTGAGGATGTATAGTTAATTATTTTCTTCCCCTCTTCCATTCTCTACCAAGGAAAGTTTCTGAGCTCTAAAATAGCTTCACACAAAATGAATGCTATTGAAATAATGAAGAGTCTACAAGTTAGATACCTGAGAATTTGATCAAGTGATCAAGTGCTGATTTTTACCTTCCCATATGATAAAACTAGAACACTTGAAAAAGGATGTAAAAACTTAAGCACTGTAAACTTAATTTAATTAAACTTAAGCAGTATTAGAATTTGTTTATATAGCAAATTATTTGTGTGTATCAATCTCATCTTTTATACTTTAAAATCCTTTATATCATTGTACAAATGCTTCACTGAAGACATACTGAGTGCAGGGGGGAAGACAATACATATTTTACTGTGAATTACACTGGTAATTAAACATACTTGGAAACTCACAGGAAACTTTAAAAGTTGTATAAAAAGTTTATAGATATATAAATTATTATTTGTAAATAAAGGAGAAGAGGCATGTGCAAGAGCAGCATAAACTTGACATTCAACTGTTGCCAAAACTGGTGTGCTGAGCTGATGTTTTTCATAAATCCCATTGTGTTGAGTTTAAAAAGTTCACTGCAAAAGCACTGGGTGTGAACAGAACTTGTCGGGTCAGATGTATGTTTGTCCATTGCTTCACCCTCTTAATGCATCCTCTCCTGCCCAGCATTAGTTCTGAAGCAGAAAATTCATTACTATAAGACAACTAGATAAGCAAACCTTAATTTTCCTTCTCATTAGCCAGTTCTAAGATGTGAAGACTAAAGCCAATAAGTAGAGTTAATGCAGCAGAGAAAAATGCTGTGAAACCTGGAGGTGTTTCAAAATATTTTCAGCAGTGCATAAGACAGTAAAGAGATTCTTCTACCTCCTTCTCAGTGCTGTCTTCAGAAAGTGGGCTGGGAAGCTATTATAGAAAATGGCTGGCAGAGCAGGGAGGAGACCTTTGTACAAAGTTAAGCCTCTGGAAATCAATGGGTTGTTGCTGCTATGTCAGAGATTGTAAACATCTGCTTTTTCTGGCAGTATCAGTTTCACCATGCCAAGTCCCCCCAGCACCAGAATGTAACACAGCTGAGGCTCAGTATGCTGCATGCTCCTGCTCACACAGCCTCTGCATAAATGTTGCAATAAAGCTTTGGTCAGTTTTTCAGCTGTGCTAATTTAAGCTGTGAAACCTAAAACATATCCTTCCTGGTTCTGTATCCAGGAAGACAGAAATTATGTTTATGATACCTGTGGTTTGTTCAAGTCATCCAATGCATCTGCATTGGCTGTATCCAAGGACAGCACCAGGCACATTTTTTCTTGTTAAAAAAATAAGAGCTAAATTTTGGAAGTTTCAAGCGTGTCAGTTCATATGTAGAGTTACAGAAAGAAATTAGGAGCAGAGATTCTGTTGTTTCAAGATCACAAACCAGAATAGAAATCTCAGTTTGTAATCTCCCTATTTGCATCACTAAACAATTACTGCCTTTGCTCAAAATATGAAAGTCCTCTTTGAACCTTTATACAAACCAAAAATACTTTTGTACATTCTGTACTCTAATATAGCAGTGGAGGTCTGTAGGACTTTAATTATAAAAAGACAGTTCATTCCCCATAATCACATTACCTCACAGAATACTCACAGAAAGAGGCTAAGGACACCTTTCTCTATCTTTCTGCACTGTTCATCTAAACCACAGGCCACAGCTGTCCCCAGTGTGCCACTACATGGTAGTCCCCTATAGGAACCCATGCTACCAGGATGCATATGGAAGGAAAGATAAAAATATATATTTGGTACACAAAGCACAGATGTGAACACACAATTAGTTCTTACTAATAAGCAGGAAGAAAGTAATTATAGACCTCTGTAGTATTTTGTACCTTTAAAAATATTCTCCCTGGCACATATATCAGCAGAGGCTAACTATAACTGGGGAAGATCTATAACAAAATATATAATTAAAGTAGAAATGCCCTTTACAGATCTATAAACTTTCCTGCCCTTCTGAGGTATAAGATATGATCAACTGATGTGTTCCACTTTCTTATCTGGTTTTGAAGTACTGAAGTCTGTCACTGCACTTAACACAGTGCAGGCTGAAGCATAACAAACCATCCCAGTCATTAGGGTCTGGCCACAAATGAGATGCAATGTAGTCAGTAGCAATTCAAGACCTCATCAATACACATTTGTGCTTTTGATCCCGACTCGACATCTGATATCACTAAGTAGTTTTAGCTTCTTTTAAATCTTGGCAAGCATATAGCTTCGGATTTTACATTAGAAGGCTGCAAGGGAAGGGTCTGTAGTTAATCTCTCTCTCAACATGTTCTCCTTTCTGACTTCACAGCACCAGACATAGCTGGGGGTGCTTAACATTAAAGCTGTGGTGAATTCCTTTGCTGGCTCCTGTCTAGCGCTTTCAGCTGACAGCAAGGACAAGTCTAATTGACTTTTCCTATTACCCAGATGCAGAAGAAGGAGACAAGGCAACAAAATGGAACAGTATCTGGGGAAAAGAAGGTAAAGCAACGATAAGAATAGCAAAGAATAATAACAGATTTTTAAACCTGGCAATAACAAGTCCCATAAGTGAAAATCTGGCTCTATCAGGACAAATAAGACGTCACTCCAATTCCCCACTCCACTCCTGGAAAAAAAGGCAACGCTGTCATTTGTTTAAGCTTTCTGATAGCACTCTGGGCATTTAGGAAAACAGCAGCATAAAAATAAATGAGTCACAAAAATGGATGTGGGAATGACAAATGCATGAGCTATTTTTCTCAAGTGACGCTTGCTTTCCATGTTTCTTACATTCTGTGGAGAAGTTATTCACAGCTAGTGTTCCCAAGGCAGGAAGAGTTATGCTAGCTTGTTTTATGAACTCAAATTTTATGTGTTCAAATGGAAAATGCTGTATTGTTTGACATAGCAGCTTTTCTTAAATTACACAGGCAGGAAAAGGGGGCATTCCAGCTGTGTGGTTTGTATTTCACATACATACCAGTTTCCCATTTTGCCTTGTATTTATCTTTTTTTTTTTTTTTAATTACGCAATGCAGTAAAATTTAGACAATCAAGAACATTATAATTTTACTTTAGAAAGCTGAACTTTCTTTTTTCTTTAGATAACAATAAGAAAATATTATAAAAAATACAGTTGTGCGTGTTCTTGATAAGAATTAAAGTGTAGATGTGCTTCCCAGATCCCAGCATTAGCAACAACACTACATATAAATATGTATCTTTTTAGTCATAAGATATCCTTCAAGGGAAAAATAAAAGAGAACTTGAATTATTTAGTCTTACTAAGTGCCTTTCTGTTATATACACTTTTATTTTGTATGCAAAGGGAGAAAGGCAGAAGTGAAAAGGAAGCAAGGAATTAGTAGAGAATTAGAGGAAAAAATATTGCCCTCTGTAGTATGAAGAAAACCCCCGACCTACAGTTTTACTCTTGACCATCAACTAAATTTAAATCACTAGCTNNAAAATTAAAACACAAAGAAAAAAAAAAAAAAAAAGTCAAAATATTCATCAACTGATTAATTTGTGAAATAAATTATCACTCCTTGCAAATTGAATCATGTAATAATTTTAACTGCTTTCTATTTCTTGTCAGCTGGATCACAATATCAATATCAGCAGCTCCTCAACTCTCTGCTTTCTCCACCCAGACAAATATGTAGACTTCCTTATCATTACACCCTTCTTTCCACCACTGTGGTACAGGCTGCAAGGGAAATGATACTAACAGCCCTCCCCTAGGAGCCGAACTCAGGAAACCAACAAAGTGCACAAGAACAGCCATGTATTTCTGTGTCATGATCTGAAAAAAAGCTCTCTGGGCTGAGGAGGGAACCTCGTGAGCTGACTGATCAGCATCATGGAACACAAAGATACAGAATGTCATCTGCTCCTAAACAGATGACAAGATAAACCACAAGAAAGATCCTAAAGCAGGAAATACAGTCCAATGCTGAAAACTATTTTTTGAAGGAGAATTTAAAAGTTTTCAAAAGGAAATATGAATTGTGGTTTCCTAGCCATCTTTTCAAACAGCCCCCCATTAGGGGGACATTTGATTATTCTAATTCATTTGCTCCTCAGACCATCCATGATTAGCAATGTGTTTAGTTCTCTTGTGTGTTACATCAGATAGATTCTGGGTATTCCCATATTTAAAGCACTGCAAGTTTCTCACAGCCATGATTTTGCATTCATGTTTATAACTATGTCTTTTCTTGAGCAGTGTCTCCCTGTCTTTGTGAACAGGCACCAAATGGAGCATCTTTCCCAACACATACATGACTTGAGTTTCTTCTGGTCACTGAGTCCATAGCCAGGCTATGTATGCACTGATAAAGACCACTGTCTTTCAAACTGTGCTAGAGGTTGAAGCATAAATTTAAAAGCTTTAATCATAGAATGGTTTAGATGGGAAGGAATCTTAAAGATCATTCAGTTCTAACCTCTTGCCATGGTCAGGGACGCCTTCTGCTAAATCATGTTCCCCTAGACTATCCCTTGTCCTCTCACTACAGTCCCTGATAAAGAGTTCCTCCCCTCTTTCCTATAGCTCCTTTAAGGCTCAGGGCAACAACAGTACACTTCATAACATACTGGAACAGCTGCAACACAGGACTAAAATAGTTTATTCCTGTCAGGCTGTAGATGGCTGAAGTTGCCAACAGCATTTGCCACAGCATCTTAATGAAGGAGATCTAAGCAAGGAGTACAGAGATGGTTTTGTTTTATCAGTGGAGTTCAAAAGATTTTGCCCTGATGTGATGCATTTTGTGTGCATATACAAAAGTCATTATCAACAAAATGCCTTCACAAATGGCTGCTAAATTCTTACCATATTTGTCAGATCTGCTGGCCTCTTTCAAGAATCTAGCTACACCCTCACCATGTTTACGAAACTGAGCAGTCACATAACTCATCCTACGTAACAGAGGTGGAGATATAGAAGACAACAAACCACAGAAGAATAATTAGCATTCGTTAAACCTTAGTTTTCTTCCCTGTTCTAAATCAGTTTTTTTTAACCCAAGCCATCAACACAGAACATAATCTGCAATTATCTCATTGGAAATTCCTAAATCCTGGTCATCTTAGAGTTCATGCAGTTGGTATCAAACTAAAAGCCCCTCAGAGCCCCTCAGGGTCCAGCTCATGTCCCTGGGTGCAGGTGGCCTTGTGGCCCACACTGCAGGAGGCTTCAGCTGCCTGGATCAGAGGCCATGCAGGAAAGAAAGCCCTAACAAGCCCTGGTTACGCAGTGCTGCATCTCTGAGGCAAGGAGTGGAACACAGACAGTGACATATATGACTGAATGCCTCCTTCCATTCTTGCAGGAAAGATATTTTAGGAAATTTGGTTCTGAAACAATGAGACATGCAGACTTGAGCTTGAAAGGAAGATTTTTCAAGAGTAAGGGAACCTTCTCACTTTTTTTGCTGTCTAGACAATGTCAGTACTGGGAATACCACAAACATTGCTCTGTTACTGAATATGAAGGCATTCCAACTCTGTTTTACTTCTTGTGAATATAACAGTTTATGACAGTGAGCTATTTTTCCTTTGAGGAGAAAATGCAAATGTGAACAAAGGCATTAAATAGGAAATGTTTAGATAATATGGCAAACGGCAGCAGTACTTGAACAACTAAAACATAACTCACATGCTCCTGTTTTATAGAATCAAAGACCTCTAATATATTTCAGGAGTGCCAAAATCACATTCACTTAGACTTGGAAGGATGCAGCTCAATCAAACAGTATAAACTGGATGTGCCACTTATCTGTTTAAGAAATGCTTCAGTCAGTTTTCTCTTTCCTTTCTCTCTGAAGAGCAGAGACAAGCAGAACTTAGTATCAGGAGAAATAACATACAAAACCAGCATAAAATTATCATCTTAAAATTTAATTATTTTGTTCCTGAAACAAAAAGAAACAAAAAAAATTGGACATCAGAGGTTTTTCAAAAGGGACAAAAATTTCATTACTAAAATTGTCACTTTGCCAAAAAGAGAGGAATGATATTCCAGATTTTCTTTTCAGTAAGTCAAATATTTGCATTAAATAAAAATTACTTAAAATACTCAAAGCAACGTTTCATGGTAAAATGAAGAGATAGAAGAAACAGGTTTCAAAAGATATGTAGTGAACCATGAAACTTGAATATCAGCAGTTAAATACAAAGACAAGTTTATACAATTAGCATAAAATCGACACATTATTAGAAGTATCAAGAGCTCTTATCAGCAAAAGACCTACTTTACTTTCCTTGGAAAAATTAATACCATAGCCTGCCTTAAAAGGCTTTGTCTTAAAAAAAACCCGAAACCAATCTTTTCACTATAATTTATAAGCCTGTGTAAATACCTCTACTGCTATATCTACTGCTACAACCAGACTGCTTTCAGCATTTATACTAGACTAGATATTTCTAGCTCATACTTTATGAAGAAAAACTGCCATAAATATCTCTCCAGACACCAAAAATCTCAACTTACTAGAATCCAGTGAAGATACTATAGTCTAACAAAACAGGAGTTAAAGATAAAACATGTTAAGGGTTGTTTTTGAAAGGGATGCACGAAAAACCATATCTCTCTGTCTCAGATAAAATACAACATTACTAAGAAAATCCTTTTAAGAGATATAAATTATTTCACTAATCAATAAACTCCAATTTCTCTTATGGAACTAATCTTTGATGGCATCCACGTTGTAAAATAACAGTTACTTTATAAACAACTTTTTGCCTAATATCTCTTCAAATGCAGATAAGTACACAAAAATTATCTAAAAAATCATATTTCTTTTTTGAACTGTTATGAAAAAATGTGTAATAGACTTTGGACATAGAAAGATATTTGGATAGTTACTGAAAGTTAAAAACCAACAAAACAAAGTACAAAAATACATGGGGAGAATCTGAAAAGGAAATAATACCCACCTGGTATTTATAGTGGGAGAAATGGGCTGAGCTTTAAAGGAGATGGGCTCTCAGTTGCATTAGACCTTGGTGCCAAATTATGAAAGTGCTGAAAGTCATGTAAGCACACTGCAATTATTGCTGCTACTGGAGGGAACAAGAGGTACCAACAGAAAGAGAACATTTACTGCACAAAAACTCAGGGTGGCAAAGATCAGGTAATTTGCAGAAGTTGTTCATAATCACCTGCAGAAACTCCTTTCTGAGGCACTATTTGTTATCAAGGAGCTGGTTTTAGAGGAATCTAGTTTGCTTCCTTGAGAAGAAACACTTAGGCTGCAGTATCTTTAATGTCTCTCCTGTCGTGCAAGGTAGGGAGCATCAGAAAATGGTATCCAAGGGAGAACCAGCAAAGATTCTGGTGTCCTTTGGACTCTTGATTATTCTGAATATATCTTTAGAACTTCAAATACTACTGCCACTTAAAAAAAAAAAAAAACCTAACCAAACAAAACCCAAACAAAACTGATACAGTTTTTATAATTGTCACCAAAGATCAAATAGGGCTTAACTATGTTTTTAACAAGCTCTTTATACTTAATCCTTTAAAAAAATCATTATTGTATTGACTGGCGATACCATACCAGATTGTTTGTGGCCCTAAAACTTCACTTGCTGATAAATATTACAGGAAACTTTGCTGGTGGACCTAGCCCCTTCTCACAGCTCAAGATGAAAACATTGGGAGAAAATAAGGTGTTACATGCTTGACTTTAAGCTAAAAATATACACAAATGTAAACATATATATCCTCACAGAGAGAAGAAACCTAAAGATCAGAGCTCATACTTCAGTAGATGTCATGACAGAAACCAGAGATGAAACCCTGCCATTCAGTTTTTTCTCCAAATGAGTAAAAATCATGAGATACTGCTGGGAAATACTCTTCTAATACATGCTGTTAGATGGAGCCATGGCATCAACACACCCAAACTCAGTCCTTGAATGTGTGTTCTTAGCCTCAGAAACATTGCACCTGAAATATAGTCATTACAGAGTATTGCCAGATTGTGGTGAATTGTAAAAGCAAGAAAGGTAACATAATTTCTACGGTTATTTTCCTGCTCATACCAATTTTATAGCAGTAACAGAACACAAGGGTGAATCAAAGCATAGTTTGCCAATCCTCCCCATCTCCTTTATTTTTTCCTAGTGCTGTCTTTGTCCATCTGCTTCACCATCCACGGACAGTGGCTGTGGCCCTCTGATTGCAAAGGGTGTCCCTGGGGGACAGAGCAGTATGGTTTTAACTGCACCATGAAGATCTAGTTTTTAGTAAATAAAAATCTATTTGTCTTTTCTTTGCTTCTTTGGACATCTGGAGAGCTATGATACTTCTGGCAAGGTTGAAAATTCATAGGTAAAAGGGGAAAAAATAGGGTGAGACAGTAAAAGAGCTACAAGGATCTTATTTCAGAAGTGGAATTGGGGGAAAATAAGAAGAAAAAACATTTACCTTCATAGCTCAGAGACAGCTCTTCATCTGTGCACACCACTTATTTTATTCAAATTTGAACAGTTTCACCTAGGTTTACAACTTCTAGCCTTCATTGTGATGCTCTGTAAGTCACATTTTTCATCAGGTCAAACCACAGACCATGCATGTCTTTTAAAGTTCCTGTTCTTTAGAAATAAATCATAAGGCAACCTTTTCTCCTACCACAGCATCTTCAGATCAGAAAAATGCCCACGCTGTCTGCAGAGACTTCCTGGTAGAAGCTATGGACAGTACAGAGACAGTAAAAGACCTGCTAGGACAACCATTGCAGGCTGGGCAAGACAAAGATAGGTGCTATTGGAAGAAGTGGGTCTCAAATTATGACTGTTACTCACACAGTAGGAAAACCAGCCTTATGACTAAATGATTTTGATTTTTTACAGATGAGTTGGCTTTACGTGTGAAAAAACAATGCCTGGATTTTTTTTTTTTAATCAAGTTCACACACAGAAGAGCTGGTAACAACAAATCAGGAACCTAATTTTCACAAAATATCAGTAAAATTTTCAGATCATAAGATTAGTTATATTGAAAAAAAATTACCAGATATTTATAAATCTGGAAAATTTATTAGCCATAAAGTGGCTAGTGTCAGATAGTTGTGCCCTTGCCTCAAGGACTGAACCAAGTGGAAAACACAAACTCTAGTACAAAGTACAGTTATTTAATGTCTGTTCTAACAGGAAGTTGCTTTTACTTCATCTGAAGAAGGCAGCTTTGATGAAGAGTAATTTTGGCAACAGGAAGCTACAGGGCCCTGTTCTGACATGGTAATATCCATGAGATAACTAGGTTTTCTCTGTTAGCTCTGCAGTTCTTAGGCAGGAGGTATGTTTTGGTATGATGTGATTAAAGAAGTGTGTGGTAGTCTAAGGAGAACCAATTCATGTTCTTTTTGGCAAGGGATCAACTTCTTAGGTGATTCTTAACAACAACCATAAACACTCTGTTAAAGGACATCCTTTGAGCAACATTAATAATTTCCTGTGTATGTGCACATAGCATTAATGGCAAGATCCATGCTGGTGGATTACACAATGCATGTGCACATATTCAATCTTACCTTCTTGGCTTGGAGTCTGGCAAAAATGGGAGCTGCTAAGCACTACATAATGTTGACTTCAATACTACTCCTGAAAACTCAGATATTTTAATGAAAAAGCTTATCCTGCACTTAAAACACAGCATAATTTTAAGTGTTTTTATTAGTACAGTTAAACTCCTTTCTGCCTTAGAGTAAATCTAAAAATAACCTGATTAGGCACTGTCAAAAAAAAAAAAAAAAAAAAAAGAAAAACAAAAAATCAGCCATCAATTTATGAACTGGTGACAGTAATTTGACATTCCACCTTTCCAGCTGGCAAGGTCCTACAAATATTAAATAACAGGTATGGATCTGTCTGAGGAAAGTATAGGTCTATGACTACTGAATCCAAGTCAGCTGCAGATAACCAGCTACCTTCTAAATCACGCTGTGTGTGTCACTATACTGTTTATTATCCTGTCAATAACCAGTGCATACCTCGCAATTGAAGAACCAGGATTTGGGGGCAGTGTATTTTTCATACACGTCGCTCAACACAGCTCAGCACAAGTGTCAAATACAAAACTCAAAACTATTTTCCTCTGACTAAAGAAAAAGCAAGCCTGCCATGGGCAGCATTATTAGGTGTCCTGGTGAGTTTAATGTTGGGTGACCTTTCCTGAGGAAAAGCAATGAAAGGGAGTGCCAGGCTTAAGAGAGGCAGCGGTACTTGAGCACCTGAGCATTCATCTCTGCTATTAAAACCTCGGACCAGAGTTTAAGCCCCGTAGCCTCCTTTCGAGCCCCCTTCGGTTCGCAGGCAGCCTACACCGCAGCCGTCAGGGTTGAGCAGCACGACGAAGTCCCTCCCCTTCTTCATCTCGGCCCACAGCGAAAACCCAGCTCCTGGCACCAGCCGACAGGTCCCGGAGCTATCCCGCCTCCGCAGCTGGAAGGAGGGGCCCCGGGGCGCGGCGGCCCGAGCGCGTTGGGGCGGTGGCCCGGCCCCGGGGCGGTGCCGCCCTTGTCGCCGCTGGGACAGCTGCGGCGGTGCTGGGAGCGGCTGTCGTGCAGCGGGTGGTGTGTCCGTCTGTGAGTTTGTGGGGCGGGCAGCCATGCGGCGCTGGAGGCTCCTTCTCTTGCCGGTGCTCCTCGCCGTCCTGGTCTCCGTCAGAGGTGAGGAGGGGTGGGAGTTGAGGAGCGGTCCTGCCGCGGCTCGGGGAGGCAGCGCTTCCCTGCCCTGAGCCCCTGGGGCGGGGGCCGAGCGCTGCCGCTCGCACGGAGCCGGGGCACCAGTGCGGGTCGGCGAAACAGTCCCGGGAGGGAGCCGGGCGGGTCCCTGGCTGGCCGTGTCTGTCGGTCTGTCCAGACCGGGGAAACAGCGCTCTCTCCCTCCAGCCTTTTTTTTTTTTTTT
>VXAX01003798.1:1002451-1023591 GCA_013399835.1 Leptocoma aspasia
TTTTTTTTCTTCTCATTTAACTCGCTGGAAAAGTATTCCTGAGCTTTCTGCCCGCCTTCCGCACTGGAAACTGACTAGTTTATCATCTGCGGTGAATACGTGGTCGCCGCCCCAGTAGGGCCCTTGGGTGCAGGGTGGTCCTGGAAGGAGATTCGAAGGGGGTTTCGGGTCCTGGGGAGCTCGGCTGGAGCGCAGCTTCCATTTTAGGAAAAAAAGCGGAGTCACGGCAGTCCTAGGGCATCAGATAGTTACTCACCAGAAAGTCTGCCATCACACGACAGCCTTTAAAAAATAATTATGGCAAAAACGCAGGGTGAAACACACTAGTATGTTTTCTGAGAAGCTTCTCGTTGCTTCAGTATGTATCAGGGACGATTTTCCTGAACCCTGATCAAAAAGTCTGTATGTAATAGCACGTTGGTATTTGGTAAAAAGAAACATTTGGGGGTGGAGTAGTAGTAAAGTCCCCAGTACAGTTGTTTTTTTTTTTTTCCAGGCGGGGGACTGCTGAACTGGAATATGCAGTCCAAACTGTCATTTCCCATTTTTATGACTTGTTTTTAAGACATTTCTTTCTTCTTCTAGTATGTTAATAAGCATACTTGCTGCTATGCCTAGGTTTTTTTTTTCATAAAACATCATAAAACAGCAACATCTCAAATCTTACATATCTACCTCATCACTGTGAAAGAGAAGGAAAAATACATGTTGCTAACATTGATTGGAAGCTGTAGATAGTGCACATGTGATGCCAGATAAGCAGTTTGACAGCAAGGCTGCTTGAATTCAGTTCTGCTGTGGTCCTATTGTGGTCTTGATTTACAGGTTAGAAAAGCTGATCTCTTGGAAAAAATAGTACAATTTTACAGAAACCACCTTTAAAGCTGACAGATGACTCGGGCTGCTTACATTTATCATCTTACTACTTGTGTGGAAAATTTCCTCCTCTACTTCTGCAAGCAGTCCTCATGGTTGTGGACAGCAAGATCTTTGCTGTGATGCTCTTAACACGTGGAAGTGGTTGGGGCCACTGAGAAACAGTCTTCCTAAACATATTGCCAAGAAGTGTGGAGATGAAAAGAGATGTCTGGATTGTGCCTTACTGTAGGGAAGGTGCCTTTAGGGGTTTTGTTTTGAATTCTGAGGAAAATGATACCACATTTTAAACAGATTGCTTTTAGAAAGCTAGTTAATTTATTTGAGTACTGGTTAATGTCAATAATGCAAACTGAGTTGATAGGTTGTAATTAGTTTGGACACTTTTGCCTTAAACAAAATGTGTAAGAATTTGAGAACTGCAGAGTACGTCAGCCTGGAGAGGGTGGGGCCCTCCAGGGGAATTTCAAATTTCTGCTCATGCAATCTTAAAGGACAAAAGCAAAACCTGAATTACATGCTTTTGAAAAACTTAATTTCACTGCTGGTGGGCTGTCTGTAGTCTGAATTTACAGAACTTTTGTAGAGGGTATTGCTTTATCAGCAGTTCAGCTGACATAGAACTGTGTGGAGTTGACTGTTTTCACTGGGACTGCCTGCTTTCCTGACTCAAGCCTAAGAATCTGTGCTCTAGACTGATAACTTCTTATGGGATCATCCACTGTAGGCACAGGAAAGTTGTTAGTGTTAAATCAATATTCAACATATCAACAAGGATTAGAATGTATTATTAAGCAAGGGTGAACTGTGTTATTTGAGTTTGCTTAGAGAAAGAGCTCACAGTTTTAACCTCAAAGCTGGTATTTAAGTGTTGTCTCATGTGCCAGATATGAACTCTGCCAGTCTGGCAAAGCTGGAATTCAGATACCATTGGGGTTGTATCCATAGGAAGGTTGATTGTGAGTTTTTATATCTCCAGTTTCTATAGGCAGTCTGACAACTTGCCCCTGCTGAGAAGCAGGATTTCTCTTTCTCTTCCTTTTTTTTTTTTTTTTTGCCTTCCTCTGCCCCCACCAGTACAAAANGGTCTGGTGCCCATCGAGGCCTGCACTGAGATGATTCCATTTGATAAATCAGCAAATGAGTAATCTGCATTGAGTTTGCTCTGTGGAGTGTTTGATGGGTGTTCCTGCCAGCACAAGGGAGTGGCAGGGCTTAGCATGGGAGAGTGGAAATGAGGTGGGGACAGGGAGGAAAGGGTACGAGGCTTCCTGCTGTGTCTGGCTGTGAGGTGTGAGACCAACTTAATCAGGTTACCACCGTGTCTAATTTGAGGCATGTGGTTTTCAAAATAGAATGCAAAAAAATTACTTCTGGCAGCATGACTTCTGTGTGTATGAATGTGTATGAAGACCACAGCAGATGAAGAATAAAAAAATAAAAAAAAGCCTTGCATGATACTCCATACATGGACTTGATGATCTTAGAGGTCAAACCAGACCAGAGCCAAACCAGAATCAATGATTCTCTGTGATTTTATGCATGACGAGCAGTAAGAAACTGCTGCATTCAGACACAAGGCTCAAAAGTCTCCCTTATCTACTGTAGAAAGATCGAGGCATGAAAAGCTGTCTGCTCACTGAGGACCTGGAGTTTGGACTGGGATATATGGTTTAAGTGTCTGTTGCAAGAATTGGGTAGAGCTTGTTGATTGAAACACAGTTGCCAAAAGGACACTTGGAGGTGAGCAAAATACAGGCTGGAAAATGAGGTACCAATGTTGAAAGATCAGTAGCCTGGGGTGAATTGCAGGTGGGGATGCCTTCTTTCTAAGACCTCTGTAATTAGAGGGCCCTGAGCAAGGGAAGGAAACACTTGTACTCCTGACTGACTTCTTGACGAGGCAAGTCAGTGTTGAGAGAGGTGACTAGTAGGATGAAAGATGGTGAAATTATCCTGTCTGTAATCCAGTAGATGGAGCTTTCAGCTGGGACAGGGAGTGCTGTAGGGACTCATGGAGACTGAGGTCTGCTTTGTGGGCTGTGGAGTTGTTTCCCTTTTAAATCTGATTTTTAAAACCTAAACAAAACCAATAATAAGCCAACAAACCACCACATAGTTTTCATTTGAAAAATATCAGTAGCAGTGCTAGAGTGCATTCATGGCAGCATGAACTTTAAAAATGCAGCACTTGTTTCTCCATCTTTCTATTTTCTCTCATGTGAAACTGCTAATAATTTTTTTATGTGGTGTTATATAAAATGGCCACTGCACTGTTATATCAAAATGATGTCACTGCAACACTCCGTAAGCTTTCCTTGAGCTGTAACTGTTAGTTACAGTGATTTAACTTGGCAAGAGCTAAGTGTGACTCAGCCTACTGCCATCTAGCCAAGACCAAGTTCAAAATTGTCCTGATGTTACTCTGGTTCATATGATTGGCTTGCCTGTGCTTGAGACTCTTGCCTGCTTTAACTCTTGCTGTCTTGAACTTCCCACTGAAATGAGCTTGTATTTCATCAGGTGTCAGCTGTGTTAGAAAATGTGATTATAGTAGTAGTCATTGGTTAAGATCATTTTGACAGGAGCATTCCACTTTCTTCTAGCCTTTTGCAAACTGCTTTTGCATGCTCTGGCACAGGAATCTGCTCTTTGGAGTCTAGTAAAAATGTTTTGAGAGAATGTTATGAGCAAAACAGTCTCAACTTGTGAGACTTTTACTTAAATGAGCTTACTGTCAGTAAGCTAATTTAATGCAAACTTCTAATCATGGGTTTGAGAATTGAGAGAAAAAAATTGATCCATCAAACTCTAAAGGCCCTCCCTCTTCCCTCCTTTTAATTTTAAGCCCAAGCAACCCTACCTGCTCTATATCAGCTTCCCTGGTTTTCACTGCAGGTTGTGCTCAGCCCATCTTCTGCTCCTTTGCTGGGATAACATGCAGAGCAAGAAGGCTATAATGAGCTTAATTGTGTCTTTCTGCTGCTCCTTCATGCTGATCTTCCTCTGCTCCTCTTTGCTTTTCAGTGTTCCACCCCCTATCAGGGTCACTTATGGTCCCTCAGGGTGTCACTGTTTGGTTGTGGGTGGCCCTGGTGTGAGTGGCCATACTCCCTCAGGGGTGTCTTTGGCACAGTACCTTCGGGAGGTCTCCTGTTGACACGGAACCTCTACTGCCCAGAGCACATCTACAGCCACGTGTTCCCTCTGAGTCTCTCAAACCACGTCTTCCTGTGTCTCCTGTCCCTGCTGGCTGACTCTTTATGTGTGCTCCAGCAGGAGCACTCTGTGTTCCCGAGACCAATAGAAGGTTTGGTGTTGTTGGGGTTTAGGATTTTTCCTTTTGCTTCTTTCTCTCATGGAATTTTGTCCCATCTGTCACTAAGAAACCATAACGACTGATACAAGGGAAGGTGCAAGGGAAGGGTGCAGCTGGCTACTCTCTTAGCTGGGGCATTTCTTGTGGAGGGGCAGAGATACCATGAGAGTTGGTGTCTTGGGGAAAAAGGGGGTTAGGGCAGCTCCTAGCCCTCTTGCTCTCTCAGCTGTGGAGGAGGATGGTGGAGCTGCTGCTTGGTGGCGGAATTCACTGCCAGAGCCCAGCCCTGCCATGTTTCCTCCTGCCATGGGTGAGCCTTTGCTCATGAGAGCAGCCACTGAACTGGGGCCTTATTGGCACCCTGCCTCAATGGAAAGGACCCTTGCCATCTGCTGAAGTGCCTCAGGGGAAAAACTGAGGCCCCAACCCTCTCCCCCTTCCTGGAGGGTGTCTCCCTGGCTGCATGTGGCAGCTGCTGCTGCGGAGGAGGAGCCGCAGTGGCTGCCGCTGCCCAGCCCTGCTGCTTTCTGCTGCTGCCTCAGGCTTTTTCGCTGCCCTCTAACCCACACCCCCTGCCTGCTGGGGCACCCCATGGCCCCTGCAATAGCTGCGGAGTTTCTGCTACCTCTTGCTTGCCACCCCGGGTGAGCCCACTGTGCCATTCCAGCCTTCACTCCGAGGCTCCTGCTGCAGCCCGTTCCGCCATCCAGCCCATCCGCCATTACCGCGTGAGGGCCACGCGGCCGAGCCCGCGCCACAGCGCCCCCTGCAGGCGCGGGGGAGTCATGGCACTCGCCCTGCCCGGCCGGGAGCCAGCAGCGCCCCTGCTGGCTGTGCCCGGGACTGCACCAAGGGGGAAGTGCCTGCGGCCAGGAGAAGGCCGGGACTGGGCTCCTGGCTCTGTCCGGTGTTGCTGCCCGTGTGGCTGTTTGCTTGTCTTGTTATCCAAAAGCATACTGGTAAAGAACTGTTACTCCTTTTCCCATATCTTTGCCTGAAATCTCTGTAATTTCCAAGTTATGCTAATTCAGAGGGAAGGGGGTCATATTCTCTGTTCCAAGGGAGGTTCCCGCCTCCTTTGGTAGACACCTGTCTTTCAAACCAAGACAGGTGTGCACTAGCAGTGTCAGTGCCACTGTGACATGACTGTAAGTGACACTGGGCAGTTCATGGCCTCTTCCCAGACAGGGCAGCCTGCTGCTGAAACCCTGCCAAGATCATGTTCTGTACTTTCATTGACAAATGGAATAGAATCACAGAATGGTTTAGGTTGGAAGAGACCTTAAAGATCATGTAGTTCGAATCCCCTGCTATGGGCCTGGACACTTTCCATGAGACTAGGTTACTCAAAGCCCCATCCAACCTGAACACTTCCAGGATGAATCATCAATGCAACACAATCATGAGCAACATGTATCCAGGAATTGTTTGGACATAAATATTCAAATACCTACATCTTGTGTCTCCAAAATACATGGCATGGTTTTGAAGTAAATTAAGACTATTCATGGTACATAACAGCACATATCTAATTTCTTTATAATTTTTTCAAAGGCCACCTAGTAAGTAATTCCTGGTCCTCAAGTGATAAAGACTTCTTCCTTAGGGATTTCAATTGCTGCAGGTGGATAAACACAACCTTGTGTCCTAATTCTGGCATCCCAGGGGCTGGCTGGTACTTTGTCACTCAGCTGAAATTGGGATAAATGGCTTTCTGCGGGTCTGCTATAATGAGTTCCTACATTTGTGTTAACTGGCTCCCCCCCAGCTTCATAGAGTTGAGATTCCCTCTTCCTGGAGTGCAGTTTCAAGTGAGACATTGTACAGTTCTACCTTTGTAGATGCCGGGGGATTAGAAGGAATATGATACACCTACTGTGCTCCACAATCTTCTCCTCATTCTTCGACAGCTGTGGTTTTGAAATGATTACTGCTAAGACTAGCCAAGGCTGCATTCCATCATGCCAACACACACATATGTTTGTTGCACCTAGGGTGCCACCTACATTATCTTTCCAAGTAGAAAATCTTCTAGCAAGTCCTGTCTGACTTTGCTGCTGCATGGACTGGTGTTGTGAAGATAAAGGGGGCTGATCTACTTGCCAGGCTTCTTCAAATTTCCCTTTCTCCCATCACATTTACTGTTTCAACATTCTTACTTTTCATGTGTGTCCTATTATTCCACTAATTTCACTCTGCCTGATTGCTTGCACTATGGCTTCCTGAGACAAGTCTAAGCTGTGTTTTCTCCCTCGGTACATGAGCAGAAATTTCATGGACCTACCTTAGTAAAAATAGCTTTCCTTTGTGCCCACACCATAAGCCTGTACTGTAACTGCTGAGCCTGGTTACTATGTTTCTTAAATTGCCTTTGAATTTCAGATATTCTTATTTACATCATGTGTTCTAGTAGATGTTTCTCTGAGTAGCTGTTGTATTACTTTCCATTCTTCTGATGTTGGAAATGGTTTTCCTCATGGCTGCTGATTAGCACAACTCCAGTCTTTGAGCCATTTCCTCACTACATTAGTGATCACTCAGGAGGCTGTGTATATGTACTCTCAGGGCTGCTGGGGTTCCCAAACGTGTTCTAAGGTGAACAAAAGCCATTACTTCTGCAAATTGATGGCAGCCTCTTCAGTATATAACGTGTCATATGCTGGGGCATTTTATAGCCTGAGGAGTTCAGCTTCCATGTTGATTTGCTGGCCTCAGATTAATCAGTTCGGGTAGGGGAAAGACAAAGATTACATGGTACCCATTACTTAGTACTGTTTTGGAGGTTTTTCCTTCAATCAATATATCATTAATAGCGTGGAAAAATTCTCCAGAGTTGTTGCTATGAACCTTTGTGTCATGATGTACCATGGAAGATGGTAGGGCCATGTTTCTGCCGCTTGTAACAGCCAATTCTAGATACATTGCACACCATTCCAGGTGAAGGTGGACCCAAGGCTAGTGTTTGGAAGGTTGTTTGGTATCATACAAGGTAGTTTTAGTTTATTTTTAATTTTTAAAAAAGTAATTTCTCTATATGTCTATAAATTCTAGTCTGGGAAAGATTTCCCAGCTTGCTGCAGAAAATTTGTTGCTCCTTCCAGAGGTACAGTTTTCATCTGTTGAAGATAAATGCAGTGATAGTCATCACAAATTCCTTTTAAACTGATTTAGTCTCTGCATTTGGTGTGACTGTGAAGCCCAGAATAATAAGATCCAAAAAGTCATAATGCAAATTCCTGTGAAAGTTCAAGAACTTATTTCTTTGTGGTGTAAAGCCTGTTTACAGTAGTGTTTCTAAATAATGAACAGGTTTTTTAAACCTAGAACAGTGCCTTTAAAATATATAGTTGACATGTCAAATGCAGGAGTAATTCAAACGTTTTGGGAAAAAGATCGTTTTGAAAGAAAGTATTTACATTTTAAGTCAGGTCTGATCACACAGCATCATTGGCTGCATAACAAATGCATGTGGTTTACTCTGTGCACATTTCAGTCACTTGTGAAGTGTCCACATGCTGTAAACATCTAAAAATGGCATCCTTAACAGTACTTGTAAAAGGAAGGCCTCTTGGCTGGGGCGATGGTTAGTTAAATGCAGATGTTAATTCTGCTCTACTTTTGCATCCTGTAAAACTCCCACTGGATCTCTTCTTGTTCCCAAATTTTTCACAGGAAATGGTATCCATTTCTTGATGTGAGTAAAGTATCCGCAAAGTTCCTTTCACTCTGAACCCAAGAGTTTTAATCATGGTAAAATCAAACTTTTTTTTAAGGTAGCAGTCATTCTTTCATTGCTTCAAAGTTAAACTCAGTATACAAGTTAATCTTACCATGAAATAGAAGTTCTTTTTGATTAAACACCCATCAGTTTAATTGGTAAAAATCTGTTTTTAATTATGAAACTGTCTTTGCATGCTTTTTTGCTTAACCACAGAAAAATGTTGCTTGTTTATTTTCTGTTTGTGAAGAAATCTAACATTCTGAGGATAACATGAAGTGAAAAATTTTTAAACTCAGATATTTCCAGGAAAGCAAATTCAAGCGATATTGGTAGGATTACTGTTTTTATAACTGACACAAAAATATTACACTCTAAACCTTCTGTTTCTGGAAAAAATGTAGTTAGTGTTTAGAATTATATTTTGCCACCAATTTTTTTTGTTCCCTGTGATTTGGAGGAGAAGAGTAACCTATGTGAAGAGGAAAGGAACTAGTGGTGATAGTAGCAGTAGTAGAAGTGAGACATGATGAATAAAAAGTGAAGCTGTTGTGTTGAGTAGTATACAGTGTTTATTAGAGCTGGTGCTATTGTTGGACAAACCAGACAGCTCTAGAGTCACACAAGTCCTTGATAAATTTAGAAACAACAAATTTTGGGATACGCTTTGGGGGAGGGGCTTGGAGAAGCCTGTGCAGAAAGCTTTTAGATAAGCTGTCTTTTTCTACATTTTATATCATTATCTTTCAATCTGCTGATTCTTTCCTCACCTCCATCTACCCATACCTGACTGTATTTTTTCTCTTTAACACCAGAAATGCCTTCCTGCCTACTCGTGGTTCTCATTCCATCCTGGATGCCAGGCATCTTGCAATTGGATCCCAAATTCAGTAGTTACTTCACCATCTATTCCCTGCTCTCTCCCTCCCCAAATGTTGCAAATGGTTATTGAGACATCTCGTCTTCACCTCAGAGCTGTCACTGCTTGTCTTAGCCAGCAAGTTTGCAATCTGATTTACAATATTCTTCTCCACCGTTCTCACAAAAACTTTCAGCTTTCATTTTTCTAATTTGGCCTTCTGTGAAGGTCAGCTCTTTTCTTTGTATACTAAGCAGAGATGTGGACCTTTTTTCCCCAAACTTCAGGCAAGACTTGGGATTCTGAAACCTGTAGCTGTAGTGAGCTGACAATTCCTCTGCATCCAGATTTCTCCCTCTCTCTCTCTCCTTCCTCTTCCCTGTTGCTGTTGCTTCTACTCCTATTCCTTGGGCATTGCCATTGTATCTTTGTCACTGGCTCCATTGCCAGTCCTATATCCTGGCACAGCTCCTTCAGCTTGCAATTCTTACCTGTCCTGCATCCATTCCCATTGTTTTCCTGTGGTGTTCTATGAAATTATTACATTTCTAATAAATAAGTAAATTTATTGTGTAAACTAAAGTCTGGCATGTGTAATGGCAGCCTGCAAATGATTGACACTGGATGGAACATAAAATCTGATTTGGTTTTAGGAGGTGATACAGAATCAAAGTGAAGATGATGAAAATAATTCTTCGAGTGGATGTGGAGAATTCTTGTTAAAGGTTTTGTCTAAATATAACAGTAGTACTTTCACAATATGCACTTGAACTGGTAAATGCTTACAGTTCCACTGTGAACTCATTCCAGCTGTTTTTCTGGGCTCATGAACACACTGAAACTACTAAGAACATAGCCTTGGTACAAAAGGGAAAACTCCTTTTACTCAAGTACTGAAGGATAGGAAGTTAAAATGAAAACCTCTCAATCTTCTTTTAAATGAGAAACAAAATTTACATCATGTTTCTGGCTTGCCATTTATTTGTGCCTCCTATGACTCAGGTCATTGCAAACTCTGTATTGAGTTGGGTTTCCTCAACCCACACCTTCCCCACAGGAAGCCCTCATCATAAAACCCAAAGTCTTCCTCTTTCTTTTAGCACAAGAGGTTGTAGCTCATTTCAAGTACACAGATTGAAAAGCCTGAAGGCTTATTTTAATTGTGGCGTTTTTAGCCATAGCTGAAAACGCCACAATTAAAATAAGGAGTCTGGAAAAATAAAGTCAATTTTACTGTTCAGTTAGTGTTTCTGGTCAGATTACAGATTTTGTTTGGATTTTACTATTAGTGTACAAACTGTATGGAATTCTTAACAAACTCAGCCTTTGAAATCAGATGTGCAAACTAAAATGCTTGAGTCTTTTTTGTATGTGTAAGACTTGAGTGTTTCTGTGTATGTTCCATAAGCTAAATTTTGACATTTTTTGCTACCTTATCTCAAAAAAGAAATGTATATGAGAAGCCTAAGATCTTGCTGCATGCTTGGAAAGCAGAATTTTGATTTCAGAATAGTAATTGCAGTCAATAAAGCATGATTATATTTTTCTTTTGTTGACTCTCAGTTTTATTTATTCCTCTGTCAAGGCATTTTTTACATGACCTGGGCAGTCAGCAATCTCATCCTAAGTTATTTCTCTGTGAAGCTTGTGTGCAAAGTCCCTTAAAACAACAATATCACTGAAAACACACCCTTTTCCAAAGGTTTCCTCCTCTCGAGGGAAACTGCTGCAGCTGAAACCATTCTGAGTTCCTGGACTAAATTTCATGCTGACAGTGGGAAACTCTTCTTATAGCCTCTTTTCTGCTCCAGGTAAAATTCCAGCTGCACCAAAGCATAAAGTTTGTGCTTGTTTTTCCATCTGCCTGAAAAGAAACAGGGCTCTTGAAATATACCCAAACCAATGTAACGTTCATAGTGTTAGTGATACACCTTTGACTTTGAGACAGATGCTGTTACCAGTTTGTGATGGTCCTTCCTCTGGCTGCTGCTCTGGTAGAGTGTTTTGAGGAGTGTGCAGTTTCAACAGATTCCTCTGCCTGCTCTCTTGGAGTTAGAGTACCAAATTCTGATCAGGTCCTGTCATAGGCATATCTCCCAGAGGACTGTAGCCTGAGAGATGTATGTACTTGGGAACACAAGCAAACTAGAATTCAGGTTTGAGGAAATGCAAATGCCTGTTAAAATTTCTTATGAGTGCTTATAAAATTCTTGTGAGTGATACGGAGATTTCTTGGTGTAGTCTAACCAAAGGAATAACTTCAGAAGTAACTTCCATTTGAGTCTTAGCACCTGCTAACTTTACAGAGGTTTATAAAATTGAATTGACAGTTGATGTAGACTTCAGATAAATGACTTGCAGATATTTTGCATTCTGTGAAGTAGTTTCTCGTGATCTAACAGAGCTTGTGGTCTCCACCTGAAATAAGGAACACCAGGTAAAATATGTTCTTGATTTCTATTCAAGCTCTATACCTACTTATTTTATCCAGGAGATTTTAAATGTGCTTTCCTCGTGCACCACGATAAAGCCATCAATCACCTCTGTTTCCATGAAAGGTCTTGTCACAGACCAGGTAGGCCTGTCTCCTTACTTGGCTGTGAGCAAAGTGGTTTTAGTTCAAATGTTACAGTATGGGAATCACTTCTTAGACTTCAGATTTCAGTTTCTGCTGTAGCAGTTCCATTGGCCAGAGTGCACATTTTTTTATTCCATTCCAGTTGCTTCCCTATTACAAAAAAAAAAAAAAANATTGCTTCCCTATAAAAAAAAAAAAAAAAAAAAAAAAAGTATTTTACTCTCCTTTCTTTTCTTGAATGTTCCAACCGTTTAGGTAATTTTTATAGAGTAAATTTTTAGTGTGGTTCCTTTTTTTCTGAAAATACATGGATAGTGACCTGGAGAAATAGAGAAGAATGTCTGTCTTCAACGCTGACTCAAAATATTCTTCTAGATTGACTTAGGAAGCAGAAAACATACCTCAAGATCGATCATGTTTATGACTTTATTAAATGTTGGGTTTGAGTAAGAAAAAGCAGTGTCCTTACTGTTTCTTTTATCTTCTACAGGCCAAGATGACTTCTCCTTAGGAGATGCACTTTTGGAAGGTAGGCAGGAAAATTGTGGCTCCTCTTTTGACTTGTTTATTTCTATTACTATTTCTATTTTATTTCTATTACTGCATGACCAAGCATGACAACTTGGCCACATATGGTTTGTTTAAGCCTCAGTGGAACAACTCAGCCATGTGTTTGTCAAGATGTTGACCACATAGAACTCAGTTTTGTCTTTTGAAGACTTAAAGATTTCTCATTGAAGCGAAATTGTCTTGTTGTATATATTTGATCTTGTACATTTTGTTGTGTAGACATTTACTTACATTTGTCCTTTGTCCTTCATGTAACTTCTGAACAGTGTGTTTAATTATTTTTTTCCCTGACCATACCTGACAGGAAGTACAAAGAAGCCTCATGTAACTCAGAAGACACCATCATCAGATCCAGGTGAGATCTAATTGGCTTGTAATGCCTTCTACTGTAAAGTCAAATGTAGTGTACATAACAATTTGAGATCCTGAATTTTTCAATTTAGTGGCACACAGGGTTGTGATATTTCTATAAAAGAAAGTGCTTCACTAACAGCAAAAGGATTTATTAATTTTGGAATCTGTTCTCAGAAATGTGTTTTGTGATTTCACAAGCTTAAAGACCCTGTGAAAATGCCTTCTGTTGGCTTTCGGTCTATATGTTTGGAGCTTGCTCACCTTGAGCTGGCCCTTGACAGGTCCCATCATATCCAAAAGCAGCAAGTCACTTGGCAGGTAATGCTTGGTAGCTTTGTGGGGCTTTTCTGTGAGTCACTGATGAGTGACCATGTCTTTCATTTGTGGAGAAAACATTGTGAAGTCTATTTTGTTTAAAAAGTAGTCTAAGACTACGTCAGTTTTTGCATTACATTTAAAACTTCCCTTCTTTCTTTGTAGATGGTTTTGACTTGTCCAATGCTTTTGATTTTGGTAATATCATGTTTTCCTGGATACTGCTCAAATGTGCCTGGTGCAATGTCTATTCAGTCTTTATGACCTAAGTATAATAAGGCACTGAGTTGATTAAGGTAGCAGACTGTCAATAAAAATAACTGCAGTCTAGTTATATTTGTTAATCTTAAGGTTCTGGATCAACAAAACTGCACAGATTTCAAGGATTTCTTAGCCAGCTTCTACTTGTTTCATTGCTGTGATTTCACTAGATGGCACTAACTCCATAAATTATTACTTATGGAAGTAAATGTTAATTCCGAAGTAATCTCTCCCATTTCAGGAAATATTTTTAGTAGCACAAGGAAACATTAATCTGTTATAAATTATTTGAAGGAAAGTACTCTTTCTAATGTGGAGGTTGTGACAAAACTGTACTGAGATAATTTCTAAGATCACTTATTTTCCTATTTTGTGGTAAGCCAAATGAAATGTCATTGTGGGGACTGTTCTATTCTGTGTACTTTGTCTGTTTTTCAAGTGAGATATCAAGCTTTATATTTGGTTAAAACCTGGTAATTTTAAAAGAGAAAACAGCCAAGTAATCTGTACCTGGTAGAAAAAATTAAAGAACCTCAGCCTTTGACATCAGATGTGCAAACTAAAATGTTGCATAAGACTTAGTGAGTTTTTCTGTGTATGTTCCATCCTAGCAAGGATCTGACATGCTGGTTAATGTAGCAGGAAAACTCTTATTGGCATTAAATAAAATTAGCTAAAATAACTAAAGAAATACAGCATTAGCTAATGAAAGGAAAATAACTTGGGGAAGTTTTGATAGAATATTTTAGGTCAGATCATCTTTCAGGGTGACTCCATGCTCTGCTTTTGGTTTTTTCACACTAGAAATTTTGCTCAATTTGTTCTAACTCTTACTTGTCTACAGATGGTTCCAAGCCACATCCTCCTGCAAATCCTAGAGACACTGGTAAGACTGATCTAACAGGAATTTCTGAACAGTAAAGGTGTATTTGTTAACCTCTCCTAGTCCCTTTGAACATTACTGTATTATAGCCTGGTTTTGTTATCTTAACATTTTGGGTTTTTTTTTTCCTCCTAAATCTCTCTTCTGTGATTAGATAACCCCAAGCAAGATCAACCTAAAGGCTCTGGTAAGGCTTCTAGCACAAACTCCTGGTTTTACTGTCTCAGTTACACTTCTAATAATTGATCCTTTTTAATTGCCTGCTACGTATGGCAGGTGAGGCATACATCAAACACTGAAGATTGAGAAAAAGTTGTCTTACAAATACACTTTGCACCAGTCTTGAAATTCCATAACAAACCTGTTGAGTCACTTTCACTTGAAAACAGGATGATGGGGAAGAGACAGGATAGGACAGTATGTGTCTGCTTGGGGCAATGCTGTTCTTGGCTGCCTGTGGTGAAGCACCCATGTATTGGATTGAGTTCTTTCTTCTTTATAAACAGAATCCCTTCTAGTCATGCTCAAAAGTACGTAGCAACTGCCTATGATCTTTATTCTTAATGGATCTAAATTAAAGGTAAAGCTCCAAGTTAAAGGGTTGCTTTTTTTTTTTTATTTAAAGGGCCCATTAAGAAATACAACTATTTATGTTTGAAAGATAGGTTTAAAATACATGTCCTTTCCTGCCTGTTCTGCTTTAGAGGTCCTCTCTGTCTTTGCCTAACAAAACAGATTCAGATGGTTGCAGGTGTGATTATGCCATTATTCACAAACATGGTGGTAAAGAGCCCTGGAATGCAAGCCTCAGTTCTTGTTCTTTCACCTGATTTGCAGCAGATACTTGAATTTGATTCTTGCATGCCTCAGTACAGTGCTTTTGGCACCCAACTAAAACGTCCTCTGATGTAATACTTTTAGTTTTTCTGCCTGAAACACATTTGCTTTGTGTAAACTAAATATTCATTTGGAAGAGGGAAGGAGGAGAACGTGCCATGAGGGAGACAGGAAGGCTCCATGAGGCAGGGTTTAGTGGAAATGGAGAGGAACTACTTCAGTCCTGCAGTAAATCAGAGAAGGGAATTACATTTGGACTGTTTGTGACTTAGAGCCCCAACTCTGAAGAATCATTCACAGTTGCAGCCTTGAAAGTAAATGGTCCTTTTCTGTCCACACTCTTCCTTTGCTTTCACAGGACAGTGAGCTTTGGGCTATTAGAGCCAAGCAGCTTATAGGGCTCCTTGCTTGCTTGACCTGATTTGTGCAGTACTACCTGCTCGTGGACACTGACTTCTCTCGGTTGTTCAGGAAGTCCAGAGAAAGGAGTGCTGCTGTCAAACTGTGTAGTGCTGAGCTGAAGGGACTTGACATTTGTCAGGGCTTTTAAAAGGTTAAATGTTGTGACTCTGGTGCTGAGCCTAAAACCTCCACATATTCAGTTGAATGGTCTTGAGAAAATTTCCATGTTATTATATGCCTTGGTGTGTCTTATTCACTAAAATTAAAACCTGGTAATGTTATTTGCATTATTTTATAGACAAATTTGATGATTCAGATCTATGGGATGGCAATTTACCGAGAGGAGGAAGTGATGGCAGTGGCAGCAATGGTAAGACAGACAGCAGGTTGTGCTTCCTATTTTTTCTATGACTACCTGAGCTTTTGATTAAAGCTTGCTCACAAGCTGGTTAGACATGCTCTAATTTGTAATGCATTTGGTTCTGGTATCTGAAACTTAAGAGCATACTTTCGAGTTCAAAAGTAATGTGTTCTGTCTCTGCCAAAAAAAAGCCCCAAACATTTCAGGGGTAAAACTGGTCTAGAGCAAAAATTTTCAGTGAATTTTACTTTTATGCTAAGAAAGATGGCTTCTAAAGCAGAAATGTGAATGCAGTAATTACTTCAAAATTCACCATGAATATAGTTTTTAAGGTCATCCAAGTGCTATTTTTGATCTTCTATGACATACTCTCAGTTTCTTTTAGTTCTTGTAGTTAGGGAGCCTAGGAGTGGGCCAGAAGAGGGTCCACCTTATGTTCTCAAAGATTTCCTTTGTCCCACAGGATGAACTGATCTTTACACTTCCAAATGATCCTTAGTCTTCACTTCTTTACAGTGGTGGTGGTGAGGCAGGTGAGGAGGTGAGAAGTTGTGGATGCTCCATGCCTAAGTGTTCAAGACCAGGTTGGATGGAGCTCTGAGCAACCTGGTCAGTGGAAGGTGTCCCCTGCCCATGGCAGAGGATTTGAAGCTTGATGATTGCTAAGGTCCCTAAGATCCCTTCACCACCATATGATTCTATACTCTGAGCAGTAAAAAAAATTTCATAGCTTGCCAAACATTTTTTGGTAATTGGCTATGTCTAATTAATGGGTTACTGCTATTTCACTATTTCCAGATCAGAATTAGTTTAAGTATCTTGATGGGGTTTGGGTTGTGCTAATGGCTACTGACTTCTCTGGAGAGTTGTCCTAGGTAGAGACTACTGATGCCACTTTTTTGGGTAGCTTTCTCCTTCCAAGGTTCCTTTGGGGCAGTACTTGAAAATTGGAAGGGGCAGGAAACATCTGTGGAGACTTGTGTGGTGGTTTCATCTGCAGAGGTTCCTGCCTCAGTGGTGTGAGCTGCACAGTGACAAACAGAGTTAGCATTTATAGAACTTCTGGCTTGCTTGTGAAGAGAATTGCAAAGATATTTAGTAGATGAGGCTGGAATTTTAGGAGAAGATAATTGGTTCTGTGGAAATACAGCTGAATGTTACTCTGAAATTATATGAGCTCTCTGTGGTGGTGCACAGGCTTCTTGAACCAGATTTCACATATGAGCTCATTCTGTAGAAGTGCTGGGCACTCAAGGCTGGAGTTGGCACTGCTCTGAGCTATGCTTTGAAAACAGAGAGTTTCAGTGCCAGTTCAGCACTGTATGGATATAATAGATTGTTTGTAATTTTGCATAATTAATTGACAAAACATTTGTAAATTATGATATGAGTGTTCTTTAGACATATAAAATGTAAACTCTCCATTCATTTTTACAGAACGGAAGGGCCCAACTCCAAAAACTGACCAAGAAGGCGAGGGTAAATGCATGAATTTGTGTGTATGATGGTGTTTGGATGTATGAAGCTTGTTTTCTCGGGGTTTCTTACTGCTAATCTTCTGCTAGAATGGTCACAACTGGGAGTGGGCTACAATTAAAAAGCTTTTGTGCAATCTGGAACTCTTACTTTTAAGCTCTGCTTCAATAGTCCTTTAAGATTTCTATTTTACAAATGATTCCTATGTGTTAAGGTCTCAGAGATGCTGGTGCAGTGATTGAGTGCATACAAAGTAGATATGGCTATGAAAGGGTTGCTTTTTTAATTAGTGTAACTTAAACCAGGCATGCTTAAGTTCCTTAACAATGGGCATTGCTAAGAAATCAATGATTATAAAACGCAGGGATTCACTTTTCATTGTGCACAGAGGTGATTATTACAATTTCATGTAATTTCAGTTCAGTGGTTTTTTTGGAAATGTTCACAGGGTTTACTTTGAGACAGTACTTTGACATGGCTTTCTGAAAAATGTTTGGAAATGTCTCTGTTTTTTTCAGGTTCTCAGGGAGCAATAGCTGGAATTGTAAGTGCTGTGGCTGCTACTGTGGTTGGATCGGTAGCTAGTTTCATTGCTTACCAGAAGAAGAAACTCTGTTTCAAGCAAAGCGGTAAGAATTCCAAATTAGTTTTGTTTCCTACTGTCTAAAGAGAGACATTTTTGTATTCCTTTGTGGACTATAAATTGATCCTATGCATAAGGTAGTTGTAATACCCCAGTGAATTTATGTTCACAAGGAGTAACCTTTCCTACTTATCATCTAAGACTGATGAATTCCTTGCTCAAAAACTAGATTTTCAAAACTAGGAGGACTTAAAGCTTTACTTTATTTCTTAAAATAAAAGCACTTCTGGCTAAAAATAAGCAGGAGACCCTGCAAAAAATACCTTTTAAGGAGAATCAAGTGAAGGTTGGGGATTAGAGACTTTTTCATGCTGAAAAATACTTTGTAGTTTCTAATTTTGTAAATTTTGCCTTTGTGTCTTTACAAGATGCTTGCCTACTTATTAGTTTTATGACAACTTACCCCAGTGCTTATCCCCAAATGATTCTTCTGTAGTCATCTATTGCTTGCTTCCTTTCCACCTAAATAAGATATAACTTGGATCAGAGAACTTTGGGAGTACTGTGGGTGATAGGAGGGGCAGAAGCTTTGGTTTTGTCTGTTTCAGACTTTGACTGTTTAGTGAAGGGATAGAGCAGTCATTCAGCCAGGCACTGCTGTTTTGTAATTTGGGAAATTTGGAAACCAAAAAACATCTCTACCGTGCATGTTAAAATTAATGTGCAGACAAAACAGGGCAACTCTACTATCAGTAGCCCATTTTCTTGACTGCTGTTTGTTCTCTCAAATTATCACTATCAAGAAACTCAAATACAAGAGAATTCGAATGCTAAATATATGGGGTTTTTTCCCAGCAGATGAAGAGAATGTGAATATGGATAGCCATAGGGGAGCACAATCTGAGCCACCAGGTAAGACAAGAATCTAGATGGAAGATCAGCTCTTTGGTGGGTATCCTATTAAATGTGCTTTATTGGCATCTAACATACTGGAGAAAAAGAATTGTGCTGTTTTGTTAAAAAAAAAGAATAAAATTTTGGCAGAATATGAGCTAATAGTGTGCCTAGGTAGCCAAGAAGGCCAGTGCCATCCTGGCCTGTATCAGCAGTAGTGTGGCCACCAGGACCAGGGCTGTGATTGTCCCCTTGTACCTGGCTCTGGTGAGGCCGCACCTTGAGTGCTGTGTCCAGTTCTGAGCCCCTCACTTCAAGAAAGACTCTGAGGTGCTGCAGAGAAGGGCAATGGATGTGGGGAAGGGTCTGTAGCACACGTGTTATGAGGAGTGACTGGAGGAGTTGGAGATGCTTAGCCTGGAGAAAAGAAGGCTCAGGGGTCATCTTGTCACTCTCTACAGCCACCTTAAAGGAGGTTGTAGCCTGGTGTGTGCCAGTCACTTCTCCTAGGTAACAAGTGATAGGACAAGAGGAAATGGCCTCAAACTTTGCCAGAAGAGGTTTAGATTGGATATTTGGAAAAATTTTGTCATGAAGAGGGTTGTCAAGCTTTGGAACAGGCTGCTCAGAAACTCCTCAGGAAAGCAGGGGAGTTGTCATCTGGGAGGTATTTAAAAGATATATAGATGTGGCACATAGGGACATGGTTTAGTGGTGGCCTTGGCAGTCCTAGGGTAAGAATTAAAGTAGATGATCTAAAAGGTCTTTTTCAACATAAATGATTCTGTGATTCTTTGATTTTATCATGACGACAAACTGAGAACTGAATCAAGCATTCAGTTCTGACAATATGGACACTTTTCTTGAGTTTTTATTGAACAGATTAGTTTATTGCCTTGTATCATTAGAAGCAATTGTGAAAACACAAGCCTGCTCCATCAGTGTGTTGAATAACTGCAATTGGAAGTTTATTAGTATATATATTTTTGTGATTGGAATCTGAAATGTTTTCTAATGATAAACTGATACAGAACACTGCAAAAATGCGTATTAAAAAATTTATGATATTTGGACATGAAACTACACTGGAGGCAAAGAGAACTGAACTCACTAGCATGTTGTAATTAAAGCATTCTCTGCTGTGAACAGAGAATGATTCTTGTATGAAAGAACCATCACATAATTCATCTTTCTACAAAGGTAAGAGCTATGGAAGGATCTCTTTCAAAGCAACAAACACTGAGAACCTAGTATGGTTGTGTAGGGGATTTGGCTGATGGAGCAGATTATAAACTCCAGGAATCCATGGATAGAGCTGGAAGAAATGGTTTAGGTGAAAACTTGCCCTTCTAGCCCTTGTGACTGGTCAACAAAGGAAGAAGCACTAAAACCTCATGCTGAAGTTCATTGGTTTTGAAGTACTGAGTATTAAAATCTCAAAGCAGTATATATTTGCAGTATATTCTTCTGCAGAACTATTTCTGGGGTTTTTAATTATTAATTATTAATTATTAAATTAAATAAATTATTAATTATTAAAANGAGCTGGAAGAAATGGTTTAGGTGAAAACTTGCCCTTCTAGCCCTTGTGACTGGTCAACAAAGGAAGAAGCACTAAAACCTCATGCTGAAGTTCATTGGTTTTGAAGTACTGAGTATTAAAATCTCAAAGCAGTATATATTTGCAGTATATTCTTCTGCAGAACTATTTCTGGGGTTTTTAATTATTAATTATTAATTATTAAATTAAATAAATTATTAATTATTAAAAAGAATTATGCCTTGTTTCTCTCAGGTATTTTATCAGTTTGTTATAAATTTTCAACTGGTTCATTATCTTCTTTATAAACACTTTACGGTATTAAGTATATAAAACTCTCAAGTACAAAACATTTTCTTGTGACTGGCTGTAAGAACTGAAGAGACTCAGGTGTCCTCAATTCAGCTGTGCATTAGGGAAGCAAGTAGTATCATTCAAAGTCCTCTACCAAAGGCAGTTAAAATAAGAGCTGTAGTTGGGTTATGCTAAAATTCTGGCCAAGATTCACCAGAACTCAAAAGTGAAATGCATCAGCAATGATGCATACCTTATTTTAACCAGTAAAGTCACACTTGGGGTGTTATCAAATATGGTTACTTCTACCTACATATTAATGTCATATTACATCCCAAATTTCATACCTCTGTTATATTTTGCAGAAAAGCATGATCATGTGTTGAGCTAAGAGACTAGGCTCATATGGTGCTGCTCCTGACCTGAGTTCTGGGAGTCAGCAGATGTTTGGGCTGCTTCTGGTAGTAGATGTACCTGCATGGCTTCCAGTTAGAAGCAGTCTCTCATTAAACCAGGTCAAATGGCATAGCAGAATAGGTCTGTGTTTTTAAAATTTTATGTAAACCTGTTTTTGACTTCCTGAACCTAGGAGCTTACTTCCAGGAGCTTACTTTTTGTATGAGCAGCCTGTTTGCATCTGCAAGAACTGCAAGCCTGAACTGAGTGCTGGGTTACACTGCAAGTGCAGATAGCTTCCCTTATTTAGTAGAATGTGCTTATTTGAGTGAGAAATCTGAGAAGTAATATCCCTTGCTATGCAGCCTATTGTCTTCACAGAATCGAGCCTCTGCTTACCTAAATTTATCACAGTGTCAAACATCTACTGAAAGTTGTTGACTGCATAAACTGTTACCTAGTAATGTATAACTTACATTGTACTCTTAGTGCACTAATCTTGAATTCTTTTTCACTTTTTAGTTCAGCGCACACTTCTGGAGAACTAAATTAAAGAAAGAGTGGTGAAGAACAGATCTTTGGAACTGGATAAACAACCTGCATTCTGCCAAAAAAAAAAAAAAA
>VXAX01003798.1:1023616-1053359 GCA_013399835.1 Leptocoma aspasia
AAAGGAAACAAAAAAAGCATAACAAACAGCAGAACCCGAAGTTTCATGAGAAAACAGCTCTTGTTTGAAACACGTCTGGGACTGTGACTTAGACCTGAGTACTTCTGTATGGTTAGCCCTGTGAAGCATTGTTGCACACAATACATGGCCTTAAAGACAGGAATGTAGAAGTATGTTGTGCCTTTACATTCTTTCCTTGACTCCTCTGACAAGCAGGTGTGTCTCAAGCGCATTCAGTGTGTTTAACTTTTCCTTACCTCTCCAAAACCAATATGCAATTATAGTTTTTGTTATGTTATTGCTCTCAGGCAATACAAACATCTTTTTAAATAACCTGTACTCAGTGAGTGGACCAACCAACCAACTTGGTGTATGTTTTGGGCACCTGAAAGCAAATGGCTCACTGTGTATGGATGGTGGATCTGGGTGTGGGTGCTGCTGATCCAATCTGTGTAGCTGCCTGGGCCAGCTGCCAGGGAAGAGATGCTTGTGCTTGAGCATTCTGGAGACAAATATTCTGTTTTGTTTTTAGATTTTTTTTTTTTTCATTTCATCTGTCTGGTACAGATTGAGAAAACCCAAAGTTAATGCACACCAAGCCTTCATCCTTTCTGGCTCTTCCTGCTTAGCAAGTACTGAGCTGGTCAGTTGTGGAAAAGCTTGTTTTGCAGATCAGAAGCATAATTGGACTTTGTATTTCTGGTGACATTGATGTTTGGCATTGTCTAAACAGTTGTGGATGAAGTACTTGGGAGTGGGGATTAACATCTTCAGGCTTCCATAGCCAAAAAGCTTAAGTAAAAATAGTGTTGAACTCAGAAGGCTTATCATACATGTGTAAGGGACAGAAACTGTACCACAGTTCCAAACTGCAAACAGCAAGAGTGACCAGAACAAGCCAACCTCACTCCACAGGCATCCACTGAAGAGTAGAAATAGCAGACATGTGAGAAATGCTTTTGGACTTGTGAAGGATTCCCCTAGGGTGATCAGCTGTGGTTGCGTCCTCCTCTGAAAGCACTTGTGACCTGTGCCGTGGCTCTCGAAAGGAACAGGAAGCTTTCAAGGATCTGTGGAAACATGGAAAACTACAACTCATAACAGCTAAAGGACTAAATCTGTAATAATAACTAGTTCTGTCAGGAAGGAATGGTCTGACCAGTTTTGTTGGCTTTCATTGTAATTGCTTTAAATTTTCATGCAATTTTACCATATGTGTCTTATTAATGGGCTTCAGCCACCTGACAAAGTTCTACGGGAAGATGACATTTCATGGAACATCATAGAACTTAGAAATTAATGAATTTGGATATTAAACCTGTAAATATATCTGTACATTCAAATACGAATGTATGCCAAGGATAATTCATTTAAGAATTTCTTGTACATGTTTCTTAGCTTGCAACAAAGCTTTACACAAATTTTAGTATTTTCTTATGGAATTCATTTCTAAGTCTCTTTTTGTCCCATGTCTGCTTTTAGTATAAAAGTGCTACAGCCTTTAAGTGGTTTGAGAGTGCAAAAGTGATTCCTACATAAACATTTGATTTATGTAAATACAAAGAAAAGAAATGTACTGCTTGCCTACATGAATAAACAGATATATCCATGCCAAGTGTAGAGTAAATAAAAATAAGTCAGTGTTTGTTAGGGATAAAAAGGCAGAAGGAGCTCAAACTAGCTTTTAGCTAACCAAGACTCTTGAATCCTTTTTCAGCTTTTATGAGCCTAAAAATTACTTATTAAGACCTATCAACATTGTGATTTTTCTAAAAATAAATTTTAAAAAAAGGCTTATGTGTTCTTCTTCTCAGTAGTTCTGAAAATAAAAAACTTGGTGCTCACTCACTTAGGGAAGGATCCTTTAAATAATTTGTCTACTTGCTCCATCAGCAGCTCAGATTTATTTCATACAGACATTTTGATTATTTTGGAATGAAGTTGGCCAGAAGCAGCAAAGCTTTGAGCTCCTGCTTACAGGAGATGCTTACCTGTGTGAGCTGTGGAGAAGACATCTGTCTGTGTGAAGTACAGGCGTGGCTTTCGAAGAAAAATTTTGGTGACCTGGGATCTACTGAAACTGTGCACTTAGACATCTTAGTATGGGCAAACTTAACAGCATTCAATTTTCCTCATCCAATTATCATCAGATCCTTGAGCAGTAGACACTTTGCAGGGCCCTGTGTTGTCTCACCTCCTGATGTGAGAGGACTGCAAGTGAATGAGAAAGCAAAGCAGGGGTTGCCAAGTGCCTAAATAGTAACAGATTTACTGATTTTTCCAACTTATTGATTTGTCCAGCTATGGTTCCACAGTCTGGAGTTGTGGAAGAAGGAAGAAAGACTGTCTGCTGCCACCTGGATATAAAAGTTAAACGGAAGACTAGAAATTTCAGTCTGTTCTCTTGTGAGAAGGTGCCAGTTTGTGGGTTTCTGTAACCTACCCGTGGATAAAACGTAGCAGTTCACTTGCAGTTATTGGGTGTTAATTGTTGCATTGCTACTTGCCTCACTACTCACAGAAACTTTGATCTTGTTTCTTTCTCACTCAACTGCCATTATGTTACAGAGCTAAATATTCTAATTCCTTATTTCTCCCACTCATTGGGACAGGAAACATTTTCAGTTAACCATTCTTCACCACTCTGCTGAGGTAGTTCTACAGTCACGTCCCACAGATCAGCTGCTGCCCATCATGGCCTTATGAGCTGCCATTGACTTTCAGATGTGGGAATTCACATTGCTTCCATACACGTTTCAATCAGGCTGTGCAGTGGAATGAAAAAATACTGTCCTTTCTAGGTCCAAACTGCAACTTGATCCTGTGAGGTGCCTTTACCATCAAACTGAGTTTTAATGGATGGAAACAAATGGTGGCACACCTTCTTCACTTCCAATTCTTATTCCAGTCTACCTCCTTTGATGATGAGGAGGGGTTACCATCAGTAATAGGAGCTAAAATAATCAAAGCAGGATCTTGCTGTAGAATAATATGTCACTTTAGCTTCTACAAGGTAGCTGCAGTGGCAGTTTATTCATCCTATTGGTGGAAAAGACAGCTTGAAAAATGTTTTTCAAGGTGGTTTTCAAATGCAATGTTCATTTCAAATACTTATTCAAAGTTATCCAAATAAATTCATTGGATTGTGCAAATGAAAGCAAGCAAATCTTAAGCATAACATTTGGCAGCTTTTTGCTGTAGCTCTTATTTGTGCATATTTCAGGATCTGTGCCAAATTTTGAATGCTAAGAAAAACATTTTAGTGCACTCAGTTTTCAGTGTATCTTGGGCTGAATTACGCTTTCAATGTGTTGGCTTTTTTTTTCACTTATTACTTTAGACCACCATCTCAAACACACTGTTCTATGTGTGTTTTTCACTTGAGAAGATTATGAAGCAAGCCCTAACCTTTTCACAAGTTGAAAATATTACTTCCTTTTTGCTCTTTTCTGTTATACAGATATAAAGACACATTTAAGAGGAAGTGAAGAGATTGTTAGGAATGGGAAAAGGACTTAAATGGAGCAAATGCACAGTTTTCCCAAATCTCTGCATTTGGAGTACTTTAATAACCACAAGAATAAAATACATGTTCCTCCATCTGCTTGTGAAAAGTCACTGAAGCTTTAGCTAGTACATAGTAATTGCATTCTTCTGTTGTCAAGCAATGGTATCACCAATTCACTTGTGTGTTTGGATTACATTTAAATTAATGGCATATATTACTGGATTCTTCAATATTTTAATTAAAGTACTTCTGGTTTTTTATGAAAAAAAGATGAGTAGTGTAGGATATTAGTGACATTCCCAAGTAGTTCTAGTGTATAATTCAGTTCTTTCATCTCCAGTAGACACATGCAGCAGGTTACCCACACCAAAGAGAGCAATGTCTGACCTGTGCCCACAGGAAAATGGGGCTGCCACTGTGATGAGTTGTGTCTGAACTCCTGTTCCCTTTTAGCTTGTCTCATCTAAAAGAGGCCTGATGGGGTAAAAGTATGTGGTGTAGAGAATAGACAGACACACTGGTTCCTTTTCTACCTCCATTTGAGTTTCTAAAATACTGGAGTTTTCCCTAAAAGACAAGTAAAAAACCATAGGCGATTCATCCACCTTGTCAGGGGAATAGTAGAGAGAGTATGGTAGAATAGAGTAGAGAGAGTTTGTTTTCCTTTACACAGAAAAAGATGGGTCAGTGATTTTTCAAGTGCTAAAACTGCTATTTATGGTCAGGTATTAGCTCATATATTTCTTTTTAATATACAATATTTTTTACTTGCAATCTTGGGTAAGCTGTTGTATGTTTTTGACAGCACCAAGATTAGAAAATTCCTGTAATGCTCCCAAGAGCAGGAGGGGGATAAGCATTCAAGACATCCTGACTCTTACACTAGATCCACTCCTTCCAGTGCCGCCCACTTTCATATTGTTATTTAGCTAGACAGGGCAATAGCTGGCTTCAGAAGAACTGAACAAGATGTGCATCATCTTCAAATTTTATCTGAGAATGTTCAATATCACAATGAACTTGTATCAGCAGGCAGGTGAAGCAATGCATTTTGGGAAGACTTCACTCGCAGGAACAACTGTTTTAAAGTAAAGCTAATAAACATGTGTAAGCTGTTTGGACCTGCCTGGGACTAGTACCTAACCTTGCCAGCATTGCTGTTCCCTTCAGGCAAATTCATCACTTGTATGAAGATCAGCACATGCGGGCCTGCTTTTGGCATTCTGGAAAAAAACCAAACCAACCAGTGGATGGGCTTACACATTTCATGGTATTGTTCTTGTTTTAACTGGCTGAAAAAGTCACTTCTACAGCCTAAATGTCCTTAACTGTTCTGAGACTGAGCAAGTGGCCCTGACATGGAGAATGATGATACCCAAATTGAACTTTAGAGCTTCTATTAGTAGCTATAAGCCAGACCTTTATAAGCCATTCTGCTGTTTCAAATTTGGGTAGGGAAGAGGGAGGGAGTTGGCCTACTTGAACATCAAGCTTCTTGAGGATCCAGTGTCTCCAAGTTCTATCAGTTCATCTTATGTTGTTGCATCTGCTTTTTGTAGTTAGCGTAAGAGCATGAGTTCAGTTGTATGTTCTGGGTAACTCAACAGAAATGCAGCTGAAGCACCCAGCAGCACCATGAGTACTCAGGTTGGCCGCTGATGGTAGCAGAGTCCTGAGCTGTTTGCTGCCCTAGACAAAACAGCTCTGACAAAAGCCCCTGCAGCTTATCCCCCAGCACAAGGGAGGATGCATGCCAGTCACCCTGCTGGTGCTGGGCACCAGGGTGATGGCTGCAATCCAGTTCAAAGGACAAGGCTGTAGGCACATGTGTTTGCTAGAGAGATGCATGAGATAGCTGTGATGCTATGACTAAACTGGATTTAAATCACATCAGTAATTTAAAAGTAAGTCCGTGTACAGATATATGCATGATTTTTTTCATTTTCCAAAGCTTTGTACCATCACATTCAGCACTATCTGACATCTCTCCCCATGCAGGATATGCATGGATATTTATATTTAAAAAAAACCAAACCAGATCAATGGTTTGATCAAACAGTCATGATGGTCAATGTTTACCTGTGAAGATAAGCATCCACTGGGGAGTGGAGCATGCTTCAGTTCATCAGTCCAACATCACATTTTAAATTTATGAAACTAGGTTTTTTTGTCATCTCTCTGTAGGCAATTCCAAGTTGCTGCAAAGTGGATTCCTAACATTCATCCACGTCCGTAATTTGGTGGCCGGAGAGAGGGGTTAAGGCTGACAGGATTGCTTTTATCAGCTGTTATTGCTGAGCCAAGAAACAAGCAGGGAAGTGCTGCTTTGAGGACCGAGTATGTCTGAGTGATTCTTTCAAGCATGCTTCAGAGAGGGACAGTCTCCCCTTACAAGCAACTTGAGCTCCCACAGCACCACGCCCTAGTTTGCAGGCGGGATGTCAAACAGGTTGGCTTTCCCCTCTGGGAAGGAGGAGGATCCAGAGTGTTCGGGCACCCTCCTCATTGGGTGCTGCTGCTGCTTCCCCAGCTCTCTGTGCTTCCTGCCTGGGCGATAAATAAGTTTCTTGGGGCACAGGTAGCACCTAATGTGCTGCTCACAGCTTGGCTCCAGCATCCTTGCTTGCTTTTGTTACTTGCCTTGTACACAGGAAGGTTTCTCTCTCTCTTGCAGAGCTTGGGTGTGGTGGTGAGAAACCTCTTTGGACAGAGCTGCTGATCCCAAGTGTCTCCCTCAAACCTTGGCACTGCAGTTGCAACATCTACCATCATTGCTTGGAAAAAAACCAACTGGTGCAATCAAGGCACTGCATAGAAAAGCATGGAGAAATTCAGAAGTATTTTTCTTTTGTGCCTTGGCTTCCTTCTAGTCCATGTAAGAGGTAAGTGAACTTTACTTTGGGTTATTTCAAAGGCTAGATTATTAAAAATGAAAAAAAAAACAAACAAAAAAACCAAAAAACCTAGGTTCCCAACCCCTAAAAGGGATGCTTGTTTATTTGGAAATGCTTGTTAGCATTTTGTTTTTGGAGCTACCCTTTCATGAGAAGCATTCAAAAGTGTTTACATGTACTTTACCAGTTTCTAAAGAGATGCATGTCTCCTGGATGGCTGTTCATAATAGCTGTGCTAGTTGAAGTTTGTTTATTATAGTTTCTTATTTTCTTGCTAGTGTTGCTTCCCTGAAATGATTCACAAGCTGAGGCTTGAGTATAAACTTTTTTAGATGGAAGCTGTAAAACGAGATCTTCCAGGGGAACTTAGAGTTTCCAAAGAGATCCTTAGTCAAATAATGACTTCATGTTTTAAAGCTTTTCTTGGTTATTGGTATTTTGAAACCTATGAGTTTTATTGTAAAAACAAATTCTGATTCAGTTTAAATGTGTTCATGCTTTTATATTGGTGCATATGCTTTAATAATTAAAGCATATGCACCATATGCATATGCTTTAATAATTAAAATTATAAACTAATAATTTATTTACCTCTGTAAATGTATCCCACACACAAGCATAGTTTTTCATGCATTATTAGTTAAGAATTGAATAAATTTTGTGTATCTTTTTTGATGAATGAATAGCAATAGGGAAAACATACTTTTCATACTGAGTTATTTTACTATATTCAAACATAACTTCTTTCAGCAAAATACTCCTTAAAACTTTTCTTGAGGTCAAACAAAATAGAATTATCTTTGTGTGCATCTGCCATGTGGTGTACTTGTAACCTTTTTTTTTTTGTATGTTAGCAATACTGCAGAAGCTTTTAGTACAGTGTTGGCTGCAGGAAGAAATCAATTGTTAATCACTAGTTCCAAAGTAGCAGCTGCTGCTGATCCTCCCACCACCCCTGATTTAAATGAAGTCCCTAGGAGATCTTGCAGTGATGAGCAGTGAAAAACAGCTTGTCTTAGTTCAACAGTTTGATTTTAACAAATGAGGAATTATTGAGAGGTCTTCAGCAATTAGCATGGCATAGAAAGAGCAGAGCAGTAGGACTGTGCTGGCCTGCATGTTGTGCTGTGAGCAGTGATGATTTGTGCAGTCTCTCACCTCTTGGCATGCAGACTTTCCTGTTCTGTAACTGTCATGTGTTGAATAGCTCTGTTCAGACAATCTGAGCATGACCAAGCCAACTTGCATATACTCTACCATTTTAATTACGGGGCTAGTCAGCCTAATCATTCTTCATTTATACATGTGTTAATTTAGAGCCAGTTCAGGCTCTGCTTTGGGGGAGAAGCCATTGCTGAAAGTTGCTGTGGGCTTTGGGCACAGTCTTACGACTCTGGAAACTATTTAATCCACTTTGACAAGCAAACTTAATTATTTTAAGTCTGTGGCAACAGCCACTGAATTTTATCATGAAAGCATTCACCATGTTCCAGGGGATATTAACAAGAACCTCTTCTCAGTCCCAATCAAGACATGATATGAGAAAGGCTTGCCCATGCTGGTGAAAAGCTCATCTAAGTTCTTATGAAAGGAATGTCTATGGCATGATTCACCCTTTTATGGGCAGCTTAATTCTTTTCTAAATTGTAATCCTCTGTGACAGCATCTATAAACTACTGGACCATCACAGCCAGACCAGATGACATCATTCCTCTTACCATCCAGCATTTCCTTTATGTCCAACTATCTTGAGTTAGTTAGCTAGACTACCTTGATGGACACATCTTGACAGAAGCATAACAGAACCAAGAACCATATTGCACAAGGAAAGTGAAATCTGATACAGTTGAGAAACATATATGCTCACTGCAGTATTCCATTTTTAGAAACACCCTAGCTTTTGGAATTTCCAGGCTTAGGTAGGTTAACATGAAGACTCCTATGTATTTGAGCTTCAACAACTAATTGTCTGTGAGGCTTTTAGCCCAATCCAAATGAAATAAACTTAATAGAAACTTCTCCCACTGAATTTCACAGTAACATTCCTCATGAGTTCCTGCACCTTGGCTGATCTCTGTTAATTCGGGTTTGGCTGTGTCTACACTACATTTAAGGTGTGCTCAGACACAACTCAGGTTGCTCCCTGGTAACTGAAGTCACGCATCTGTTTGAAACATAGGTCCCATCTGGGCCACAAACCTGTGTGCACACCTGCAGTGGGGAAGCTGTGCAACCCAGGGGCTCTCCCCTTACGGACCTGGAAGGCAACTGAGACTCTCACTCAGACCCCAGTGCTCGGAATGCTCCTCAGGTTCCCAATGTAGATATAATCTATATATCCATGGTCTTTAATATTGACTGATAGATCACATGTTTATCCAGTAACAAAGACAGTGCAAAGACCGATATGTGTGACATGGTTTACATTTACTCCATCAGCCATTGAATGCTACACAGGTAAATGGAACAGCATTTGTTGCTAGTAGTAAACCATGCACCTCTGTTCAGCTAAGGCTTACAAAGATTTTGTCTCAAAATCAGTTATAGTCTCAGTTAATCAGCTGTGCACTTTATGGGGAGAAAATTGTAGACCTGTTTGAATTTGAGACCCTATGTGACTTAGTTCTATGAATAATGTAGTTTTCACTGGAGTTAAAAAACAGAACAGGAGAGATGATAAACAGTCTTATTTTTTCTTCTACTGTTCCATGTATCTGCAGTCCTCACTGTTTTTCTGTGTGAGGTCCCTGTGGACATGCTGAAGCACTTACAGATTCAGCAGACAACAAATTCTCTTCTGCTGGCTGCCAAAACTATTTTACTCCCAAGACCTGAACTACAATTATCCATAGGCATATCAGTGCTATCAGCTAAGGGTGTGATTGCAGTTTGAAAAATCCACATAATCTGAACTTGTTGAAACACTAACAGTGGCAGAACTGTTGCAACATCAGAGTTTGGGAAGAGAAAACAACTGGTGTAGTTACTCAGCTTCTCAGGTTCACTTTTCAAATATCGCTGCCATGTTGGAAGCCTGGCAGCAGTGACCAACCTGCCTGAGTATGTATTATTAACTTATTTGCACCATCAATTGTCAAACCGTTTCACTCCCATTGAGGGTAATAAACAACAAATAAATGTCAGAATTCTTTCAAGATTAGAAATCAATAGAAGTAGACCTTTTTGTGGCATTTTGGCTCATAGTAAGAGAGAGATTCAGTTTGTTTCGATTAGAGTCTTCCTTTCCTCAGGCTGACATCTATGAATGTTATGTGAAAATACGAAAAATACTTAAATCTGACCTGTAGTACAGTATCTTCTGAAGGCAAACACACCATCCCAGCTGAGAGAATGGGCTTGGATGGGTTGTGAAAATATAACAGTCCCACTTCCACTGAATAAGCTTTGCCTGTTATCAATAGATTTTTAATTTGTGAAGAACTCATGTAAAAGTCAAATCACAGTAATATATTTTCAAAGGGCAGCAATGCTACAGAAAAAAAGTGAATGCAAAGGCCAGAGGAGGCATTAAGATTAGCAGACAAATTGAAGTCCTTCCTTACATCCCTGGTTTAATTACACCCATGGTGAAGGAACCAGGGGCTATCCATATTGAAGGTCAAGAGCTTTTTTGCATGCATTTTACCAGAGTACCTGGTGTGAAAGTGGGAAGAAGAACATTAAAACCACTCTGTGAGCAAGAGAAACAGCAAAGCCTGGCATCTCCCTGACCACCTATATTATATTCAGGTCCCTCTGCTCTCTCCAAACTACTCCCTGGAGAAAGTGGGGCTTGGCAGCTGGTACCTAGGCAGTGAGTAGTCACTCTGAGAGCCCAGCACAGCTGCTGTCTGTGCCACACTGAGGATTTCAGTAGGAATACTCATACAGGTCTCTTGTTTCAGTACAGTTCTAATGTAATGTGACCATCATTAAGCCTAGGACTCTCAGACCAAATGGCTGAAAAGGGCTGGCAGCTTAATGAACCTGTAGTGACAGAGAGAAGCTTTGGTTGAAGAGCCCACACTGGGCTAAGCTCTTCTGCCTCATGACACAAAGCTGAAAATCTGAGTTATGTGCACAGGAACCTGTATGCTGTTCCTTCACGAGAGATCTCAATTCTTTTGCTCTGCCTCCAATTTTACAGCACACGCCACCTTCTTCTGCACTCATTCTCTAGCAAAATACAGGAAATTATATCTGTTTTATTTTGTGTATGCAGGGCATATCAGCTCATAAAGAACATCAGTTACCTTTGAACAGCAAGGCAAATTGTAGAACTAAAAGATTTTCTTTTGTGTTTGGTGAGACTATGTTCCACAGAGCTAAAGCAGTACTGCCACTTATTAGTGCATCTTAGCTGCTGGTAATTATTTAAATGTGTTCTTGTATGAATAAGCAGAGGAGTCCCTTTCATTTCCCTTGCATTTAAACTAAAACCAGAAGTGGCCTAGCAAAAATATGAAGCCAATAATCAGGTCCACATGTTGTGGTCTATACACTGGACCTTGGATCTTAATTATAGATTTTAAAGCATACTCATTTTCCACCCCAGCATCAAGGGGTTGTAATGGCAATCGTTGTTTATGAAACTAAAGGTCTTTGAAGGAAAAACAAGCTACAGTAAATCATCAGGAAATATGGATCATGAGGTTATTACTTGAAAGAAATAGCACCTGCTCATTGAGATTTTGTCCACAGTGTCCACTCTGGGGCGTAAACCTTTGTGTTCTCCTAGAAATGAGTAATTTCCTTTAAACAAACATAATTGCTTCCTGAACAAAGTTGGACCAGTATATGGGTATGTTCCAAGTCCCATGCATGGAAAAATACATCCTATTTTCTCATTGTGGAGCAAATAGGTTTCTTGATTCTATTATAATCAGAAATGGTCTGTGCAAAGAATAACTTACAATTTCAGCTAAAAAAAAAACCCCATAAAATGAGTCCCATGAGTGATTTTGGTAACATATTGTTTTCTTTTATAAAGATTTTTTTCTCATTTTTATGTCACAGACGTCTTTCTCAGCCTTTTCCAGCTTCAAAATGTTTTGAGCTCATTGTATTCATGAAACAATTCCTATTTAATTACATGGAAGAAATTATACTTGTTCAAGTCTTTAAATACTGTAAAATCAATTTATTCTCCCTTTCTATCTTGCTCAGAATTAGAAGTTAGTTGCTTCTAATTTATTTGTCATGCAGGTAATCTCATCCCAAACATTTGGCCACTAGCAATGCACCCAAAACCAATTAATTTAATCATCTTAATGACAAAATTATTTATCTAACACAATGTGCATATATGCATTTTAGGTGTGCGTCCAGAAACATGTACAAACACATTCAAACACATTTAAACACATTTTCTCATGGATTTTAGCTTTTTAATACTAAACTATGCATCTTAAAAGCCTGAGAAGTTAATTTCATTTGTCACATAACCTGATCCTCACTTAGAAATATTCATTTCTGCCTTATTTAAATCTGGGTCATTTTAAGGGCCACAAGCTGTGTTCATATGGAGGTTGAAAATTGCAGAGTGATGTCGTGGTAGCCTTTTGTCAGAAAACTTGACTGCTGTTGTCATGGAAAACTGGTAACACCTTCAGAATCTAGCCTTGTTCCTCATAAATTCAACTCAAAAGCTGTAGGACCTCAGACCCTTGTGATCAAACAGGTACACAGTTAAAGGGTGGTGGATCCATTCAACATTTAGATAATAAATTAAACCATAGACAAAAGATGCTACTGTCTGCATTTTAGTGACTGGATATTTGGGTCACATTTTCAGAAAATTAATATTCAAAATTTGTGAACAGTAAATGCAGATATGCCTGAGGACATGACTTTGCAAGCATTTTCTCAAATTCTCTGTTATGAGTCATTGAGGACCACCCACAAAAAACATTACAGTCATTTTATTTCTTTGTCAAAACAGGGATACTCCCAGAAGAAAGGTTAGAAGTAATGCCAAGAAATAGCATACTAGCTGAAAGGCAGTAATAGCAGAGATAACTCTGAGATAATACCACCTGCACAGCTAAATCTCCTCACAACTTTATCCAGATTAAAACAAACAAACAGCAAAGCCAACAGCAACAAACACAAAACCCCCAACCAATTAAAAAAGAACTAGTGGAACAAAGATCTTTCTGCCTCACTAGAATTTCTTTCATCCTCATTATCATCAGTATATTTCCAACTCTTTCTGTTATGGAAGTTGATCCAAAAAAAAAAAAAAAGATTATGTGGAAAATTTATTTATTTCAGTCTGGCTTTTTTTTTTTTTTTGTGGAGAGCTTCACTAATTTATTTCCCTTGTCATTTATCTTCAGAGTTCTCTGAAGTGACTGCAGCTCCTATTGAGATAAATATTTCATGAGACTTTAATGTGGTTTTGTTTTTAGACTGATATCCATGGTGTGGATAAAGTCTGAGCTGTTCAGCTATGTAACCAACTATCCTCCTTAAATTAGATTCTTAAAAATGACTAGGTACTGTCACTAGGAATGGTAATGTGCAATTAAAATTCTGCTCCACAGAATCTTACTCCTTGTGGTCATTTGATGTTATTATCAGAGGAAGCTGGCATTGAAGTCCAAGCAGTTTTTTGGTTTATTGCAGTATAATTTACCATGCTGCTCAGATGTCCTCATACAAACTGCCCATCTGCCAAGGTTTATGTTTACATAGACAAAGAGATTTCACTGTGGATTCCTGTCTTAGTCCCAGGCAGTCATTCTGTATTGGTGTCCTTTCCTTTTTATTGCTTGGTTTATCATCAGAAATATTTTTTAAAATAATCATTCTGAATAATTCCTGTAGGAGATTTTCATTCTTCTTTTTCTTCTTTTTAAAAATTCTGTAGTTTTCTTCTGTTTCTCTCTTGAAGTCTCAAAACAACACCTTTTGCCTTTTCACACCTTTTCCATAACAGAACAGGCATACAATAGGAGAGGGAAACATTGGTATTGTCCAGAGGAAGGGCAGGTGTCAGTAACTGTTTCAGTCTGTTTTGCTTTAGTTCTCATGTAATTGAAAGCATCTGCATCATCTTGTTTGAATTTCATAATCTGATTAGATTCCACCTTCTATTTTTATTTTTTCCCTAACTTCAAAGAAATATTCTACCTGAAAGTTTTCCACAGTCTTCCTTCACAAGATGATTTTGTCCCATTCTCTTTACAGCATTAGGACCTCAGTAGCTGCTTTCCATATTGTTAGTTCCTGCTTGTCATGACCTATAGCAAAGAAGCTGGTTTGGCCAGCAGCTCTTCAGTATTACAAAATTATTTCTCATTACTCTTATTCTGATTATAGTTAAAAAATTATTCCTGATGACTCACTCCAACAAGAAGTGGTTTTAGCCATTGGTGATGGTGGTATCCTGAGGCAATGGGGCTCAGGTCAGGCAGCGTCCTCCAAAACTCAGGGTGCTGATCAAAAATGAGGATTTTGCCAGAGGTCAAAATGAAAGAACTGTCAAGCTTAAGTTGCTTGTACTGCTGGCACTGAAGAAATGCTTTAGAAAAATATAATTTGACCATATAAGTCATGGCAATACCAGGATGTATGCATATGCATCGCATGTCTGCATCAAGATCAAAGGGTGCCATGGCTGGAGTGACAGCCCATGGGCAGAAGCTCAGGGCCAGGAAGGGCTGGTGGTGCTCTCAGGGCTCAAGCAGAAAATATCTTCTGATGAAGCAACTTTTTTATTTTATATATTTATGTATTTAATGTATTAATATTAAAAAAAACCAACCTGTCAGAGTCTTAGATTATGGCTTTAATAATGGCTTTAAATTGAAAGAGAATAGTTTTAAATTAGATATGAGAAAGACTTTTTTTTTTACTGTGAGTGTGGTGAGGCACTGGAACAGATTGTCCAGAGACGCTGTGGATACCCCATCCCTGGGAATGTTCAGGGTTGAATGGGTCACTGAACAATGTGGTCTAGTGGAAGGTGACCCTGCTCATGGCAGTGAAAGTGGGAAATCGATGGTCTTTAAGGTCCTTTCCAAAACAAACCATTCTGTGGTTCTATGATTCCATGGATATTATCCACCTGAAGACCCAATCCAAAAGTTACTGAGCTTGGCAATGTTGGCTGAGGGGCCAGGGCAGAGGAGGGAGAGGTGGCCAGATGAGGCAACACTCCAAGAACAAATCAAATAATAAAGAGATAATCTACCACTCCGCTAACATTACTGGGAAAGTCTTATGCTGTTACATGTTTTTACTTACCAAACATATTCCTCTTAATATTTTATTGGGATAGTTTTTCTTTAGAAGCCATTCCTTATTTACATTCCAGCCTTGTTTTATCTCTTCCATCAGACCCCATCTATAATTAAGTTCACAGACTTACATTAAAATCCTTGTGGGAATCAAAACATCTCTACTTTATATTCCTGCACTAACTGGTATTTGAGGATCACACAGTGTTTCACTACTGATAATTAATCTTTCTGGAAGCTCTTTGGCACAGGCAAGAGCTGTTATTCAGGAGCAGTGATTAATGAGAAGAATGCCATGAAGATGTACAGGACCTGTCAAGATGAAGGAGCTGAGCTGAACCCTGAGCATGGCTGTGCTGACAAACCTCTGACAGCCTCCCTCTGTTCCTCAGCTTCTTCACTTGAACAGTGAAGCCTTTCTTGCTGTGAAGGGTTCAAGACTTGCCAAGAAAAACTCCTCAATGAACAGCTAGGTATTAAGCCTTTTAGAAGGGATAATAAACATATGCAGATCAAGTGCAGCTTGTGGCTTACTCGATGGAGCTCAGTAATGCATTTTGTTTAGGGAAGTCATAGCATGTCATGACTTTTTGTGGGTTTGTGTAGGCTGATCTTATGTTTTGAATGTAAACACAAGGATGATGCACCACCCTGGATGAAAACCAGTGGATACATATTCTGTGTATCTGAAACACACAAACGTGTTTCATGAAGCCTGTATATTACAAGGAAAGTAGCAGATTGTAGAGTTGAAAGTAAAACTCACAATAACTGTGTGTGTTCAGTTCAAAGTCATTTATTACAGTTTATGCATTTAAAATATTTTCCAGTTTTCTTTGCCTGCTAACTTCAAAAGTACAGATGCTAATTACTGTGCTGTGGCAGTCAAAGACATGGTTGTCACCTAGCAAAGAACAGGAAGAATTTATTTTTTCCTTTTCAGATTTTTTAATTTACAGAGGAAACTAAATGATGTAAACACATCTTAATATCTTTTACTTATGGCCCATGTTACAGTAAGAATTAAAAAAACAAAGTTGATTTGTGTTGCAAGTGATCACAAGGCAGGCTTGACAGTAAAGCTGCTTGCTAAGCTGAGTGAGTAAAATAATAATGAAAATATTAAAAATTCTCACCTAATGATTTTGACTCACAAGTACTATGCTGAATGTTACTTTCAGCTGTCTCCTTGCAATAGTCCTGTGCCCTCTAACTGGCAACCTGTGTTCTTCAAAGGGGCATTTGCACAGCGGTTGAATATTATTACACGAGGGAGCAGCTTCTCTTTGGCCTACCTGACCAAATAACTTCCTTGAATTAAATGAGCTCATCTCTCACAGCCATTCAGGACTGCGCTGTGCAGGGATGACAGCTGACAGCTTGTTCTGTGCCTGCTGCTGTTTGGATGGCTCTTTCTTTTGCCTCTTACTGGTGTTCTGGCTCTGTACAGAGCCCTCAGCTCTGGAGGTCATGGAAACCTGCCTGCTGACTGAGTGTCTTCTGTCACATTCCTTCTAGGTCAAGATGATTTTGATTTAGCTGATGCCCTTGATCACCCTGGTATGTAAATTTTCTATCCTTATTTTACTGTGGCATTTACATGTAATAATAAATCTTAAGTATTTTTCCTTGAGGAATGGAATATGAAGTGGCTACTACTTATGTTAAAGAAGAATGCTAGATTTCAATGTTTCTATCATGAAATGAAAATCTTTAAAACAAACAAACAAAAAAATAGCTTTGAAAACATATTCCTTCATTTTTGGTGCCTGCTGTGATACATAAAGATTTATTGAAAGCAGCTCTCTACACTTGCACATACCTGCTTTTGTTAAGTTGAAGCTGTTGATGTTTATTGGAGTGTCATTGTGTTCAACAGATGACATAATTACCAGGAAGCCTACAGTGATCAGAAGACCGACAAGACCTGTGTATAGTGAGTAATAAATAATGGGTCATAAAACTGGTTTTGTATATGTAAGAAACTTTCACATGAGGTTCTTTATCATATTTGCTGCTGTGCTTTAGCTGAGATAATGTGTGAATAACAGCTGTCTTCTTAAAGTAAAATAAGTGCTCTTTTGCCAATTACCACATATGTGTCTTTACTGCTTCCAGTAAATGCGCTCAAGCACTGCTGGCCAGTGATAGTATTTTATTTCCTGAAGACCTTTTTCACACTTTTCTAGATTGTTCTGAACTCCCTGGGGAGTATAACAATGGGTAGCTGTTGTTAAAGTGGGCTAACTGTTTTTTTCCCTATTATCTTTGCTTTTTGTATATTTATTCATGATGCTTGACAACAGAGTTCGAAAAGAATTGGGATGAAGTTGGGGCTATTCTTTCTTCTCACCATGTATTTGATTCATATTTTCTAGTATTGATTGCTACAACCACCTGTGTCAGAAAGGAAAAAAGGCTCTGAACAGTGGAGAGCTGTAGTCCTGAGAATGCCAAACAACGAATTCCAATGAACACTTGTTAACATTGAACAAATCCAAATTCTGAACAAGAACAAAATTGCATTTGCAATGGAACAATTTATGACAACATAGATTTTTTTTTTTCACCTAGACTGCACTGGAATAACTTTCTGTGTATCAAACAAAATGCTTGGAAAATGCTGGATTAAAAAACCCCAACAACTATAGGTCTTTTTCTGGACAAACTTTGAAATAAGATTTTAGGTGCATGAAAGTAGTTACATTTTCCACACAACTCTCTAGCTCCCTCTTTATACAAACAGGGACAGTATTTTGTGAAAGTGGTAGCTATTGTATACTTTAATGGCTGTATTCTTCCTTCCCACTTCATTTGGCAAAAAAAAATTGTGTCTGGCCTAGATTAGAAGTGCCTGTCTATTTTAAAATATTGCACTAAATGTGGATTTGTTCTCATCCTAATGTAAACATTTCAAGTTATTTGAATTGTGCCTTAAAATACTTTATCCATGGTGATGTTTAAAGATAGCTTAGGGTGCCAATATCTGCACTCAAGCTGCCTCAGTCAGGTGAAAGGAATTTTTGTTTTTAGAGACTGCTAAATCTGTTAGAGATATGAACATTAGATTAATATCTGCCCTAACAAAATCCACTTCACTAATTTTTGGACAGGAAGGACTCCATGTTTTCCAGACTATTTCAGAGTCTCCTTCAGCCCTACAGAGGACTGCAGAAAGTTTAAAAAAGCAATTAAAACCTATTAGAAAACCCAAGGCCACAGTGTTACAAATCAATTATTGGATTTGGAAAGTGCAGGAAGATGGTACAAAAATATGTTGTAGCATCTGCTTAATTCTTCATCTTAACTTCAGGATTTCCTCTATGTCTCCTTCAGAAGTGGGGTTTGCTGACATTTTTGTTCAGCTGAGGCCAATTACAGGCAGTGTCCTCTGCCTGAGTTGAAGCTCTCCTGTAGGCACCTCCCTAGTGGAGCAAAATTCATCACAAAATTTAATGGAAGGTGATGTTTATTTACAAAATCTCTAAGATGATGTTTACCCACTCACATTGTTCCTGCATCCTGTTTAATTCAGCCATATCCTCACACCCACATGCTCATGAGCACCAAGGTGTGTGTGCTAGGTGGTGAGCGTCGTGTGCAACATGAGACAAAGCTTGCCAGATACTGAGCCCTTATCCTGTCTCTGTGCTTCTTCTTGATCAGAAATGACAGGTAGACTCCACAGATCTGTTATATCCTTTAGAAGTAATCAGGTATTATAGAGAGGTCCTTTGCCTCATAATATTTCTCACTCCCGTGTCTCTGAACCCTTGGTCAGGTTGCTGCCCACTATATTTTTTTTTACTTGTTTGGAGTACACAGGCTGTGTGCACAGACTTATTTTCTGGGTGGACAATCAGAAATGTAGTGATATGCTGCAACCTTTGGTGCTAGAATGCCTTTCTGCTTTTCCTCTGCTGGCAAGTCATCTGTGCTGTCATCGGAGCACAGGCCTGCTGGTTTTGACAGAAACAACACATTCCTCAGCTTCACTGCTGGGAGCAGTGACCTTTATTGTCTGTTCTTTTAACACTTTGCTGTTTTGCTGGTCCTGACAGACACTTGCATTTCTATTTTTATTTTATTCATATCAACCTTAGCATTTCTGCAGCAAATCTCTACATGAACCCTCTGGAGCAGAACTTGCATTTTACCTGAATTCTTCATCTCAATAATAAATTGAATCCACTTTTCAATTTATTGCTTCTTATAGTGTTAACATTTGACAGGTGTAAAGGTATTTTTGAAATGCAACTCTCTGCTGGGCAGACACAGGGAGGATCTACACCTGACAAGAACAAACCAAGTCATGTATTATGATTTGTTTATTTTCCTGCCAGATTTCCTGGTGACATCAAAGCATTTCTGGGTTGTTACCCAAATACTGTGCAAAAGCAGCTTCCCACTCCTCCTGAGTATAAAGAACAGAAGGAAACAGATTTCTGCATGGTGATTTTCCTGTGTTTCAGGCATTCTGACACATCTATAATGAAAAAATATTTGTTTAATTGAGAGTCTATCTAATTGTCTGTGGCAACAAGCACTGTTACCAGAATTTAGATAGGTTTTGCTATCCCTTTTCTTCTGATTCACTGTACCACTCCACACATATAAGCATCAAGAAGGGGATTTTTGAAGTTATAACATCCATAACAACACACTTTTAAAATACCACCCACATACTCATATCCACACCTGCGTGTTAGAAGCAGAGTTCCTCTTTACGCATCTGCAGCTCACGGACAAAATGTTTATTTCATGGAAAGATTCCATCCAGGTACAGCGAGACACATGTATGGTGCTGGGCAATGGTCACAGCCTGTTGATTTACTGGGTAACTTTTGCATACGGACATTTAGTTCTATCTAAAAACCTTCATAGCTCAAGCCAATAAAACCAGATTGTCTCCCAGCCTCAGACAGGCACATATGATTGCCTGAAGCAAGGGGTCATCATGACCCTTAGATAGATCAGTTGATTCAATCTCTCCCCAAGTAGGTTTATTGCTCCCTAGTATTTGTTCTTGAAATGGGCATTCAGTTTTTGTAGTTCAATAAATTACACTTAAGCCAAGCATACATATACCAATTTTAACCACAGACATAAATGTTAATAATTAAGTATATTTTAAAAATGCATACAGTTATATATTATAGCTAATTTTATTTTTGTACTTGCAGGTATATTAAAGAGGTATTGATCTTGATTCAACTGTAAGATTTATTTTGACATCATTTAAAACAGGAAAAAACCTTTGTATTTTGAGTAGAAAATACTGTGCTATTTGTCAATTAGTGTGTGGGAAAATGTTAGAGTCTATTAGAGTTTTCAAGAAAAGTGTGATAAGTTATTTGAATTTGTGGCACCGACTTGAAAAAGGTGCTTGTCAAACATGCAGTTGTACATGTTCTAATGAAAATAACATTTAATTTCCCTCAAGAATTGTGTGTAACTCACTTTTCTACATCTTCCTCCTATTCATTTTTAGACAATGATCTACATTTAGGAGATGCTCTTGGTGGGGGTGAGTACTCCCTTGTTTCCTTGAATACAAGGCGATTTTTTTCTTTCATAATCTTTTCCTGAACTCTGCCTAATTTGTGAAAAGAGATTTCAGTACTGCAGGAGGTGCTGTGGTCATGAGAGCTACTACAACTCATGTACATGCAGCCCTTCTGCCTCAGGCTGTCATGCAGGGTGGGGACAGCACCTGGTCACTTTTGAGAGCTTCCAGCTGCCCTACGTTGCATGAACTGAAGTTAGCTGGGGCTTGCTGTGCCACGGCAGAGCACCCCAGGCATGGCTGGGGAGAGCAAACATCACCCATTCCCTTGTGATGGCTCAGGGTGGAGTCCTCTGACAGAAGCTTGAAGAAAGTGGTGGCTGTAGTTTCTTCAGCTACAAAAAATGAGCCTGTCTAAGATTAGGAATCAGAGGTAACACTGGATTGAGAGGTTTGAGCTTCTTGTAGCTCTGCTGATGGCAAATTAGAAATTCAGGAAGGAATGTTTCAGAGATAAGCACTGGTGAATACAGCTTAAGCTTGAAGCAGTCAAGCTGTTGTAACATGCTGTTAACTTCTAGATATTCCCATAACACCCAGACCTGACCTCGGAACATTTCACAGTACTGTACTGAGCTGTGCAAACATATGAAATCCTTGAGGTTAGAAATTTGTACACCAAATTTTATTTAGTGTGTTTAGAGATATACCAAGGATGTGAAGTATTCTAGAAACGTTCTTGAATAATGCAGTTACCCGAAATGCAATTAGTATTGCAAAGCCTAAAATTCCACTTAATCACAGCCACACAAAAGAAAAATTACTTCTCAGCCAATTTCACAGAACCTCTTAACCAGCTGCAGTGGTTTGGTTTGCTCACGTTTCAATCTTAGAGAATGATACCTTTTATATTTTTTTTTTCCCATTTCCAACTTCTCCCGTGGTACTTCATGCCTTTGTGTGAATGACATATTAGTCCACATTTTAAAAAGCAGAATCTATTTCTGTTAATTATTCCCATGTTTATATTTTAATTTATTCCCCCCTGTAACAATTCTTCTATTCCTGCAAGCTTTTATTGAGTACTGTTATGAGAAGATAGGTTAAATATATTGACTAAAGTATTAATTAATAGCTTAAGTATCTTAACTAAACCAAATCTTTTCATTACAAGGATGGAAATTTGTATTTCCATTGTTTTTTATTTCTTTGTTCCATTTTCAGTTAAGGTTCTTAATTGACCTTCATACATGGTATAATGAGGTTAAAGTTATGTATCTCGTTATCAGTATTCTGAAGACATTATTTTTTCACCAGCTATGCCATACAATATGCTTAGTCTTATGTTTAGAGAAGACTAAGTACAGGATCATGATAGAAATGAAATGTGGGATTGGTGGTTTTCTGCTTTTGTGCCACAGTGAGTCTTAGTTCATCACGCAGAGAGCTAGAACAGAGCAAGTCTTTCTTCTGCTGAATGTAATTAATTTGGCAAAGTCAGATTCAGCAAAGCTTTATGACACTACCTAAAATCCATTGGCTGTAGGCTAAACTCACTTGAGGTTAAGCATATACCTAAATAATTTTCTGGATCAGAACCTAAATAGTGCCCAGAAACAAAAGCATTGTATTTGGCAGCTAGACAAGAAGAAAACATAGCAAAAGGGCATCTGGAATGTTTGGAAGGTGAAAGATTTAAAGAGGGGGAGAGAAATAGCTATTTATTTCTGTGACCTAATTTTGATTTATGCAGAGAAAAATGCACTTTCTGGCTATGAGAACAGTTAAATATGTGGTTGAATTGGTTGAGAAAAGGATGGCAAGAGAAGACCAACTCTATGCACACAGAGCAGCAACCCTAGATATTAAATTTGGCAGGCTTTGACCTGAGTGAGCTCTTCAGCATTGTATACATAGTTTGGAAACTGCTTTTAGTCATCAGATATCCTGCTCTATCCAATGCATCTCTTTCTAATCCTTTGGCAAAAAATTAAGGCTAAATGCTAGCACAAAGTCCTAAACAAGAGCAAAGCTGAATTGTGAGCTCATTTTGCACAGTTCAAGAGCAGAAAACTCATTATGCATTAGATAAATTCAGCATCTGTTAGATGAAACTGATCTGCAGGCCTTATTAATACCTGCTGATGGCAATGAGATAACCTGTTGCCTCCTGCCCAGTCTAGAACATCAGCTTCTCTGTTGGCTCTGAATAACTGCACCACTGACACATTGTGCCTCCCAACTGTCAGCTTTAAACAATGTTAGCACTTTCCAGATATACATAAAATATTTTCCCTCAATTTTTCTTGTGCATTCTTCTCTTCTTTCAAAATTATTCCCTGTTCACTTCCAAGTCATTTTTTGTAGCTAGATATTTGTTGATATAGTGCTTATATCTTCTTAACTACTGACAAGGTCCCTTTATTAATCCCTGGGAGGACAAATTAGAAATAGGTATAAAATGTTTTTGGTTACAGTTCCCAGTTTTGCCTGTTCAGTCATCTAACAATATTAATTATCAATAGGTGACATCTCAAGAAAACCTTTGTACCCACCTCTTCCACCACGCCCAGGAAGTTATGGCAATTCTGGTAAGACTACTTGCTCTTAAGAAAATGTAGTTCTATCAGCTGTTCAGAGCAGACATTTTGAATAATTTAATCTCTTATTTCTCTAGCAATAGATTTTTATCATCCTTTCCCTACATCTTCCTTTTCTAGTCATTGTTTCTGACCCAGAGTTGAGAAAGCCTTTTTCTAAATGTTAGTGTTGATACCATAAAGTTTTTCTGTTTGTTCAAAATGTGGGACACTGCACCTTAAGTGGCACGAGACTAACATTTAATCTTGTTTGTGTTTTCATTTTAGGCATGTATACACTGAACTATGCAAAGGTTCAAATTTGACATCTAGCCACAGGGCAGGGATAATCCTGTGTTGAAATCAATTTGAGATGTGCATCTGAGATGGCCCTGGGGTATACAGAAGATGGGGCTGGGGCAGCCTGTATTGCTTCTGAGTTCGGTTCCAGACACTTGCCTAAATTAAGCAAATGTGGCATAGCTACTCTGGCTTTCACCCTGTACCTGTACTTACTTTGGGTATGGCTGTAGTGGTGAGCCATGGGCAGGTCCTTCTGGAGTCTTTCCTGGAAAGGACTCTCTGCTTAGGGATCACTAGGACTCAAGATGTCCATATTATATAAGGATTTGTATTACTGAGAGCCCAAGCCCACATATCCCACAAGTGCCCAAAACAGACACAGAATACATAGACACCAACAGTGCCAGTATTTCAGCTTTCAGGTGAATTTTGGTAGGTGACTGTTCAGTGTAAGACTTGTGATCCATCCACCACGTAGAGATACTGGGATTTCAAAGGTCCCTCACCTCTCCCTAGAACACTACAAAAGGAGTGGACAAGGGAGCTGAAGGGGTTACCATTGTAGATAATTTTGCAACTGGAATCTTTATCTTGCAGGAGGTTTTGATGACTCAGATCTCTTTGATGGAAAGCCTTTACCACCAGGTAAAATTTGCCTATTTCCCTTGCAACGTGTTCCTAACACCTGTAAATTTGAGCTGGTTGGTTTTGCTTTAGTAGTAATCTGTTTGTCTCTGAAGGGACCAGACTCAGCTATTTTCATTTAGCTAGTTATCCTTCACAAAAAACATGGTTTTGAGCCTGAAGCTAGAACTTGAAACATATTTCAAAACATTTTCTAGCATTCTAGCATATGCCAGAAGCCTGCAGATTTTATCCCTTTGAATTCATCAAGGAATGTCCAAAAGCAAGGGGCATGCTGAAATAGACGGACCAAGACTAAAATCTTGACGTAAACTACTGATAAATGATCTGATTGTCTGGCAGTAGAGAAGAGATAGAGTATACTGGCCTCCCTGTGAAATCAGCTTGATGTAGCCTGTTACATATGGTCCTTCTATTAGATGATAACATTCTTCCCCAAAAAGGAAGTGTCAAGAGGATGAACAGTTATTCCTCTGGCCAGCACAGACATCAGTGAGGAGTGGAAGGGGAGCTCTTCTCTTGCAATCTTGTTGGGCCTCCCCTTTTGCCCTTTGTACGTCAGACTTTGCTGGGTAAAGACTGAGTTCTCAAAACAGGATGACAAAACTTTCTTTGATGAAACTTCACCCTCTATTCCAGGAGGAGAGCAGCATCATTTCAATCATGAAGGGAACACAGGTATAGTAAATAATTTACATTATTCTACAATTGATTTCTGATCTTTATGAAATATTAAAACAATGATAGCCTTATAAAGTAGCACATACAATAAATTAGGCTTTAAGGCATTTTCACGTCAGCTGTAATATTACACAATTTTTATTCATCTGCTTAATTCTATGGTTTCACCAAACTATTTTCATAATTTGGTAAAAGCACACTTTAGTAGACAATATACTTAGGACAACCCATTTAAGTGCCTCTGAAAACAAACCCTTCTCTTTCTTTTTCCACAGATTCGGGTTTAATAGCTGGAGTTACATCGCCTGTAATTACCGCTTTTGTAGTATTGGTTGTTGGATCAATAGCAGCCTACTCCGCTTACAAGAATAAGAAACTTTGTTTCAAACCACGTGGTAAGGCCCAAAGAGTTTTCCACTCATTTAGTGCTGAAGTAGATGGGAATTTGACAAACAATTGTCTCTGCCACCACAGAGGTGCCTGACAGCTGTGGCTCTGTGTGTGGAAACCAGCTGTGTGGCCGAGATCAGCCTCGGAAAAGCTGGCAAAGAACACCCACAGTGGAAATACTGAATGTTCAACTTCCATTTTTCAGGTGGGGCTGCAGTGTAAACCACTGAAAGAAGAGGTGCTGTCTGATCACAGGCTCCTTTGGTTGGTGACATTCTACATTGCCAATGCCATTCCGACAGAAGAAAATCTTCCTCTAACGAACGTTTTCTTGAGACATTGCAGTCCCGCTCTCTCTAACCTGATGTCAGTTTTGCACCTTGAGCTTTATGTCATCAAAGACATGCTTAAAACATCCAGGGATTGTATTGCACTCTCTGACCTGCATTCATAAAGGTTGAATACGGATTTTGACTCAGAAGTTATCATAAACAACAAAGAAATCAAGTTTGATATAAGCTAAAAATCGAAGGATACGAGTTTGTGAGGATTTGAGTCACCAAATAATTTCTTTTCTATTTTCAAAATTAGCCAAAAGACTCAGTCCTTCTGATAGAATAGGAATTAGAGTTTGACACTTCTTTTCACACTTGTGGGGTTTCTCCAGTATATTTCTGTATTGTTTACTATGTTTAAAGAAAATTTGTAGTTGTCTAAAGGATTAAAAATTTGAATGCCTTTACTTTGTGTCTGAATTTATAGCAAAGTGAAAGGAACTATAGATAGAAAATTAATTCTTAATTTTATAATACACTGAAAAGATTATGTATATTGACAAACCACTGTTAAAATAAAACAGAGAGGAATGCATGCTAATTTTATTTATTTATTTATTTTATTGATTAATTACTGAAATGGTATTTAGCTCTTCTCAGGAACTAGAATTTTACATAGGTTTCATTTCTCTTCTTGAAAACTTAGGCCTCTCTCTAGGAACCTTTGAAGGCATTAATCTAGCAAGACGGGTTTTTTAAAAAAGCCCATATTAATCGTAACTTCTGAAAAGGAAAAATGGGTACAAGGCTTTTTCTGATTCATTTAGAATGAGTTTGTGATGCTTCAATCTCTAAAATCTAAGTCACATCGACTTTTAAACTTCATACTATGTGGAGGTGTGGTTGACATAGTTTTTCTAGCTAGGCTGTTTCACTTCTTTCCCTCATCCCTGATCAACCTTGCTGGGCTGAGTGTCCTCATGTAGACAAACCTATCACAAAAACTGGCACTTTTCCTGTCTCTCTGCCTTCGTTTAGCTAACTGGGTCAAAAAGCCAGCAAGTGAATGAAATACAGATGAAAGATGGCAAAACTAGCAGTTCACTGACATAATTCTGCAATACAGCCATTTTAGCTAACTTTTTTAAGCATAAGGAAATTGGTGTGGTTTTATCTTCATTTTATATGCAAAACATGGTTTTTGTTACCACAATTCCATTTATATGGAGGTGAATATGACTTGGTGTTTATTACATCATTGAGAGGAAGACATACTAAAAAAATACTTTTTCATAAAATAAAATACTTTGTGTCTAAATTATATTTTAAATGGATATATATCAGTTGCTTGCTTAGATTACCACTTTTTTTTTTTGATCCTGAAAGAAATGATAATGTACATCAGTTTAAACATGGAAACATCTTGACAACATACAAACAAATGAACGCCTTTGTGGCTATCACTTTCAACTTATGAATGAGAAAATATTTTTAATATGGTTTTCAAGAACATTTAATATTTCTTTTAAAATATTAATTTTCCATGTTAATAATTAAAACAGATTGAAATATATTTTGTCAGACAAAGATTTGATTAATCAAATGACAAGTGTTTTGCTGTTACAACTTTGTTCAACCATGAAAACATATATTTTGCTTTTTTCTTTTCAAAATTTTCAATAAACAATATGTTTTATCTAAGATGAGCCAAGTTTTGTTTGTTTTGTTTGCTACTTTCTGAGACATATGAGGATTGATACCTTCTATATACAAGTTCAACTACGTCCCACTAGGGGAAAGAAGGAAGTGCTTCAAACTAAAGAAAAATTACAGGAAAAAAACCCCAAATAATCAAAACAGCTTAACCATTCTTTTTTTCTCTCTTTTTATTTTTTAAATTTTAAAAAGTGTCTAGAGAAGGATCTATGTGCAACATTTTTGGTTTTGTTATACCATGAAGATTTATTTTAAATTGTTCATAATATTTTCAAAACAAATATTACTTGTGTTGATATTAATAGACCAAAACCAGATTTATTATGGAGAATTTGAGCAAAACCCATTAATCTGATGGATAAATGCTGACTACCCAAGTGTTTAACCCTCTGAAACTCTTTGGTCTAATTTGTCAGCCTATACCAAATATATCAATATACCAGTGTCCAGATACACTTTTAGGTGTTAATTTCCCTTTTCCCTTAGAATGATGCTGCTGATGAAAACAAATTTATAATTATTGTATTAACTATTTCTATTATTATTATTTCAGGTAATTGAGGGTTATGTAGGGAAGCTCTAGTGTATTTAAATTTGGATGGGAAGGAATGTTCTAACTGGCTATTATAACACCAGAACTCTAGCTTGTGTTACTGGCTCTGATACTTAAAGTCTATTCTACACTGTAAAAAAAAAAGTTGCTGGCACACACGTAAAACAGGTTATAATTTAAATATAGACATCACTTTTATTATCAAGAAAAATCTTTTTTTAGTCATTAAGTCACCCAACTGAAATAGACCTGCCAGTAAAATTATCTACAACAGTAATCATGGTACTGATAAGCATGTTGTCTAGTTGACTTGTCTACATAAGCCAATGGTGAACACAGATCCCTGAGATTTTTGTTTCTGTGTAATAAATAAAACTTCATTTCCTATATGTTTATGTCCATCCTTCCTTTAAACACTTCACCATTACTACAGAACAATGACACCCTCTTCTCCAGTGGACTTTTAGGATTCTTCCAGGGTGTGAGAGAGCAAATGCTGCAGCTTGGAGTGGCAACAGAGATATCTTCCAAATTTCTGGAAGTTTTAAGTTTTAAATAAAGTTTTAAATAGTTGAGTGGTAACACTAGGAATTTTTTTTTTTTTCAGTGGCACACTACCTGAAAGTTGTTGACCTCTGCCACAGAGATACTGATGCTCACAGCATGTTTTGACACAAAAAATGTCTCGGCTGAACCACATCAGCCTAAAATTACTTTGCACAGACATTGTATGGCTGAATTACATCACAGTTACATGGCTTCTAAGCTAGTGGCAAAAGCGTGCTGTGCGAGTAAATGTGCATTTATTTATGCACTTGTGAAAATATTTACAGCCCGCTGCAGGGCATAAGCATAAGATTCCTGACACTGAAAACATCTACTTGCTTATCTGGGTGACAAGTTATCAGACCGTGAGTATCTGCAGGGGATACGATGGCCCCAGTGAATTAGGGGTAGACTCTCTCTATTCACGGTGAATCCCGTGGGTGACCACACGCCCCGCTGGAATCACCCTACCCATGCCCTGAGACCTTTTTCCACGCCCTGCCACCTTCACCATGGCAGAGGTTGGTCTTTTCCCCTGGGCGCTGCGCGGCGGAGTCTCCCCAACCTGCGTCCCTTCCTCCCGGTTTCCGCACAGACCTGTGCGCGGTGGGGAGGCTTTGTCGCAGCGGCTCAGACCCGGAGGGCGCCCAGAGCGTGGATATGGGACGGAACGGGACGGGAGGGAGCAGGAGGAAGGGGAGCGCGGGTCTCTCCCATCCCGGGGTGGGCCAATGGAGCGGGAGCGCCGCGCCCGCTGGAGGAGCCGCGCTGGGCGCGGGGCGGCTGCGGAGCCCGTGCCGGACTGCGGTACCGGGCCGAGCTCCGGGCCGGACCGCGGTACCGGGCCGAGCTCCGGGCCTATCTCCGGCCGGTGCCCGCGCCGGGAGCGGAGCGCTGCGGGGCAGGAGCGGGCGGCAGGAGCGTGTCCCCCTGGCAGTAAAGCCAGCGCCCGGAGCGGGGGCGGGGTGGGTCGTGCCAACCCCCCCGCCATGGTCTCCGCCGCTAATGCCTTTTCTCTGCTGCTGCGCAGGAGTCCCTGCGAGTGTAATTCACCTGCCGCTGGCTCCAGCAGGAAGGAGGCTAATCCCATCGCGCGGTTTAGCGGCCCCCCCGCCCGCAGGTGAGGCGGCAGGAGCGGTGGGCGCCGCGGAGCGAGCCCTGCCCGGCCGGCCCCCGCCTGCCCAGCATGTCCGGTGAGTACCTCCGTCACCGGGGCAGCACCCCGCCCGGAGCAAGGGGCAGGAGGGGACGATCGGCAGCGCAGCCCGGAGCCCCCCGGGGCTTTTGCCCTTCTCACATCCCGGTGCGGGCGAGGGTCTCTGCTGTTTTCTTATCAGCAGCTCCAGAGGAGGATTTTAACTGTCTGGGTGATGGGCTGAAATGGGTGAACTCATTTGTGCATTCTGCTTGTATGTACAGCTTGGCCTGCTTAGGTCTCTGCATGCATTCCTGGTGGATCCCCAGGGTGACAGGCTGGGGCTGGCTTTCTCAGTCTAAGGCAGATTCAGAGAAACCTTTCTCATGCCCCTTCTCACACAGCAGTGGTATTAATCAGTTATCCTTAAAGCCATGAAGTACTGCTTTTAGGGTAATCTCACAGGGTAGGTGCAGGTGCTGTTCTCGTTCTTGAACATACTCAACTTTTTTTCCTTTTTTCTCCGTTTTGAGAGCAGCAGCTTCCACAAATTTTGATTTATTGAACCATTTGAAGGGTGTCAGTCATCTGGATTGAACGATGCCAAGTTTGAATTCATGTATGTGACACTCCAGCACTGGGAAGATGCAGAAAGTGAATCTGCCAATAAAAGGTTTAGAGCATTGTGGGTTTGTTTGGTTGAGGAGTTTTTTTTTTGGTTTCGGTTTTTTGGTTTTTTGTTTTTTTTTTTTTTTTTTTTTTTTTGTTG
>VXAX01003798.1:1053387-1092430 GCA_013399835.1 Leptocoma aspasia
AAAGGAGGTGTGGAAAGACTAGGAACATCTAACTTGATATGTACAAAAAAGTTCCCTGTTCTGCCTCTGGATTGCTTAAGCAATTATTTCTAATAATTATTACCAATTATTACTAATTAATTATTACTAATTTTCAAACTGGTATATTACTGTATTGGGACTAGTTTTGGGTGTTACATGTTATGCTTGTTTGCATCTTATGATGTTGTTGCATTTGAGTTTTCATGAGGATCATTTACCATCTGTTGAATAACAACATTGCAGAGTCTTGAAGCAGAATGTAACAGTTTTTAATGAAAGACACATAATGAAAGCTACAAACAACTGGAATCAAGCGCTTTTCCAACACAAGAGCAGTAATCCTGCCTACTAAAATTCAGTATTGTTTTAATAAAAGGTAAGAGAGAATCTGGTTTTGGATGAGGCAGAATTTCATTAGGCCAGGAGAAATATTGTGTATGCCATTGATTGTCAATTTAAATTCTGTTATAAAAAGGTCTGTGTAAAGTGTTTGTTGTTTATCTTCATTAGTAACATCAACGTTTCTACTATTGGATCTAAGAAAGCATGGGAATTAAAACTGCCAGCTGTCGTTTGTTTACTAGGGCAAGAACTGCCTCTTTGCTGGAAACTTGCATAATAATTTTTGATAGGGGTTTGACTCAGGTTATTGTCTGACACTATTGTTCATTTTATCTACTTATAAGAAAATACTTCTTGATTGCTTGTAAGGTTGTGGGTTTCAGGAGGAGCAGAGCTTTCTGTTCCAGGATATGGCTGTGCTAGGCCAGAGAAGTGAGAAGCCAACAGTTTGTGTTCTCTTTTTGGCAGTCTAACACACCTTCATGGGGTGCATCTGGGGGAAGATCCATAGAGTCCTTCGTGTGGGAGAGGGAATAACAGAATTGGTGTCAGGAAACGTGCTGAGATTTGGAGCTGTGTCATTGTCACTTGGGATTTCAGGGAGGTGCTTTGGCTCAGTGGGTGCAGGTCGAGGCTGCAGCCTGCTTGTCCTGCAGATTGTCTCTGGAGTAGAAGGGGGGAGGTGACAAAAGAGCAACAGATGGTGTCAGGGAGGAATTTAAGAAAGCAGCTGTACAATATTGGTTACTATGAATGGCAGTAGGCACTGGGGACCTAACCAGCCTGTTGGAGGCTTTCAGCTAGTGATTTATCTGCTCTTATTTTTATCCATAAGATGACAAAGTGTTACTTAGAATGTTCTTGCAGAAAAATCATAACATAGGAGTGTCTGGTCTCCTGTTGCCATTTTGCAGTGGGCAGCTTGGCAAATTTGAATTGTCACGTTGGGAGCTACAACTGGACTAAATTTATCCTTCCTCTGTCTATCAGAAGAAATATAAAAATATCATTTAAAAACTATGTCTAATGGACTATGAAAAAAACCTCTCTACCCTACTTAAACTTGTCTTGGAGTTGGAAGATGCACTTGGGTCACTCAGAGCTTGTTATTATCAGTCATTCCTGATTCTCAAAATGGGTACCTGATGTTTTTTTGTTCTCTTTTTTCTTATTGAACATGAAAGTGAGCACCACCCTGTCTGTTTGTATTCTAAATAAAGCTTTTAGGTGCCCTAGAATTCATGACTATCACAGAATTTTGCCTCTGGCAGTGTCAGAGGTACTACTTCTATGAGTAAGTAGCATAAAAAGTTGGTGATCTTGGCTAAAAAAGCTGTTAGAAGTTCCACATAAGATCACCCTGATTGAAGTGGTTCACATTATTTTGCTGTCTCTTCTGCGTAGCTGCAGAGCAGGTTCTGGAATAATTCAGCAAGTTAATTCCATGAAGATCCTTGTTTTGTCTAAGAAAGTATTATTAGGTAATAAAACTGAGGAGCCACTACTGATGATAATGCTTTCTTAATTTGCATCATCATGTGCTCTGTGTTAATCCAGACAAGAGAAATGAGCAGATTTATAAATTCATATGACAGGGTTTTAATGAGATTCTAATAATACACTTTCTCTTCTCATAGTTCACTGATAGCCAGTGGTGTTTTATTAGCCATAAGGATCCACAACTTGAAAACAATTTGTTTGAAAACTTAATACCCTTAACAGTAGGTGCTGTCCATAAAAATCTTATTGTAATTCAGCACAAAGAATTAAAGTTATGCTTAATGGTCTCCTTGACACTTAAAAAAACCCAAAAAACAACCNCCAGAAAACAGTTGCAATGAATTTAAATATGTACACCTCTGGCTTTCAAACTTAAAGATTTGCTTTTTTAAAGGCAGTGAGCGAAACTCTGTGTACAGTGTTTAATGATTTAAGATGTGTTAGTTTATTGTTTAGTTAATGATTTAAGAAGTGTTAGTTTATTGTTTAATGTTTAAGATTTAATGTGTCAGTTAAATGGAAACTTTCAGGTAAACTATTTACTTCCAAAAACGTAGATGAAAACCTGACCCTTACTTTCAGTTACAAAAATAAAATGTTTACTTGTTAGGCTATATTCCAAAGAATTTTATAAACAAGGCAGGTCAAACAACACTTCTTTCTTGAAGTGATCTAATCCTTGAAAGCAAGGAGTAGATGAAAGGAAAGCTAATGATAAAATATTTTTATTTTAAACCCCCTATGAATCTTTAATGAATTAGTGATGCTCCTGTAGGATTTTAAAATCATCAGGATTTGCTTCTCTCTTTGCACCAGAAATATTTTAATGTTAAATATTTTCAGTCAATAGTTTCATTATCTATTCAATTATCTCTATGATGATTCACTGTATTACGAAATCCATAACATGTATCCCACATCTGATTCTCAAAACAGACACTTAGTTTCTGTACTTTGTGAGGTATCAGCAAGAGTTTCTTAGAAGCAGCTGTTGTTTGGCAGTTTGCTTATTTGTGGTTATGACCACAGGGGTACAGGGCATGAAAGCATTTGGAGGACCTGGTGATTTTCCATACCAGCTTCCTGAACCATTTAATGAGTAGTTTGCGTATTTTTCTATGCATTACTTAAGTGAAGATTCAGCTTCTGTAACCAAAAGAATTTGCAAAAGCCATGTGAAGATTGTGTTCAGTTTTGTGGTTGTTATTTAAATCAGTATTTTAAGATTGGAACTCCCACTCCTTTCACAATTTGTTTTTTATATTAACCTAACTCCCACATTCCTCTCAGTAGTTGTTTTATTACCTTTCTTTGGCTGAAGATGCTTGTTGCCTAACACAAAACTGCTTTTTTTCCTGATTTTTTGCATATTTTCAGAGTAATTTTATTGCTGAAGCAGCCTTCTTTGGTTTTCTGGTTTACATTGATTTTTAGGGATGCTTACATTTATTCCTTTAACCTTCTGGAAAACTGCACTAGGAGCAGTTTACTTCACATCTGTTGTTTTAATGCAACTCCTTATTCATTGATTTCTGGAACACCCGTAACTGGCTTGAGCTGTTATTGTAATGGGACATTTGAAAGTTCAATTCTTCATTTGCTTAGTCTGGAAATTGTGATTAGAAATGTTACTGCAGTTTACTCAGCTGTGGGCTATGCAAACTATTTTAAGTTTGGATGGATGGCTTGGGATTTTTTGGCCAAGTCTGACATTTACTGGGATTCTCCTGAGATGCAGGGATGTGTGGCAATGCCAGCAAATGTAAGGTATGTGTGACTGAGATGAAGCTGGCTGGGCGGAGATGAGTGAAAGAGGGCAAAAAGTGGGAGGGGAAAAGCAGCACACCAGTGGGCCTGTGTTTTGCTCTGGATTTGGAGGATGTGAAAAATAAAAATACTTAGTATCTGTTAGCTTATTGTGGGCATCAATCATACTTTACTGCATACCTCGATGATGCTTAGGGGTTAGAACTCATTCATTTTGGCAGTCTCTGGCTGAGGCAGCCATGAGGTCATTCGTTGAGTTCTCTGCAACTAGTTCTGTAAGATTCTTTCCTAGTGTTTCTCACAGACCCTGGAAACTGTATGACAGGTTGTTTATGTTGGTATTGTTTGGTTGTCTTAATTTATTTAATGCAATTGCCTGTCTCTTAAGATGATGGTGATTCTATACAAGTATTTCAACACAAGTATTTATTGAAGTTCTGTAGAGCTCAGTGGAATTCCCTTCATCTGTGTGACCTGCTCATCTTGTTCTGGTTAATTTTGCAGCCTAGAGTGTATCATCCTTCTGCTCTGAGTTATAGGTTCTCCCCAGGAGAGCTGTGACAGTGGTGGCTCTGTCACAGGGCAGAGCTGAGGAAGCACCCCCTTATGATTGTGCCACAGGAGTGGTGTCTGTACAAAATACATTTTCTCCTGTTGTGCAGGAGTGTAGGTTGATTTCTTTTTTATTGTAACTTCTTTCCTCATGTGTTTCCTGACAATAAGGAACACTCCTAAATTCCCTGGAGTTACTTGAGGTAGGGATTCTCAGCTTCTGGGAGGTGTATTGATCTTGGTAGGAATTTCTCTGCACTTGTTCAGCCAGAATCAGGTATCCCAGCACAAAGAAGGGAGAGCAAAAACAATGTTGGTTGATTCAGTGGTGTTATGGAAAGAACATTTCTGGCTAATACTCAACATCTGGTTATTTTCCTTAGCTTTTGGCACTCTATAAACAAGAATATTTTCCTTATTGGTTGTATTATACTGTTTTCATTAAATATAAACTCTAAATTTGTGCAGGTCAGCTTTTTTGATTGACATTATGTTTTGGCAATAAGACTTAGGTAATTATCTATTTAAGGCTAGTGCAAAAATTTTATACCTGCTATTGTGTAAATCAGGCAAACAAAAATAATAAAAATCAGAAACATACATTCTGCACTCACATTCACTGGATTTTCTGTTCAATTGTGACATTTGGGGATAGTCTGTGAGAGAAAAGAACTCATCACAGGAACTGCAGGCTGTTATAAGATTGTTGTTTATGTGGAAGAGGAGGGTGCCTACTAGAAGGGCTCATGTTAAAGGTGTAAAGTGACTCTTCTGCATATTCTTTGCAGTAACAGATCAAGCCTTTGTGACCCTTGCTACTGATGATGTGTATTGCCAAGGTGCTCTCGTTCTTGGACAGTCATTGAGGAATCATAAGACATCCAGAAAATTGGCAGTTCTAATTACTCCAGAGGTTTCCAGTGGGATGAGGTAAGTATTAATGTGCATTTGGAGATTTAAATAGTGGAAGAATGAGCAACAGCATGAAAGATTTTAGTATGTTTCTGTGGATTTCACAGCATTATGCCTAGAACTTCCCTCTTGGCTGGAGATTTCTAAGAGGAGTCTCAAATAAGATCCATTATAAGCTCCTAAGCCTACTAAGAATTCACTTGCAGAAGTAGAGCTTGTGGCTGGAATTTGTCTTATAATTGAGAAGCTGAAAATTTGGAACTAAGATTTTAGTGTCTTGCACTACTGTTTTTCTTCCAATTTTTTCTCTCTTAGAGTGAGATACATAACCACGTGTGACATCAGAACTCTCCATAAACCTAAAGGCTCAGTTTCCCATGACTCATGTTCTCAAAATATTGGTGCACAGCTATCATGATAAGGAATTCGTTTCTTTTTGCTTTTCTGTAAAAACCACTTTGCAATTTGTGTTGTGATTCTACCAGCACTGCAGAATAGCATTTACAGAAATCTTACAAAGCCTGAACTCAAGCCCTGTCATTTGGAGGACTGTACAATTGTTAAAAGGCACATGCCATGCCATAGCAACTTAAACTCCTAGTTTCTGCTATGTCTTAGGAAGTGTGCAAGCTCCTCTTTTCTGTGTGCTATGGGAATGTATTTGCAATGCATCTGGCTCAAGAAATATATTTTCACATTTTTGCTCTGACCGATGTACAAAAATCTGTTTTTACAGACTTTTGAAGTACGGACATTGTCAGAACACCGTAACCTTCCTGAGGGAATACTGTATCCATTTGATGCATGGGTGGATACTAAGTCTGTAATTCTTTTCATGCCCGTTCAATGGGAAGAAAAGCATTTATAATATGTCTTTTAAATCAAGGATAACAAAAAAAAAAAAAATAAACTTCTAATAATCTGTACTTAATTAAATTCTTTACCAGTTTGTTCCTGTTCCTTGAGGATGAATCAGGCAAAAACTAATGACCCTGAAATCTAAATTTAAAATAGCAAAGTTTTCTTTTTCTGTGTTTGTGAGGCATTGAGGACTTTGATTATAATAGTGTAGTGTTAGTAAATAGGCTGCGTTTTAAAGACTTTTTCTTGCTTCTTGCAGGAAAATTACCCACTTTAGTGTTACCTATAGAATTCATGCATAGAATCCATAAAATACATGCTGAGAAAAAAAATTTTAGCTAAAAGTCTCATTTGAGATGTTATATAGTAGTGAGGAGCTATATATGGTGAGCAAGTATATATGCACCTTATAAAAGGTGCAGTTTTGAAGCAGTGTTTGCTTAGACACAACAGGTACAAATGAGTGTGCTGGCAGTGCATGTCTCATCCTGTGAAACAAAGAGGGAGCACAGTATGGTGCTGTTCTTTGGAATCAATTGTGCAGGATGAAATCTGCTTTAATTTCTGTTGGTGTTTCTGTAGGAGAAAAGTGACTAGAATAAGGATTGTTTCTTCCTTTAAACAGCAGCTCTCCCTTTTGAGATGTGCTGGCCCCCATAGTGGAAGAGACAATGTTTTATGGCCTGACTGATAGCTGCCTCTTCAGGAGGCTGTTTGCAAAGACTTTTCGCTTCTGACTTCTCATTCTAACCAATCACTCTAGCTTTGGTTATTGTCATAATGAATGTCATGCTGTGTGTCACTGTTCTCACGCCTGGAGTGAGCTCTGATGAACTTGTCTAAATTCCCCTCTGTCTCCACTGCTCGCTCTGGTAGGTCGGTCCTCAGCAGCGTGTTTGATGAAGTGACCGAGGTGGACGTGCTTGACAGTGCTGACTCAGTCCATTTGGCTCTGATGCAGAGGCCAGAACTGGGTGTGACCTTCACTAAGCTTCATTGTTGGACTCTTACTCATTACAGCAAATGTGTCTTCATGGATGCAGACACTTTGGTGAGTGGAGTGGGAGCCATGGAAACGTTTGTGTCCGTCTCTGATTGTGGGATGCTTCCTTGTCAGGCAGCCTACTGGCCTGTGAAGTGACCAGATTTGCTGACGGTCACAGGGTCACAGGAGCTCCATCCTGGCACGTTTTAGCAATTCTCACAGTTGTGCTGGCTGCATAAAAATAAATTTAGTTTGGAGAGTAGCCTCAGGACTGTCCTCAAAAGAGATCACAAACTCACTCTATGCACTGGGTCTTCTGACAGAAGTTAAAAATAGATCTCTCTCACATACTTTTGTTTGGAATTATTCTGTCAGGAAGGCAGGATGGTTTTAAAATAGAAAAAAATCCCAGACATTATTTTTTTTAGTGTTTTTAGATGTATAGAGATAAAAATGGTCATAACTTTGGTGAGGACAATCATGTCAGCCTTCCCTTGTGCTTTCATGGCTCACTCTGAAAGACTGGGATGCATTTTAATTTAATAGGATTGTATTTGAATTAGAAACCAAATTAAGTTATTCTTCTTGAGGAGAAAGGCTTATGATTTCTTCCTTTACATTAATGTTAAAGGAGGAAGGCAATTTTTTGTCTTTTTTAAAAATTCAATTAAGTAATTTTACTTCTAAAAATATTTTCTTCTGGTTTTCACAGTGGCTCAGTTGTAGGTGGGGTCCTGACTTTCAGTGACTGCAGAGCCGTCTTTTCACAAATTTTATCTGTGCCTTAACCTGATTGCTTTTCCCACTTCCTTGTGAAGCTTAAAAGAAGACAGAAAAGTAAATCACTGAACTTCAGTTACATTATAAAACTGGTAGCACGAGACAGTTTTTGTACTACCCTTTAGTCAGTCTGTTGTTTACTAAAATGATTTAGATTCCCAATTTGCATTCAGTTCTGTCGTAGTCATCAAAAATAATGGACTATGGAAAGGTGAGTTAAGAAGGAAGGAAATTGTGTGTTTTCATGGTATCATATTTAAGGGACCTTGGATGGGTCTCCCAGATTAATGAAATAATTTCATAGGCTTTGCATTTTATCAGAGAAATTGTGAAGAATCACAATTCATGTTGCCTTATTGTATTAAAAATATAGGTTCTGACCCCTAGCATGTTTTACAATGGCACTGCTTTTATGCTCTGCAAGCCATATACTAGGCCAAACTATCCATTTATTCCATTGGTGCTAATTTGACAATGCTTGTTCTAGACCAACATTTACTCTAACATTTTTTTTTCTCTTTTCCTACCCTCCCCAAGGTACTTTGCAATGTTGATGAGTTGTTTGATCGAGAAGAGTTTTCTGCTGCTCCTGATTCTGGCTGGCCTGACTGCTTCAATAGTGGTGTATTTGTGTTCCAGCCCTCCCTGAAGACTTACAACCTGCTGCTCCAGTTTGCTGCTGAACACGGCAGCTTTGATGGTAAGGGGCAAGGTGTAAGGAGTGAAGTGTGAGACAGTTTCCACGCTCTCAGGCAGAATGGAGGAAGGCAGGAGTTCTCTGGGCTTTATGTAAGAACTCAAGGTGCAGAACTTTGCCTCTTAGATGGTATTTAAGACCTGCTGACTTACTCTGGACTGTGCTTTCCAGAAAAGGGCAGTGAAGGGATGTTGTATCTGAGTCTAGTTTTAATTTTGCTCTGTGGCTTAGGAGAGAGAAATACATCTGATCTTCAGTCTTCTGCTCTGAGGGAGATCAAACACTACTCCTTTCTTCTTACATGACAATAGGACTTCACTTACACTGAGCTTGCATCAGAGTGAATCAGGTATTATTCAGTTGTACATGCCCATATGGCCTTATTTTCAAGTCCAAGTTGGAGTCCCATGGACACACCAATCTCAGTCCCCAGTCTCAGCCCCATCCAAATTTTGATACAAATTTGAGTGTACACATTTTATGGTAGTACTGTTTTATGTATTCTTTAGGAGGTGATCAAGGCTTGTTGAACAGCTTCTTCAGCAACTGGGCAACAGCAGATATTGGCAAACACTTGCCTTTCCTCTATAACTTGAGCAGCAGCTCTGTATACACCTATGTTCCTGCTTTCAATCAGTAAGTAATAACACTTCTGTAAACCTCTCTATTTTGTTAATGAACATCCTTTTGTAAGAAAGAGTAATAATGGCATATTCTGTTGGCTATAAATTACAGTATCTCAAATTATGTAGAAATCCTTATGTAGAAATCACACTCCTGAAGCTTAAATTTAATGTGTATGTCTGGGAGAGTTCCAGAGTTGTCTATGCTGTCTTTTATGTTCTTTCAAAGAAGCTTCTTTCATTTTTGACAAAACGTAATTACTTTGGCATTAGGTTCTGACGGGTTTACTTTTAAACTTGTTCCTTTGTTCTCAAGTAATTTCTTAGAGAAACAATTGGTGTTGCTTAAAATTTTTTGAGCCATTCCTTAGGTTCTTCTATGAAATGCAATTTGTGCTTCTAATTATATGATTCTAGACAACACAGTTGAGAAACTTTTCTGGTAAAAGATGAGTTGGATTTAGAGTGTCATGAATTTCTGTTCCAGTTGCACAATACACTCTTACTGGAAGATGAACTTAGGCCAGTGTGTTTATTAGTAATTTTTAATATGGGATCAGCAATACCCAATTTTGGTGATTAAATATTTGAAGTGATATGTATTTGTTTGTGAATAGAGACTGAAGGAGGACTGGAAATAGTACTGCATGAGCCTGTCAGTTTCCTTCGTGAACTTTTCTACTAGAATTAGCAGCTGGAAGCAAATGGCAATGCAGCTTTTTGTTTTCTGTATGTTAAACAAGATTAATTAAACCAGGAAGATAGAAACAAAATATTAATATATATAATCTCAAATGTATTGCTGTTGCAAATTGTTAAATTACCTCACCTGTGAGTAAGCATGTTTCTTCTAGGAGTTTATGTAAGCTAAAAAAATATTTTATGTATAGACCTGTATGTTTGATCTCTACAGTTTTGGTAGGGATGCCAAAGTTGTTCACTTCTTGGGAGCAACAAAGCCCTGGAACTACAAATACAACCTTCAAACAAAGAGAGTTATGCAGGATGACACCACCTCTGGATCTTTTCATCAACTGTCATTTCTTGCCCTCTGGTGGAATATATACAGTGCCAGCATATTGCCTTTGTTGGAAAAACTTCAAAAGATGGAAGAATCAGAACCTGAGGAATGCAAGGTAACTGCTAAGGTGTTAGTGGGAATATGCTGGAATCAAAACCAAAAATTCTGAATGTTGGTAGAGGAAGAAATTATATGAGGTGGTGGGCTGACTCTGGCTGGATTCCAAGTGCTCACCAAAGCCACTCTATCACACTCCTCCTAAGATGGACAGGGGAGAGAAAATGTAAGGAAAGGCTTATGGATGTGGATAAGGACAGGGAGAGATCTCTCACCAGGTACCATTAAAGGTGAAACAGGCTGAACTTCAGAAAATTAATCAAAATTCTTACCAATCAAATCAGAGTAGAGTAATGAGAAATAAGCCCTAATTTGGAACACCTACCCCCATCCCTCACTTCTTCCTGGGTTCAACTTTACTCCCTGTTTTCTCTGACTCTTCCCTGCAATGACACATGGGGATGGGGAATGAGGACTGTGGTCCGTTCATTACGTGTTGGATCTGCTGCTCCTTCCTTCTCAGGGGTTGGGTTCCTCACACTCTTTCCCTGCTCCATGTGTAGAGTCCCTCCATGGGAGACAGTCCTCCATGGACTTTCCCAACATGAGTCCTTCCCATGAACTGTGGGATGCAGTCCCTCAGGGACTGCCTGTCCCAGTGTGGGTCTCCCATGGGGTCACAGGTCCTGCCAGCAAACCTGCTCCACTGCAGGCTCCTTTCTTCGTATGTCCAGTGGTCCTGCCAGGAGCCTGCTCCATCACGGGCTTTCCATGGGGTCACAGCCTCCTTCACACATCAACCTGCTGTGGTATGGGGTCCACCATGGGGTGCAGGTGGATCAGTGCTCCACCATGGACCTCCATGGGCTACAGAAGGACATCCTGATACACCATGGGATGCAGGGTTACCTCTGCTCTGGCACCTGGAGCCCCTCCTTCCTCCCCTTCTTTCTTCAGTGACCCTGGTGCCTGCAGGGTTGTTGCTCACACATATTCTCACTCCTCTGTTTGCAGTTGTTCAGTTGCAAGGCAGCTCCTTCCTCCTTCTTAAATCTCTTATCCCAAAGGTGCTGCCACCATCACTGATGGCTTGGCCTTGGCCAGTGACTGGTCCACTTTGGGCCAGCTGGCACTGGCTCCATTGGGTTTGGGGGAAGCTTCTAGCAGCTCCTCATAGAAGCTACTCCTGGGATCACCCTGCTACCGAAACCTTCCCAATATGTGTGGCAAACCTTACCATCTCTTGGTTGGTAGTAGACATGTCCAAAGTAGCCATTTTGGAAGGATTTCTAGTACTATCTGCTTTCCCAAGATATCTTCCAGCCATCTTCTTAATTGATAAAGTTTTTATGGTAATATATGTGCATACAAAATATGATACTAATTAGCCAGAGAAGGGATAATCTGGTTCATGAAACAAACATACTTTTGTTTTTCTTGTAGCTAAATTCATATAGACCATCAGACTGGCTCTAGAACTGTAATAAAATTTACCGTTTCAGAACTACATTGTAACTTGTTTTCTGAGGTCATAACAAATAAATCAGGTTTGCAAAAGCAGTGTTGCATTTAAGATGTTATGTACAGTACTCCTATGTCATCAAACATTTATTGATCTCTTTATGCTTTATTTTTTTCTTCAAAGCAGCAGCGCTTTTCATGAATAGAATAAAAAAATCTGTTAATAAATAGATGATTTCTTAGAGACCAGTAACATAAAGAAATGTGTAGAAGTACAATTTTTAATTTTGTATCCAGACATGACAAATTAGATCCTGTTTATGCATAGAGTATGTAAATATTTTCTTAATGTTTTATAATATTAAATTATTAGCATAATTGAACTAATTACATAGTCCCATAGGATCAGTTGAATATTTACCATCAAAGCCTCAGAGAATAATTTGGCTTGTTAACCTCATGACAAATTGGAAAGCAGAGGAAGGAATGGGTAGGTTTTGATCTTACACTTTAACATGCTTTAATTTTTAAGGCATTGCATGTTAAAGAAATATTTCAACTATGGTAAATGAAGGTGGAAATACCTGTTAGATTTACCTCATGATGCTGATGTACTCATGAGAGCAAAAAAGCAAAAACCTAAACTGCAGCATGCTCTAAATCTAGGACCACACACTTATTTTGCATTTATTAAGTTATTCCTTTAACGATGAAAAACCTCCAAAGGAAGTGAGAATGTTTTAAATAAGTTATTGCTTTCCTGAAAAACTGTATTTCAGTGGTGAGACGTTCTTGTTTTCCTTAGCACACTTTCAATGGAGTTGAAGTTACCCTGAAGAAGGTCAGTCCTTACGTGGCCAGTTCACTCCCAAAGCCTGAGCTCCCAGAGCAGACAAACGAAGTAAATGCCACAGCATGCTCACCCGAGGAACTCGCTTTCAAAGCTGTGAGTGTGTTGTATATTATTATTATATGCAGAAACAAAGTCAAATTATATACTGAAAGGAGATTCTTTCATTATGCTTCTGATCTGGAAGATCGTATCTTCAATTTAGCTATTTATTTTCTTTAATCTTTAGTAATGTATGCGTGATGTGTCTGGAAGTTGAAAGAGTTTGGTTTGCGTTTTAGGAAGAGGTTATTTATTCAAAGTTCTTAAGTACTTAACCAAATGTAATATAAAAAAATCTGCTACCAAAGTAATATTTTGAATATTATTACTTTTGTGAATTAATATATTTAAAACTAGAATCCTTTCTATCATTCCTCTGTAGAAAGTTTTTCCCATAAGTGTTGACCCAGAAAATTGTTTCTCAAATTTCTGTGACTTGAGCAACAAAGAAAGTGTTGAAAAAATCCACTCATGAATATTGCAGCCTTTCTGCTTCTTATGTTACTTTTCTTGTATTTGTGTGTTTCTGTTGCACTGAATCTCCTTATTTTATGCAGGAATTAAGTTGGACATAATAGCACAATGCCTCTGCAGGTGTAAGCCATTACATATTGCATGATAAGCCATATTACCTCATGGTACAGCTGGGAGAAAATAAAATTAGTGTTCTAATGTAATCTGCATTGTAATTTGTGAACTGCACTCTAGAACGATGAAGATATCTTTCAAGATGTTCTTTCCTTCATTTCTTTAGACCATAGTTACTCTATAAAGTAAAACTGTAATTTTCCTTTCTCATTCTCCCCTCTCCTCCCCCACCTGAGTGTGAAAGGGCTGAAGGAAAATTGCAAACCTTTCAGTTCCATAACTTAAAAATAATTTATTTTCAAAGGATGCATTTTCTTGTGTGCTTTATGCATCTGACTTCACTGGAAAGGCTCAAACTAAATAGGGACACATTATCAAGATGTTTGCTTGGGGTAAAAAAATCATAATGTTCACCTAAAGTAGTTTCATTAAAATTTAAATTTCTATTAGTATTTCGATTACTAGGATTAGCTTATCAGAAGACTGTATTACCTGGAAAGTAATAGCCTGGTTTCCCTCTTACCTAAGAATACCATAGTTCCATTTTTTGTTGCTCAGCTTCAATAGCCTTGTGGGATTGTTTTGGGGGAAAAGACTTTAGAATGGGGTCTGTCTACTCATTTACGTTTTGCTACCTGTCAAAAGCAAATATTTGGGACAATATTTTTTTGGCAATCTATTTTACCTCTGTTTTGGAATACTTTCTTCTGTTCTTATTTAATGCATATAAAAAGCTTATGTGAGAGCAAGCTATTATCCTGAAATGAGATTTTTCTTGTTGAAGTTTGGCCTCATGAATGGTAGGAATCCACTGTAAGCTTGCTTCCCAGGCTGTATGTGTAGCCACTGAAAAATGACAGCCACTTTGAACCTATTTTAGGATGAGATGAGCTGCCCTCTGGAGGTACTCATCCTAGATGGATTATAGTAGGAGCTTTGATTCAATGCCATTTTTGATAGCTAAAGCCAGGTGACATGAATTTTCTCCTTGGTAATAATGTGCTTCCTTGCTTTCCTCCCATCTGTTGCTTTACCCTACCCCAAGACTGAAAGTGATTGTATTGTATTGTACGAATTCTCATGAAAAAGGAAATTATGAGAAAATATTCTCCTAATAAAACCTCAGTGGCTGTATTTTAGCAACCTGTATATGACATCGAACCAAGAGATTCTAACGTCCATCTCTCTGAGCCTGACAGACCTCCAGAACAACCTGTATTTCAACCTGCATTTCAGGAAACCCCAGAAATGGTACATGTAGCTTTGTGCATTGAATGTCTATTGGTAACTGCATGTGCATCTTTGCTGCCAACATAATTTTGGGAAAGCTCAACTAATTATAATGCAATGTGCAAATAAATCCCTCCATCTTTTAGCCGTGTAATTCCTTAACTGTTTCCAATATTGTGTTGTAATCCCTTTCTAGTTTTCTTTTCAAAACATTGGGGTTTTAAATGTATATTTTTCTCTGCTAACCCCTGAATAATCAATGCATGGTGTTAATTTTAGCTCTCCAATGCTAACACAAGCAAAACTGTTTGGGTATTTTGTGTTTGCTAGTTCTGTTATGTTTTGTTTTGTTTTGTTGTGTTTTTTTTAACCTGCTGAGTGATGTTTCCAAGCAAGTGGAAAGGGAGCATGCAGGAGCCTGAGTGACTAGGCTTTCCTTTGTGACCTTGCACTGCATTTATGGACACTTACTTGTACGTGTGGGCAGTGTGACAGCATTGGTGTTGATGGGGTTGACAGGGCATCAAGGATTTGTAAGGTACACAACACAGCTCATATGAGGGTTTTTGTATGATTGTGAAGCACTGTGGTGAAATACTTTAAGACTGAGAAACAAAACTATAGCTCCTGTGCAGCCAGGGGTATTTGGGCCCAAGCTAAAATTCTTAATTTCTAAAAACATGATGATTCTGGTCATCTTGTTAATGGCTTCCAAAGCTGTTGATAAAACTTGCCAATGATAAAGAAAGGAATCTTCACACCTTACTGCGTGTTGGCTGTTTGAAATACCTTACCTTGTCTTGCACAAGTCCTCTGCCTTATCTGCCCCAAACTGGCAGATGTAATGGATATTCCAGGGCATTTAGGCAGTTTAAGACATTGATTTGTGCCCATTAAATTTGATTCTGAAATGTTTTTACCTTGAATTTGTGAGGACTTCTCTAGGAAGCTGTCCTAGTTGATTTCAGTTTTGTTTACAACATGAGATGAGTTCTTTTCCTATGAGCCTCTTTGAGTAGTACCGAAAGCAGGTTTTCAGTGGCTGGCTTGATTAGTCGCGGTTTTATTTCATCTTTATTACAGGTTATAATTGTTGGGATGTTTCTTTTTCACTGGCATTGGTCAATTGTGGACACAGTTTTCCTTTTATGTGGTAGAAATTATCACTAATAATGTGTCTTGCATTTGTGCACCTGTGATGACTTGACTTTGAGCCAGCATTTACAATTTTAGAGTGTCATTCAAAATGAACTAGCTGTTGGTATAATGACTAGTGTCCATGTTTTTAATTTATTAAACAACCTGTCTCACATCTGCTAAATAATATTGATCTCACTGGAGTTCAAATAAAACAAATTACAAAAAAGCCTAGAAATGTATATTCACATGAAAACCTGTTGGAGACAATATTTCAACAGATAAATTATAAATTCTTTGTTGTAGCAGATATTCTACTCTAACTAGACAGTACTTGTAATATTTTCATTGTATTGTTGCTGAGGATGCCAAGATCTGAGTTTAGATCAGTAAAATAAATGTTTGGTATCTTCAAAGATGCCATGGAAAGTAGTAAAACCATAGGAAAATGAGGTCACATTATCAAAACAAGAGTGAATGTTTGAATATTGTTCATTTTATTGTTTTAACTGGGAGTACAGTGCAGAAGCTCATCATGTAAGGTTTAACTTCACAATATTGAAATAAGAACAACCAAATGACTGTTTTTCCACTGTTCTTCCCACAGAATGAGGTTGCACCTTCTGTTTCAGAGCTGTCTATTCACTTCAAACCAGCAAAACCAACTCCAGAAGATGAACGGAGAAAATGGGAAGAAGGGCGCATGGACTATATGGGGAAAGATGCTTTTGAACATATCAAAAAGAAATTAGATGCATTTTTACACTAAGACAGGATGTACTGTTATGCCCATCATGATAGATTTCTTTATAAATGCAATTCTTGAATACTTGGCTGTCTTAACCAGGTTAGCTGACACCAGTTAGGGGTTATTATGGATCCTCATACATTCTTGGGGGACCTTAACAGATACAGACTCTTGGTTTTTAACTGATAAATGTGCCTCAACTTTATTGTTACATGTGTCTCATCTTCATTGTTCTCACATAGTGCCTTCTAAAGAATAATGAATGGTACCTTTCTGAGTGTGAACTCTCATGTATTTCTCACTATTCCCTGATGCACCCCACCTGCATTCTGCAGAAACAGTCTTGTGTAGGAAACGTGTTGGAAGTTGAGATTGTCTTGGAAGTTGAACTTTTCCCAAACTGGGATTATTCCCAAAGTACGTTCAGAAGTTTCTATAAAGTATTTAAATAAAGACAACTTATTCTTGAAACCAAATTAACACTTCCAAGGGTGACCATGATGTAGACTTCAATATGAGAAAGAAGTGATGAAGTCCTGACCTCACAGGAACCTGCAACAAAACTTTTTCATTTAAACATGTTTAGGATTAAAGGAAATTCAGACTTCATCTGAGATCACTAGTGAATGCTCTATCTAGTTACAGGCAGCTGCTCAGCTCCATAACTAGTGTGAGGAAGCATGGTTTAAAACTCTTTAAGACAGACTGATAATGTTTGTTAACCTTTTATATCGTTGCCATAGGATACTGATGCTTTTTAAAATACTGTAAGCTTTAGTTGCATATTCTGAGTTCTGTGGTCAGAAGAAGAAATGCTGACAACATGTTGTAAGCCTTCTGGTGCTTTTTATAAATTTGTTTACAGTACTTCAAACTGCAGCTGATAAAGGTCTTCTTTGGCTTAGCATTGCTGCCCCATACTGCAGGCAATTTGAATGCAACTGAAAACAAAATTGGCACTTGTTTTAGTAAACAGGCCATTTGAAGATCTTTTAAACAATAGTTCTGTATGTGAACCAAGGAATCTCTGAGGATTATTCCAGAAAAAAATCTACTGATGAGACTGCATTATATTAAGAACACTTATGGGGGAATGTTTTGTGTATTTGGGCACGTAAATTTGACTTATCTCAGTGAGTTTTTTTTAACGAGCAAGTAAAATACTTTCTTTCAAAGCAAAAAAACTTTTGAAGAAAGAGTCTTGACAATTATGCTAATATAATAGTAGATTTGACAGCTGTTTGTAACCTCACTCAATATTGGAATAAGAATCCTGCATTGGTGTTGCGGGACTTGAAATGTTTTGGTCTAAATACATCACAAATTTTGGCAGAGGTACCTAATGAAATATCTTGGGAATTCTGTCTAAAAGCAATGATGTACCATTATGCATAGATGCTAGCAGGAAGAAAGGATAGCAGGGTAGAAGGGAAGGAAAATTTTATTTCTTTTTCCTCCCATCAAAAAGGATGAGAGAGTGGGGCACGGAATAAATGCACAGATCAGGAAAGGAATGAAAGAGTCAAAAGGTCCCTTAAAAGAAGAAAAAGAAAGATCTTTGAGTATCTTAGAATTACTTCCTAATATTTACATTAGTGGATTTGCTTTCACTTTTGTAGGACATTTCTGATTTTATCTAGTTCTCATTTATCCTTAAACTCTTAAATGTGGAATCCCATTGGTGTGTCTGTTGAATACAAGCTTCTAGGCCGAGTTAGGTGTTTAGGGGCAGCAGAGGAATTGAGAACAGTTCTCCCTCTGGCTAACCTTGGCACCCTCAATGGCCTGTGTTCCTGGGTAGGTGGCCTTCACACATCAACACAGGGAGGTGAGTTCTACCTCTTGGTGCTGTGGCCCAGTGCAGCAGCGCAGAGATGACAGCAGCTGCAGTGTGCCCTTACTCATGTGGCATTTGATCTTCTGATTATCCCTGTTTCTTAGTGACCCATATGCACTTCTGAGAAAGTCTTCTGTTTTATAAACATTGTTGCTAATATAATCTTAACAGCTTTTGAAGACTATATAAATCTGTAGCCAGCAATGTGAACTCATGCCTCGTGCAGCCATACTTTATACATGACTAGATCTTATTTAGTACATTGATTAGATTATGGAAGAAAAAATACTGATATTAAATCAGTAACTGAAATGTTTTAAAAATAGGCATATGAATTTTGTCAAATGTGGCGTTGAGTACATTTCAAACTGTTAATATGTACAATGGTACTCTGTGTGGCTTCTACAACGTTTTGCAAAGAATTGTAGTACAATCATATAATGGAAATAAAAGAAATGGAAAAGACATATGAAGTCATGTGCTTATCAGATAATGAAGAGCTATAGGTTGTTTACATTGTGCCAGGGAATAATACTTGTGAATAACTAGTTACTTCAATTTCTTTTTAAATTTTATTTAATTGCTTTTGAGACATTAGCATTACCTACTGAGCCAAATTAAAAGTTGTGAGTTAATAATTATTTCTACAGACATACATAATTATAATGTTTGGGATCACTTGAATTAGCAAAGAGTAGTTGGTTTATTGTGTTTCATGGAAAAGTATAGCTTTTCATGGCATTCTAGGCTTTTATGGCCATCAGTTCTGAAATCCTGGGTCACAGGCAGGTCTGAGGGATGTTACGGGCTGCATGTGGCCATGAACCACAGTGCTGAGGTTTGCTCAGTCAAAATGTGTCTTGAGAAAAAAAAACCTACCAAGTTTCACTTGGAATTTTTTCCCACATTAAACTGTGGTGTAGCCTCAAGAATTTATAGGGTAGAGAAACTTAAGAAACGTAAGCTTTTTGGTGGCACTACTCATCTTTAAACAAGGCCAGACTATGACTCACTGTTGTGTGGCAGACTTTGTATTTAGAGAGAACAACTTCTATTTAAAACAAAACATGCTGATTCTTCTGTCATGTGCTTGGAGTTATTCACAGCTTTTATTTGCCATACAACAATTCTATTGGGTGTTCTTCATGTATAAGAAGGAGATAGTGTGGGTGTGCCACAGGGAAAATTCTTGAAAATTTTAGACATGTGGGTTAATGCAGTTTCCAAGCCTACAGGAAAAGGAGATTGGTGTTTTTGAAATATCACTTTACTTACTGCCTAGTGTTTTGTGAGGACATTCTATCTGGTTTGTTCTTGGAAAATAAGTTTTCTTTGTGTCTATCAGTCAGCTCACAGCAATGTTTTTTCTAAAGCTGGTACTTGAAAAAAATGCTTTGTTTTGTTTGGTTTTCTTCACCTTGATTTTTCTCTCCATGAATGGGAGGCTGGGTTAGTAGTAGGTGCTTGATACTTTTTTCTGCTCCTATAAACAGCCTGTTATTCACCAGTAAGTCTGCAGTATGCCTATTTATTCCTTAAGAGATCTGATTCTGTTGCTTTCCTAATCTAAACAGTTTTGATTCCTATGACTTTGAACATAACATTAAACAGACCTGTTTTCTTAATCTCTATCTCATTAATTCAAATCTCAAATCCCCCCAGTTTTCTTCAGTATTTTGGGATTTTATTTCTGTGGATTGAATTTTTGTTTGTTTGGGGTTTTTTTTGTTTGGTTGGTTGGTTTTTATCAACCCAATATATGAGATTAAATGCATGGTAGTAAATTTTTAAATAGCCTCCAAAAATACGTGTCATTTAAGACTGTTCATTGAAGTTGTCTGTATTGTCAGTATATTGCTTGCAAAATATTTCAGCTAAAATTCTGTTCATCCTAAATTGGGTGGCTCATAAATAATTTATTTTGTGGTAAAAATTAAAAGCTGTGACACTCAAGTTATATTTTGCATCCTGGTATAAACTTTCAGTTTGTAATAACATCATACCATAATTATAGCAAAGGTAGCTAAAAAAATACAGTAATATATAATTGACTTAAACTTATAAATAATAATTGCTAGAAAACCGATCATTATATTAATAAATGGAAAAAATACAGTTACAAGAACTTTTTTCTTGAATTTTACTCTGACTGTTGTCAGAACCCTTTCAACTTCAACAAACTGGAGGTATAAAAACCCTAAAATTCCAAGACAGACAGTTTCTGGGGTGTGATTATTTTACTACTTTTCAGGATGGCATAACATTAACTACCTTGGAGAAGTGTTTGTTCAATTTTATGGCACTGTGGATCATTCTGAACAATGATAAATATGTGAAATTTAATAATTTGTTTATTTTAGAGCAATAAGATTTTCAAAGCCTTCTCATAGGATTAAGTTCTTGGAACAGCACTAATCACATGTCATGGATGGGTACCTGTTTTATGTTTTGTTTAGTTTAGAGTTTATTTCTTTTCAAACCTCCATAAATTCTTTCTGTTTCCAAACTTTTTACTTACAGCTTTTAGACAAATGGCAGAGCAGAAGCCAGGGTTGTTTGGATCCTGTAGTAACCCCATTTATCTCAACATGGGGAGTTGCAATTTGGTTTTTTAAGTTTTCTTTTCTGGCATTCAAAAAATCTTAGTAATGCAGTAGTACGGTAATTCAATTAGAAACAAGCTTTTGAATAAATCTGATTTTTTTAAATGGAGTTGATTGATGTAACATTACAATTAAAACATCCTACAAAAATCTTTCAGTGTCATATTGAGTTCAACACTATATATATGCCTGTGTGTGAGTATATTAACCTATAATCTGTCATGAGCAAAAGGTTTTTTGTTACTCCTTGGTCATTTATGTAAATGCCTCTCAAATATACCCAGAGTTCTTGGAAATGTCAAGCTGGATAAATTTTGAGCTCAAATTACTTTTCTCAGTTTATTTGTTACACAACTATTTTGTATCCTTAGAAGATGAGATGTTGTGATCTGTGTGCTGGCACTCCCTTGAATCCCAGCAGGGAGCAAAACAACATGTCTAATATTTAAAACATGGTGAAGTGAGGTTTCTTAGAAGCTTATTGTCTCACTCCTGTGAGACTTGACAATTACTCTGTTGAGTCAGTCTAATGAAACAATTCCAAATGTCATTTAATAATGATCAAACTAGTTAAGTGGAAGTCAGCTTCATACAACATGAATGTCAAACATTTACAAAGTACAGCTCTTTCAGTAAAACAAACTTCATTTGTAACAGAGTAATACTTCCCTCTCTAGAGTGTCTATGTTAAACCGTGTGTAGGGATATTCTTGTATGTCCAACAATGGCTTGGAGATTGGCCAGTTGTCTCAGGTTTTTCTGATAGGCCATTTTATGTAGTCCTTGTGCCTTGCTGGAAATGGAGAAACCATGAGAAAAGAAGGGAGAAAGCATACAATTTAGGCTTTATTCTTATATTAATATATTTTGGAAAATATCATTTTGGATCACACCACTTTCCTACCTACAGAACTGAATTAAGAGTTTCTTCCTTCCAGTGTTATTCAAGAAGGTTTTGTGTCAGAGTTTTTGCCCATTAATGCATTTTATGTGAAAGGGTTCATGAGGACAACTTGGGTGTGATGTTGGGTTCATCTGCTTTATGGGGAATATACATTTGCCAAATCAGAAGAACAGCTTCTGGAGTGCTTACAGGTTCTTGTTAAAATATATACAAAGAGATTTGCAACTAATCCATGGCTAGGATCTGCATGAAACAGGTAAAATAATTAACCTTCTTTTCCTGCTTACCACTGTCTCCTCAAAATTTGCACATTTTAAGATACATTTAGCTTTAGACAGTGAAAGGAACTTAGGAGTGAAGATAGTTTTCTCTCCTGTCCCCCCTGTCTTTTGAAGTGATGTGCATCCAATTCAGCAATTTCCCATTACTTTGCTCTCCTCACCTGCAGGTCCTCTGTGTGCATTGTCTTCCCTCTCCCTCTCTGTGTGGGAAAAGCACATTTCCGTGTGCCTGGCTGAGGTCTCTTATCAGTTGACAAAAGCTGGTTCTCTATGCTGGCAGCCCTAATTTTTCCTCCTCCTGCCTGAAAACGCCTCTGGTTTTCCACAGGTGCCAGCCAAGATAAAATTATCTGTGTTTGGATGTCAGAAAGGCAATGTGGATATCTACGTGACTCCTTAGCATCTGGCTCTATACAGCAGTTCAGCAAATTTAATTTTCAGAGGAACGAGGTGCTAGACAAATGTTTAATGTTTACATTTATACAGGGTGATTTTTTCACACTGTGTTTAGAGATGGAGTTCTGGGTCTTGCTGATGTACTGGCCTTCCTAGTCTGACTTCCTAAGGTTTGAGCTATGCTTGCATGCTGAGTGAGGGCTTGAACACCATCCCATCCTCTGGTAAATGCTCTCATCACAGCCTAGTGTGGGACTGGGCATGTTCTTTTGTGTAAGTCACAGAACTGCTGAGTTGGAAAGGACTCAGCAGGATCACTGAGTCCACCTCCTGGACCTGTGCAGGACATCCCAAGAGTCACACCACGGGCCTGAGAGCATTGTCCCAATGGTTTTTGAACTCAGACAGGGTTTGTGCTGTGACCACTTGCATGAGGAACTTGTTCTGGTGCTCAACACCTTCTGGGTGAAAAACTTTTTCCTGATACTTAACCTAATGATTGGAGTGGGTGAGTGGAGAAGCCAGTGAAGTGAACTGAGGAAAAACTTATCCTTGTACTTAACTGATAACGTAAATGGTACTGAACTGACTGGCTTGACAGCTTTTGGCTTTGTTCCCTACTGAGCAGTAGAACTTGTCCTCCATCTCTGAATCAGCTAAACTGGCTTTAAAATGTGTGGTCTTTCATGCTCTTTTCTCCCTGTGTGAATCCAGTAAAATGCAGCTGCTCTGGTTTCAGTCCCTGTCAGCCACAGAGAAGTGTCAAATCTGACAAGCGTGTAGCAATGCCGGTGCAGACTTAAACACTATCAGGAAGTGAGAGCAAACATATTTTTGGATACTTCTGTTAGGTGGGACATTGAGGCATCCAATCAGTTCATTTTCATGCATGCCCTATGATTTATGCGAAACGTTTTCCACATAACTTTCTTGGTGACCTTTTAGAGAAAAGGTGAAATGGCAAATAACCTGGAGAAAGGCCTAGTCAGCTTTTTAGAAGCTTGCATTTGGTGCTGCATCATGGTCACAAGCTGTGCTGTTCAAACAGCAGTGGCTCACCACACCCCTAACCTAGCACACTGAGATGTAAGTCAGGAGGTTCCCTGAAACACTGCAAAGGGTGCAAAATCCAGGCATGCACTCGCTCTTTTCTGTCCCAAAGCTGATGAAAGGGATCTGCTGTGGCAGCTCAGGAGCTGAGAGAAGGACCTGCTATGGGCCTTCTTGTGTCTTCCTGCTTCTAAAAGGCAAAAAATGACACACAGGCAACCTTGGTCCTGAATAGAGCTGGGCTGGTGTGGCTCTTTGAGACTGCAAGCTTTAAGGAAAAACATCACCTGAAGTACCTGCTCTGCAACTCTTACCGTCCCTTGATACTTTTGAAAGCCTGGGTGACCATTACCTGTGCAGTAGGAGTTGAATATACAGTGTTCAGAAAGACTTTGAAGTTTGAATCTGAGTCTCTTGCCCACAGTCTACTGTTTTTGGGGAAGAAAAAATACAGGAACCTCCATTTGAAAATCCGATTTGACACAAAATCCCTGCAAGAGCATGGTTAGGGTTATATCTTGAGAGATAAATTTATTTAACCTAAAGGCAGCAAGAGAGGGTTAGGTATTTCAATACCCTCCTTTCCCCTAATTTACAGAGTGCTGACACTTGTTTGGCTTGAGGAAGATGACCTGTACACAGAAGTGATTAGACTGTGAGGTGAATTTTTTTAACACCTCCTGCTGAAAACTAGGTGTTTTTTCACAAAACAAAGAATATTCTTCACGGGGCATAATGGCACTCCTATGAAATCAGAGGCATTGTCACTCAAGTGGGACATGCATTATGAATTGGTCTCACAGATGGGTCCCAAATTTCGCAATCTTCTCAAGGCAGCAGGGTGATGATTTTCAGTGCTCTCACAAGTGACACAACCTAACTACGTGGAAAACACATATCAGTAAGAATTGTTGTGATTTAACATTTGAGAATAGCTAGGTACTTTACTGCTGATCTTGAGATCCTAACTTTAGCTATCTAGTTTTTAAAACAGTTCCGTTTTCCCTGTGAATTCTTACACGACAGACAAATGAATGTACAGATGATGAAGCAAAAAATTGCTGTAAATTGGTAGGTGTTTATTTCTGAGCCTCCAATGCATTTTTGGTATATTGACAAATTAAATGTGCAATTTTATTTTTCATTTTTTTTCATTTTCATCATCCTTTCATTTCTGTGCAGCAGGGTTTTTTAATTTAATAGATAAGGCCTGAATAGAGCCTCTTGGGCTCAGTCCTGTTCTCTCAACAAGCATATTTACTATACAGACCACTACTATTAAAAACTTGGTTTTTTTAATCAGTCATCATTTGCTTGAATTGTAAGTCAGTAAGAAAATAAATTTTATTTCATTTGTTTGGTATTTAATCCTGAATTATTCACTTGAGGGATACATTATACAGATGACCCCTATTTTTTTTTAAACCACAGGCTTACTTAATTTCTGTGGGTAAGAGAAAAGGTTGAACAAAAACAATCACTAATGTCCCTTTCAGCTATCTCAGTATAATTTAATCTTTAATCTCTTTATGACTGCAGTCATGTGAATGTGAAAAATTATCAATTTCTTTAAAGCTAACTGGACTTTGACATTAGACTATGCTTTGTTATTTTCTTCATGACACCAACAGAATGGGAACGTCCCACAGCACGGCTGCAGCCATGGCTTCCATATATTATTGTAAGGAGACAGCTGTTGTGGAACTGGAGTCAGAGTCTTGTGATGCTCTTCCACAGCTCTTCTTATTCTCCTCATTACAGTGTCAAACAAGGGCACAGTGTCAGCTGACAGAGGATTTGCCTCAGACAGGTCTTGTGAGAGACTGAACAGCAGTGGAGGGTCGTGATGGGTTACACCATCCCCAAAACATGGACAAATTCCTCTTCTCAAACAGGCCCCAGAGGCTCCTGGCTGAAATACTGGAGTAGCATGAGCTTTCCACATGGTGCCACCTGTCACAGAAGAAGCACATTTGAACAGGTTAATGTCATTAGGAGCTGGGGTGTGGTCCCTGAAAGGTTGGTTCATGTTTAAGTGATCTGCTTCGTTGTTCCAAGGGGAAGCTTATGTCATGGTTGTTGTATACAGGGAAAAGGTGTTGTGGAAGCTGGCAGGGATTCAAATGTTTTTTGTGGCTCTGGGAACCATGTGCCCATGGTTATGGATGGTTAACCCAATACTTTCAGCACAGGTGGAGTCTGCCACTTTCTTGTTTCCCTTTAAAACTTTTCATGCCTCTAGGAGGGGGGAAAATGGAGAATGTAGTCCCCAATTTCTGGGTGTATATATTGATAGGTGGTTCTTCTTCTGGCTCTGTACAGCTGAATGAAGAAGTACATTTAGGCAGAAACTGACCACAGCTTATTTCTCTGCTCATGTTCCAGCACACTTCCAAAAAGGGTGGTAATTGCAAGCTTTTAAAACAGTAAAATCTGGAGTCTAGTTTTTAAGAGCTAACATGAAGAAGGCAAATAGTTCACAGCTTTAGAGCTTGTACTTCATCAAGCTCTTGTAGTGACCATGGGATAAGCACAGGTTTGTAACTTGTAGTGATAAAGTAGTAAATTACTAGGACTACAGCTGAATACAGTTCATCAGGATATTTTACTTCTCCATCCCTTCTCCTTTTTCTCCTATTCCTTACCCCACATTTAGAAAACACTACACTGAACTCAGAGGATGTGCCCAGCAAGAAGACAGCAATTAGACACTATGTCTGGAAAAGAAGACAAGAAAACAGGGATATTCACCACTTGGAGTCACTTTTGTGCTCAAAACATTAAAGAGCTGACAACTGCATTGTTCCTGCATGGAATTTTCTTTTTGGTTCAATGGAGTCAGCTGAACTTTTCTTCCTTTCTTCTCTTGTGTCCAGAGTTGCTCTTTATGTCTGGAGCCTGCAGCTTTATTCTTCAGTCTCTCTCTTGTCACTATGCTAGAACAATATTTTGTGAATAAATAAAATTTTAAAACTTCTTAAATGATGAAGGGGAACAAATAACAGATATTAAGGTTTAGGTAATACCTTAGATTAAAATATTCAGTTGCTGGCTAGCTGGCTAGCTCTGTGTCTCTTTATTTTCACCACACAGTTTCCACATCTTCTGCACTTTTAAGGAGAGATTCTGTCTCAATGGTTCTGAAATGTTTTAGTGTAAGAAAATGAAGATAAATGTTAGATATCTCCATTTCTGAAATTGTGAAAGAAAGGATAAAGAACGTTTTCTGAAAGAAAAAGGTTTAGGGCATGGTACTGATATTGCCAAGGTTGTGGGTCCAATCCCCAGATGAGTCATTTCCTTAAGAGTTGGACTTGATCCTTATGGGCACTTTCCAGCTCAGAATATCATGGATCTGGAAATAAAGATGACATCTTTCAACTTTCTGACAGCTTACTAAGGCAAACAGATACTCCTTAGGTCTGTTTGAGTATTAGCTTTGCTGCTGGCTGGATGTGCTCTGCATCCTCAAGTTTATCCCTGTCTTGTTACTAAAAGAATGTTTGTTGTGACAAAAGTGCAAGCATCCTCTGTGATATCAGGGTGCCCAGAGCATGGGATTTGCTTCTTATGTCTGTTGGTGAGACAGCATAAATATTTCTTACAAGGAGTTAAACAAGCACTCCCTGGGACACACATTTTTTCTGAGTATCTAGCTCTAGTTGGAGTGCTGTTATGATATTACTAAAATAAATGGTTATTACATGAGATGGACTTGCCTAGATGTACATAGGAACTTGTGATCAGTGTTCAGAAAAACTGAATTAAGTAGTCATTCTTTTCCATAAATAATTGAGCTGAATTCTTTATAATTTATACACTGTATGGCAATTTGGGGTAGTGAGTGTAGAGTGTCTGGGGAGAATTGTTCTGATTCTGCTAAATTTCAACATTCACTTTTCACAGCTGCAAATAATTACTGGAGTTGCAGAGTGGGAGGCAGACAAGTCCTTGTTAATTCACTTTGAAGGATAGAGCAAGGCTGATTTTAATTAACCTGTGTTAGTGAGCTGAGTAGACAGCTGGGTTACAGAAGGATAAAAGAAAAAAAATAAAAGTAGTAGAAATCAGTGCTGATAAAAGCAGTGGGGGTTTCAGTCATCTCCAAGAGGCAAAGAGGGATATACAATTTGCTAGTGAAGTAGCTCTGACAGAATCTGAAGGGTGCATGTGCATGTTAGGGCAGCGTGTTAATCTAAAACATCCAAGGGAAAGGAAACCTGCTGCTTCAATCCAAACAACCCATCTTGTAACAATCAATCAGTTTAATGAGCAGAAAGAAATGGACTGTCACTAATGAGACTTATGGTACAGAGGTAAAGGAAAGGACTCTTTCACATATAAACAAAGGATTCTTCTGGCTGCACTGAAGGTCTTAAAGGATGGGTCCTGCCTGGGTGACATCAAGACACAATGGCTTCATATCTAGGCTGATCAAGAGACAGATGTGAGCAGATAATAAATAAGTAATGTGAGTGTGACATATCTATAAATGAACTAAAAGACTCTGTCTGTCAGCCCAATCAGAAGAAATTGCAGTTGGAGTAAAAAAATTAAAATTTTTGGCCTAGCTGAAAGCTGAGCTACATATTCAATTAGCTGGTCTTTTATATGTAGAACATGGCATTGTTTTCAGGCCAAAAAAAATTGTTTTCAGGGAAAAATTATAGTAAGGCATGCACAAGAAATCTAGATGTGCACATGGCTTCATAGGAACATGAAATGCCACAAAATCCAGCTTGGATCTGCATGTTGTATGCATAGCTACTTAAGTAGACTTATATAGCATAGAAGAACAAGAAATGTAATTCGGGTAAGGAGAACATCACAAGAACCTTCAAGTGCCCCATTTGATTGGAGTATGAATTTAGCCTCTCATTAAGGAAGTGTGGCATGACTCTTCCAGCAGGAATATTATCCAGGAATTTGGGCAGTCAGACACAACTTTCTCTGCCCAGAAGCATTCTGTGTTCACAAAAAATGGTGTGCATTACAGACAAACAAAGAGAGATCTCTAAGAATCCTGAGAGATTCTTGAAGCTCTACTTCCCAGGAAGCAAACCCCTTCATCTCAGGACAGGCAGGACAACTAACAATGAGGCCTTGCAGAAGAACTGAGAGTTTGAAACAATGAACATACATATATATGTGTACATACATATATATGTGTATATATGTGTATATGTACATTTTTACATTATATTCCATGGGAAGCTAGAGGACATGACATAATTTCTGGCCTGCAGGAGGGGGTTGTTTATATTCACTGTCCTCCTGGTGCCAGAGCACTGCATGCAGAAACACTCCACAGCAGGGGGACAGGAGCTCATGCCTGGAGCCCTGCTCTGTCCCCTGCAGCAGGGGCAGCAAGGTGAGCCTGTCCATGACCCTGATGGACAGGACCAGAGTCACCAGACAGCTTAAGAATTTTAAGTCTGCAGCTGAAGCATAAGCAGTACTCACTCTATTTGTGCAGCACTAAAATTTCCAGTGTCATTGCTAAACCAAGATATTGTTTAGCTAATGAGCCCTGATATTTTTAATTGGATAAATGTGTGGAGACCAGTAATTAGCTGGAAGTTTTTGCATTTACAGTTAGTGCACACATCCTGCCTGGGGGGATCAAGCGCCATTACTGTAATTTTCCTGGAAGTGATAACAATGGTGAAGGCATGGTTCACAGGTTTTCATTTTGCCACCTGAAATGGAAATGATTGACAGCTCTGTGAGCTCCAGGCTCTGTAAAAATAATTAAAAATAAAGAAGCCACTTGCTGAATTGCCTAGCAATTCAGTTACAATCAGTTACAATCTGAGCCAGTTTTAAACCCACTTCCCTGTCCACTCATCCAGTCCACACTTCCAGAATTTGCCTATGTGGATGATGTGAGAGAGAGTTTTAAAAACCTTGCTGAAGTCAATATCATTAAGACCAGTGTGCTTAAATTGATATAATTAAAACCACTGTGGTGTCTCGGTGCTAACTGGCAGATGACATTTTTCTGCTCTAATACATCAGTGAACATCTCTTGTTGGGTCATCTTAAAGTAATCTCTACTGGGCAAACAAGATTCTTTCCTTTGAATTTACTTCCATTTGGAGTGTGCATTAATGTATTACATACACCTCATTTTGGATTTACCAGACATCCTGTACTCACATCAGGCTTGTGGATAGTGTTCTAAAAACCCTGATGATTTTGAAAGTTATGCATACAAGAAAATCTGGTTTAACTGATCCTGGACATTGTGACAAAAAAATGTATTTACAGAAATAACCTAATTAGAATAACAAACAATGAAAAGGCAACAACTTTCTTTGTCTCATACCTACAAGTGCTGTAGAATAACCTTGCTGTAGAGTATTCTGGGAAAAGTAGTTTCCTTTGGTGGGAGTCCCCCTGAGCTACTGTTCCAGAAGAGAACCTGCCGTTGAGTGCTGGATGCCATGCCTAGAGAGGAATAATAGCCTTTAAAATAAAACAAGCCAGATTTCAGATTTCCAGTCTTCTCAGATTGTGCTTTTTAATGAATGGGACTCAGTTGCTTAAGCCTAGTGTCTTTTTATAAGCAATTTCCTATGTCCTAGGATATTCTGCTTGACCTCCAAAACCATATCTTTTCCAATGTCATCACATGCCAGTCCAGTGCAGACGCCTCAGCTATGCTGGGGTGTCTACAAACGGCAGGAAGCAAGAAGACACCTACATTTGGATATTAGGCAACTTCTTACAATCAAAGTTCTATCAAAATATGATGTTAACAAAAAAAAAAAAGGCAAATAAGTTTTATCTGGAACAAAAGGCTTACAGGGTTGGGGGAACACACTTCTGAAATGTACAGTTCATTATTACATTTTTCCTTGAGCGAGTCAGAATCACATCAGAAGCTACACTGATTATTACTGCTATATGCAGTGGCTGAAGTAGTGGCTTCTGTCATAAATTTACAGGGCTGAAGTAAATCTGTTTTAAGACACAATTGCTGAGAACTATTCTACAGCCTGACACATTTCACTGGGAAAATGTTTGTCAGAATATTAAAAATATAACATTTAATATAATCCTAGTGCCACTGAACATACAACATCACACAATTTTCTTCTTTCTTTTTTTACCTCTGAGTGCTATGTAGTGTTTGGATTTTTGTCCATTTCTGTGTTGACATTTAGCCACGTATAATGTGTTTTATATGGGGATTTTCCCATAGAAATCAATCATCAGTCATCTCTAATTTTTGCCCATTTCACTGAGACTCTGAATATCAAGATTAACTGTTCTTTAACATGGTTTATTTAGGGGGGATTTTTAATATCAACACTGACTAGACGAACTGCAGCAAACCATTGGAGAGAGGCCCAATCTGATCTGATAGGGCGTCTGCCAGTCAGGAAAGCGGCTCTGCTCGGAGTACAGACAGCTGCTGCAGCAATGTGCTGAGTAAGCCTCACTCCATCCTTTGCCAGCCCATCAGTGTTAGGGGTCCTAAAGAGAAAAATCCCATCTCTGATAGAAGCATATTACAGAGAAATTCATGGCATACCGCTCCTCCTAGTTTTGTTGAGCACATCACCATCAAATTTACAAAAAACTCTTTACCTACAACTCAGCTAGAAAAGTCCTGTATTTTATACGTATTTTTGAGATACCTTGACTCCTTAGAAATGAGTTTTCCATGGGTATATGTGTTTTTATTAATAATTAAAAAAAAAAAAGTGGGGGAAAAAGACAAAGTATCTCATGTATGTCCCACAACAAAATCCCATGCAGCATAGGGAACAAGAATCTGTTCACAACATCCAAGACAATAATAGGCTAGAACAAGGACATCATTCTCTTAATCAATCTATATACAGATTAATAACTGCACTAGGGATAAATGCATTGCATAGACTGACCTGTCATTTCATAATAAGCCTACTAGAGTCGTTAACTGATATTTAGTTCTGATCTCATTCCTTCATATTTCAACCCTGGAATTATGGAAATTTATGTGTTATACTCATGTTTGACAAGTACAGTGCACAGACACATTTAAAAAGTTCTAAGTCCCAGAAGGTTTCTCAAGCATGCCTGTATAATTATGACTCCAGTAGGAATTACTGTAGAACATGCATTTTGTACATAGTTTGAAAATACGTGCATCTAGATAAATGAATCAATTAATAATGAATTTTAATGCTAAGTATCATCAGTAGGTTTTTTTAATGAAGTTCACCAGGAAAGGATAATTTATTTCATACCTTATTGTAGCATTGCCATAGCAACCCACACCTCCAATATCAAGATCATCAGCCAGTATCAGTAAAATGTTAGGTTTTGAAGGATTTGATACACAGGGTCTTGGAAGCAGGCATAAAATTAGCCAAATGTTTAGGTAGCTCCTAAAAGGAAAAGTAAAGAGGTAACATTACAAAAAAAAAAAAAAAAAAGTGTAAGTTTTACAATAGACTTTAAACTACTATTCTTGAAGTTTTATGGGAACTCAGTATAGGTGCAAACAGCAACCAAGGAGTGCCAGCAGATGGAGCTGATGAACATGCACAGAAGTCCTTGAGTTTTATAACATGACTATCATTTTCTGGAGTTATTATTTCACAAAGGAATTTTGTGTCTGAATTTCTTTATTGACATTTGCACTGATCTCTGCAGATGCTCCCAGTATTATGAGTAGTTGGGTAGTGTCCCCAGGCACCCCCTGCATGGAGCTGTAGGATGCTCCCGTTAAGGCTCCTGGAATGAGCCTTGATTGCGGCATTTACTGCACCCCCTGCTACACACAGTGTCTGAAAAGGGCTCCTTAAGCCATGGAACCATCTGCAAAATCAAGGTGCAGCAACAGGCTTAAATTTTATTATCTTCCTAGGAGACCCTAAGAATATCTCTGCACATTTTAGTTGCTCAAATTGTTTGCAATTGGAAGCTTACAGCTGCTCACCTGAAATAAAATACATATGCTAGAACACAACTTCTGACTGCTAGTTCATTAGTGGATGCTATAATATGATCAATGTGTAGTTAGTGTACTATACCATATACTATATATACTCCTAGACCTCCATGTCTTATAAAAGTAGGCTAATAGGTTTTGAAATACCAATAGAGCCAAACCTGTATTAGTATGCTACTATTGGATCCTCACTGAGTTGGAGTGGTCGTAGCAGGGAAAATGTGAGATTATCTGCCTATGTTTTCTTAAGCACAACACCTAAAATCCAGGAAAGAGCCTCAGTGAATGTTTTTCTTACCATTGTTTTCCCTGGTAAACTTCACAGTTTTCTGTTTTATGAAACAAGTACATAGTTGGTAATATAAATTCTGATGAAAAAGGAAAAGAAAGAAATCCGAACCCAGAAGTTCTGGTGATTATGCATGCAGTTTTGCAAGGTCTGGCCTGTTTTCAGCTGCTGCTAACTCCAGGGGGACTTGTGAGAATTTGGAAAGAAGGCAAAATGTTAATGTCTTTTTAAAAGTATTGTGTATTAAGCTCTGCTCGTGAGCAAGGAAGGAACACAGCCCTGGCTAACGCTGTGGAGAGCTTACAGCCAGTAGCCCCGATCCCTCTTCTCACTCTTGGTGCAGAGCGCAAGGATTCCAAGGTTTGCTCTCTCTTTGCTGGATTCTTCTGCAGCTGTCAGGCAAGGCAGCAGCACACACACAACCAACCCAGTGAATATTATTATTATAATAAAGTGTTGTTTTATCAACAGTCTCCATCAATCAGACATCTAGTCAGACTAAAACAAAAAAAGACAAAAAAACTAAAGCATTTCCTTCAGGCACTGTTTCACATGTTTCTCTTTCCATTTTGGTGATTTTATTAAGTGCTGTTTCCATCTTGCTGTATCTCAGTGAAACGTATCTGATCATAAAACAATGAAAAAAGTCACTATACAAAAGGATTCTAAATGCATAACTGTTGCTATGAACATATTATAAGTTTCTCTGTGTGTAAGCCTTCTGATCATTTTCCCATGGGAGAACATCCTTTTGCTGTCTTTTACTCTGTATAAGCTTTCTGTAAACAAAATATCTGTGTCTGTTCTTCAAGGACATGGAATTGGTTGGCCTCCTCCTACCTGTGAGGAGACTGAACTGAAATTACTTTATCTTTCTGATATTGTAAACTATTCGGACACATTTTCCTGGACGAAGCAGCAGCAGGAGCATGGAATGCTCTCTGCTGAGCAGATATAGAAAAATACTAGAATTATGGAGTCATTTTAATAAATCATTTTAGCCTTCTGAAATTATTGTCAAGAGTCCTTTCTTCTGTGTGTGGACCACGACGATACATAACAAGTACCAAAATTAAAATATGTGCAACATCTTTTCAGCTAATTTTTAACTTAGCCAATTTTTTTACATTCAGAAGTAAAACAAAACAAAACTCCTCATCAAAAATCAAAATTAAGCAAAACCATACATTTTCAGTTATCTGTATCAATTTAAGTAATTAACTAACTATTTTATTTTTCACATCAGAAGATTGAAGACTAAAAACCAAAACAAAAATTACGACAAACACTATGGAAGTGAGATATGATCAAATAAAATGCAATTGAAAAAAAGAAGATGGTTTTGAAATATACTGACTAAAAGGACATGGACTGGGACCAAATGTGCTGCAGTGAAAAGGACCAAAACTTGCCAAAACTAACCTCCCTGAAGTTGCAAAATCAGGGGAAAAAATCAAACAAGAAGACAGAAAAGACAAGACAAGAATTGTAGGAAAAGACCTGCACAATATTAAAAAAATTAAAAAATCTTCAGCAAAGGCAAAACCACCTAAAGTTATGGGATGCCATTTTATTTTTTTACCACCTTGCACTTTTGACTATATTCAGTTATCCCAATGTTTTGACATTGGGATACTTTTTTTCATATCTATTTGTCTGTAATACTTATTTTGTATGACTTCTGAACAGCTTGTGATGTTTCTGGTTCAAAGAGTTGAAAGAATTGAATTTCTCAAAAATTACATCATGCTTTGGTAATGGCCGATCTTTGAAAACTGCCAATAACACACGTAATAATTTTCACTGGCTTTCATTCAAATTATAACTAAAGTTTTCTTTGACTATTTACATCTTTCTCACCACGTATTCATTACTGAAGATGGGCCCATGCTGCTGTTGGCACGACTTAAAAATGTAAACTGAAACAAACTGCACTGCACCCCTACCCACCCTCCCCAAAAAAAAAAAAAAAAAAAAAAGAAAAAAATCCCACACCATCACATTTTTTCCTGCTAGGAAAACTCTATCTCGAAGCAAAGATCTCACATTTTGTTTCTCACCACTAGGTTAGTGACCTAACACAGAGTTAACACCCATGATTACTTTCTGTCTTCCACAGAATTAAATTTTAAACAAACACTTTTTCTAAGGAAAAAAGTAAAGTAAATAAGTAACGCCAAAGCAGAAGGGAAATGATTTTTATCTCTGCAGGTTGTGGCAATCAGTATTTCCTCCTCTTCAGCTAACCAATTTTTCCCTGTGCCTGAGCACAGAACGCTGCTGTTTACTCCCTGCTGTAAACAGGCAAATTCTCTGCCAGCAAAACAATTTTTTTCCTTTGAGTTACTCTGTGTTTTATACTGCTGTTTTCTTTCTGGGTTTTTACACATATTTGAGTACTAAAAGCAAACACTGGCATTCATTTAGCTCCTTCTCCCTTGGACAAGCTTTCTGAGTGAACGTAGAGTAGTGAACATAAATACTGAAATGACACACGCAAAATTTCATAAAATAACTTCTATCTCAGACCTTGGGGAAAAAAATTCCATTTGCCAGTCCTGTATCTCTTAAGAGTAGCAGGGCCTTACAGTGTCTCCTTTCACTTTGGAGCACTAATACATTCAGGTAGAGTTGCAGGGGGAAGGTCTCTAAAAGGACCTTGGAAATAAGCGGCTCCTGACAGCCCCTTTCAGTCACTCAGGCATTCTTCTTTCCAAGATGGGGACAAGAGGACTGCTCTACACCCCTGCCTGTCTCATATTTGAAAAAAAAAAAAAAAAAAAAGGCCCAAATTACCAAATTATGAAATCTGCTTTTACCTATGTCTTCAACCCCATCCCAGCACTTTATTTTCTCATGATATTAAATGCTGTATATTTGCTGATCCCTGTGGTGATCCTGCTTGTGGATTAAGATAGGGTCAAGGACAAATTCCATCTCAGGTAGTAACATACTGCTTACAGTTCCAAGTCCATATTCTAAGTTGTTATGTAGCAATATTGTGCACTATAAAATAACCATGCTTAGAGCTCCAAGTGATTATTTTTCAGCAATCCATGGAGGAAGACTGCAAGTATGTTTAGTTACTAAACACCAGTAAACTTTGAAAGCAATAGGGAAAGAGAGAGTATAAAACATACATATGATACATATACATGTAAACATTTTCAAAATTCCTTAGAATGCTATTTCTGGAAATTATGATAGAGGCATAGCCAGAGCAAAATTCCAAATTCTTTAACACTTATTTAAATGTTAAAAAAGTGAATTACAATTATTACATATATAGAAATATTTACTGGTGATGTACAAAAGTCTCTCTCTGCTTTGCTGTTAGCTGAAAATAGACCCTTGCTTTCCACCTTGTACAAAAGCATACTACAGAACAGCTCCATCTCATTATTAAAATGTAATTAAAAATGTAAATATCATATTACATTATGGATCTGAAGGAAGCACATTCAACATACCATATGCCCCATACTGTTCTACCCTGTTAACCCCTTTTTTCCATAGCTTCTAGGTATACAGATGTTCAGAAGACAAGAGGTAACAAGTGGGGAAAGACAGAGAGAAGAAATTAAAAACTCCCAGCTGGTGTAAGCACATCCAGTTTCTCAGTGCTTGCAGCTGGTGACCCAGAAACAGGTGCTGCTCATCAACCAAAATACAATGGATGCCCTTGCAAGGATGCTAAAAAAAGATCAGCAGAAGCTTCTCTTTTTTTTTTTTTTTTCCCCCTTTTCCATTCTGCACTCTCAGGGAACCAGCTTCAACAGTGCTCACTAAGGGAGGGATACAGTTTTTAGTGGCCTGGAAAATATCAATCCTTGCTCTCTGGTACCATGATTATATTACCACTTAGTTTTGTGCATTGTCAGTAAGTATTATTTTTGTGGCAAGTTACACAATTTTTAAAATTTACTATGGCACTTATTATAATTTTTAAATTTTTAAAAATTTTTAATTTGTTATGGCAGCACCCTGCCTTCAGAGCAACAGTAGTAAGGGATGATTTACCTCTAGGCTGTAAATTACCTTGAACATTTTCACATTATGATTTGCAGTCCCTGGCCTAAATGATCTAATTGTGCCTTTTGGCTTCAAACTACTCACCTAGGAACACAAAACTTTCCTTCCAGCCAGGACAAGAGCAGCGCACAACTGGAAAATCAGAGACAAAAAGAGGGCAGAGGAATTAGATTAAAAGAGCAGCAACTAGGGGCATGGCTGCTAGAGGAAGAGAGAAGAACACAGGGAAGCAAACCAGAGGTAAATCATGCTTTGTGTCCATCCCTATGAAGTAATAATAATAATAATAACAACAATAATAATAAAAATAACCTCCAAAAACTGGAGTTTGGTTTAAAACACTTGAAAGGCAAGGAAAGCACAGCTTGTTAATTATTGTACTCTGCTGATTCTCCCTATCACACATTTTTTTTTTTTTTTTCACTATTTACGACTTGCTGGACCAGCTCCACCGGCAGGTGGAGGCTGAGAGCTTGGCAGAGCATGGCACCATGACGCTGAAGGCCGTTCCCCCAAAAAGAGCACAGCTCTGCAGGGCAGAGTTCGCTGTTCCAGCTCCACTTCCGAGCACTGTCTCATGGGAAGGGGAGTGGAATCTGCCCCGGAAAGCGCCAGCTTTGGAGCCCAGGGTCCCGGGGCTCAGCGGGAATTGATGGCAAATTCCCTTTTCCAAAGATGGCTCAGCTCTGTTGAAAGAAGGAAAAAAAGGAAGTTGTCTCCAAAAACATAGGCAAAGGTGGGGCTTTCTGGGGGAGGATGTATTATTTTTTTTGTTTTGGTTGTTTCGGTTTTTTTTTAACAGAACACAACAACCCAACCAAAAAAAGGAAAAAGAAACCCCAAACAACCCAAAATTCAAACAACCCCCCAGTCTTTTATTTACTCCATTCTTACTCACTGCAGGAGCTTTGTTGTCTCTTCCCTCTTCACCTCAGGCTTTCTGATTTTTGCTTCCAAGGAGGGGTTATCAAACCACGGCTCATATCATCGTATCAGAGCAATTGGCAGGTGTTGGTCTCCTTTTAAAAAGTGGGCAAAGGCATTTACTTCATCCTGCCTGCTGCAGGGGAGGGCTTCCCTGCCTTTCCCTGGTAACACGTGTTGGGTAAGGAAGAACTGTTCTAAAGTAGATAGATGGAAAGGAGGGATAGATTTCCACTTTCTAAAGTGGAAATCCAGCTGCTGTAACTGCCAAGGCAAACAGAAGAGCTTGAGCAGCAGCTGAGGGAAAGCTTGCAAATCTCAGGCAGTGAGGCTGCCGGCTACGGCACACTGTGTGGGGAAACACCCTGTGGATGGAAGAGCCCTGCCTAATGCAGAATGAGCCAACCAGCTCCCTCGGGATCAAAGAAAATCCGTCATTTTATTGTCACCTTGGTGTGAGCAGCCAGTCCTGGCAGCCGGGCTAATTCCCTCTGATGCTATTATAGTTCCTCTCTTCGTGAGTTCTCTCCTGTGCCAGCACTAATCCACATCTGCTTGCACAGTCTGGCTCACCAGGCATCTTTCCAGTCCCATGGGGGTACTGGACCCCTCTTTTTACTGGCTATGTGTGCTTATATGGGTTTAAGAAGAGGGTATAAAGGTGTTATGCTGTAATACACTGAATAATGGCTTTATTCAAAGAAAAGCAGAAAAGACGAGAGAGATTCTCGCTCAAACAGTAGACATATTCTTGCTCAAAGGTCAAAATAAATACTAATAAAAAAACACTATGGCAAGAAGGAGAAAACAGAATTTACTAATTAGCCCTTGATAATTACAATGGTATTCACAACATTGTCGGTGGGTGTGGTATATGAAAATCAAGGGGAGCATTAGAGTCTTAAATATTATCAACATATAGCAGTAGTTACTGCAATATTTTCACTAAAAACTTTTGCCCAAAAAAGTAATTGGTAGCTGGGAAAAGGGGCAAAGAAATGAGAGTGCAAGGAATGAGGCTGAAGTTCCACTCTTGAGAGTAGGATGCTTGCATGGATTAGGGAGAAGATATTAAAGGAAAGCTTCAGAAATATGAAGAGAAAGATTTTTTTTGGTTTTTTCTTTTTTGAGGGACTTGGAAAAACTAGGTAGAAATGGTACAACTCAAGAGGCAGCAGAAAATTCCTGGATTACAAACCAAGGCTCAAGGAAAGGATCCACTCTGCAAAGACTCGGTGAAGAAAGTAGGGATTTGGGTTTGGCCCTTTTATTCCAGGGCAGATCTGATCACACCATTTCTAACTCCCACATCTGTGGAAATTCTCTCTGTCCAGCTAGAAAGGCTTCTCCATCTTGTGTCTCTGGCCATCTGCCATAATCAAAAGCATAATAAGGTGATGTGATGCTTTTAAAGCACTCTTTGTTACCAGCATCTTTAGTTTGGTCTCCAGAGAAAGACTGAAAAAGGGTGGAATAAATCAACTTCCGTATCTCCTGGTTATCAACATTTTTTCTTGATTTCTCAACTTCTTTCACATAGATTGAGCATCCACTTTTAAAAATACTTGCAAATTTATGCTATAAATAATTAATTAATTGTAGGAAT
>VXAX01003798.1:1092560-1106027 GCA_013399835.1 Leptocoma aspasia
ATATATATATATGTAATTTACAATAACAACTTTTAATTGCTCCTTTTAGATAGGATAAAAATGCTTATTTGTAAAGTATATGTGATGTTATGACACGTAGTGGAAATTATGAGGCAACATTGTGTCCTTTCAGTTTCATGGTACTGACAGATGCTGTGTGAGTTTTTAAATATATAATCCTGATTTTGATGTTTCCAGGTACTGCCATTGATTACTGATATTTTGATTTGCTCCTGCAATGCTATTTAACAGCACAGACAGTCTTGTTTGAGATAGTGTTCAGGTGTAGGCATCACTGATACCAGGGATGTAACTTGCATGTCCAGGGAAAAAACTATTAATCTATGAAGCCTGACCAATTATCAGAATATTCTATCATGGTGTCCACAGAGACTTAGTTTGAAATACTGAAAACTGTGATCTTTTTGATGATTACATGCTGAAGTCAAGCTGAAGCACTTGAACAATGTGTGTCCAGGAGAGTTCAAAACCAGCTTAAAAATATTGCTCTTATTCTAATGCAAAAACAAACAAGCAAACCACTAAAAATCAAATGCTACTTTAGAATAATAGAATTATTCCTTTTTTTTTTCTTGTTCTTCACAGATATCCTTTCAGTAAAACAGACAAATATTTTATGTCCAATTTTCAAATGAATAGAGATAATTATGTTTTTAACAGCTTAGTTTTCATGCTCAAATGTTGTTTTCTACAGTGTTTGAAAACATTTTCAGTATCCAAATTTAGATCTTAGGAGTTTTATAAGACGCTCTTGAAATCCTACCTCATCTTAGGCTATGACCAGCATAAATCAATGAGATGAAGACTGTGTTGTGACTAAGCAGGAAAAGTCAGTCTTACCAAATTATTTGCACAGAAATAGTAGCCAATGAATCTTGTAGGAAAAATAAAGAAGATCCGAGCAAGCATGGGAGCAAGCTGATTAGTATTTGCTAGTTAGCTCGTTTCCAAGTATGTTATTGTCAAAGCAGCCTTTATCATTGCCTGACATCACTCCAAGTATGTTCTAGCCTGAATGGTTGTTGATCCCATGGCACTTTGGAGATCAGGAGGGGATGAACATGGAGCTTTCATGTGCTAACACTAGTGTCCAGGACAAATCCTAGCTCAGATTTTTTCCACTACCCTCTAGTCCTAATGGATATCCTAGAGTGCTGTGAAGTATTTCAGCGCAAAAAAACCTGGTTCGCTCATATTCACAGGTATTACACCTGTACATTTCTAAAGGTGTTGAAAAATTGAGAGGGTATAAAATCCCACATACTAAACTGGCTTGAGAATGGAAGTGATATGGAAAATGGAAAATGACTGAGAAAATTGGAAAATNGGCTAGTAAGAAATAAATGAACTGCCTAATTGTAGAAAGTCAACTCTGTAACTGGCTCGTATTTGAATTTTGCAAGTATCTCAGTCTTCTGTTGAGATTAGTAAAATCCTTTATAACAAAAACTATCAATAAACTGTGAAGGATGATAAAGTGTGCAAGAAGCCCCGGTGACAAAACAATGCAAACCGAAGTAAAATTCTGAAAAGCCAGACAAGTAAGAGCTTGTTCTTTGTATATTACTTTATATAAATTTATATATTNTGATGATTACATGCTGAAGTCAAGCTGAAGCACTTGAACAATGTGTGTCCAGGAGAGTTCAAAACCAGCTTAAAAATATTGCTCTTATTCTAATGCAAAAACAAACAAGCAAACCATAAAAAATCAAATGCTACTTTAGAATAATAGAATTATTCCTTTTTTTTTTCTTGTTCTTCACAGATATCCTTTCAGTAACAGACAAATATTTTATGTCCAATTTTCAAATGAATAGAGATAATTATGTTTTTAACAGCTTAGTTTTCATGCTCAAATGTTGTTTTCTACAGTGTTTGAAAACATTTTCAGTATCCAAATTTAGATCTTAGGAGTTTTATAAGACGCTCTTGAAATCCTACGTCATCTTAGGCTATGACCAGCATAAATCAATGAGATGAAGACTGTGTTGTGACTAAGCAGGAAAAGTCAGTCTTACCAAATTATTTGCACAGAAATAGTAGCCAATGAATCTTGTAGGAAAAATAAAGAAGATCCGAGCAAGCATGGGAGCAAGCTGATTAGTATTTGCTAGTTAGCTCGTTTCCAAGTATGTTATTGTCAAAGCAGCCTTTATCATTGCCTGACATCACTCCAAGTATGTTCTAGCCTGAATGGTTGTTGATCCCATGGCACTTTGGAGATCAGGAGGGGATGAACATGGAGCTTTCATGTGCTAACACTAGTGTCCAGGACAAATCCTAGCTCAGATTTTTTCCACTACCCTCTAGTCCTAATGGATATCCTAGAGTGCTGTGAAGTATTTCAGCGCAAAAAAACCTGGTTCGCTCATATTCACAGGTATTACACCTGTACATTTCTAAAGGTGTTGAAAAATTGAGAGGGTATAAAATCCCACATACTAAACTGGCTTGAGAATGGAAGTGATATGGAAAATGGAAAATGACTGAGAAAATTGGAAAATTCCAGTCTGATTACAGTAATTTCAGCTAAAGAAAAACACTTCATTTTGAATATGAAAAGACTTTTAAATCTTTCCAAGAAAGGACCAGTTAAATAGAATACACTCAAATGAGAAAAAACCCCAGACATTTCTAACAACGGAGGAAGTAGCAGCAATCAGAACATGTGAAAGTGAGGGATTTGGTGAACATCTTGAATTTTTCACAGTAAGACTGAGCAACTTTCTCATCAATAGCACTGATGGAGCATCTGGTTGAATTATAACTGTCTGAAATGCATGAAGTCACAGCATAAAATGAAATTTTGCTTTTAAGCTGTAGGGCTTTGTTTACCTGCAGATTTCCTGAGGGCTGAATTGTGAGAAACAAAAGAGGAAATAAAACCAAAACAAACCAAATGTTTACTGAATAAGATGAATAAGATAAATTGGTCCTAGCATAGTAGTCAAAGAATAGTTAAAAACAGTGAAGTAAAACAAATGGGCAAATTATAGTCTCAGATGCCTAACTATTCAGCTCTACCAGTGTAAACATGTCTATGTGAAGAGATGTATTTACAGCCCTACAAAGAAAAGCATTACCTGCAAGGCCACTAAATTAGGAACAACTCTTGTAACATAAAGAAGGAAAGAACTGCAGCAAAAAAAGCACAAAAGCAAAGAGATAGACCTAAGTAATTCTAGCTCTTTGGTGGAGTGAAAACACAACTTGTGAAGCAAAAAATACCTTAATTCTCCGTTTATTTTTTTCATAGCAAATTGTTGCTTGTTTTCATAATTAGTGTTTGGCATCTTTCAAAGCGTCTTTTCTGAACATGCTATTTGCCAGCAGGAAACACTTATGACTGAGATCTGGGCAGCAGGGTAACTTGTGCAGTCCTGTGCCCAAATGACTTAACTGGTTATCAGTGTGGCACTGCTCTGGCCATCAGTGTTAAGGGCCATCAGCCCTTGCCAGTGCTGTTTAGGGAGCTGGAGGCAAAGGGAGCTTTGGAAAAGAACAATCCTTTCTTTTATTTGTTCTCCATCAAAAGAGGCTGACTCCAACCAGAGGAGTCCCACCCTTGCCACATTTCCAAGCTCTACGCCTTGCCCAGGCCAATCAGCTGTCATCATCACTGCTGCTGGAGTCACTAGTTACAAGGGAAGAAGAAAGCTTCTCCTAAGGAAGATTTTTTGAGGAACTGCAGGCAAGACTATATTCTAATTATTTTGGAAGCAATAGTCTGCAGAAATTTATTATAGGGTCACCTTATGCATTGCCAGGATAACAAAAGGAGAGACAAGGATAACAAAATGAATTGCCAGGATAACAAAAGGGAAATAAGGATAACAAAATTAAGTGAGACCTCAGTCCAGGAATCACTTAGAAATTCAGCACAAAAACCCAAAGGGAAACTTCTGAATATTCATTCAGAATCATTACTTGTACAGCTCTAATCTTGGCCTGCTTCAGTGCATTTCAACTATTCATTCACTTGTCAGCAGATGCTGGTTAAAATATGGTCTTCAGATCATCTATCTTGATCCCTCCCTGAGAGTGTCCAGCTTAAAGCTACCTTTACTAAATACTGTGCCATTCACTGGAACAATTATTTTATAAAGGCTCAGTTTAGAGAAACAAATGACCCATGGGTCAACACCCCCAAAAGAAACACTCTTAATCTAAATACATTCTTCAGAAAGTATCAGGTTCTATCCTTTATAGGTCAACAAGTTTATTATCACCTTCCTTATCACACCAACAGAATGGGAACGTCCCGCAGCACGGCTGCAGCCACGGCTTCCACACCACATTGGACACAGAGAGCTGCTCTGGCACTGGGGTCAGTGTCCTGCGATGCTCCTCGATGGCTCTGCCAATCTTCCTTATGACAGTGTCAAAGAGGGGCTCTGTGTCAGCCGAGAGAGGTTTGGCTTCAGAAGGGTCTCGTGAGAGCTCAAACAGCAGTGGAGGCTCATGGTGGGTCACTCCTTCCCCAAAGCATGGGCAATGTCCTCTGTCATAACAGGCCCCAGCTCCGGGAGGACTGAAGATGGGAGTCACATAATGAGCCTTCCAAACAGCTCCAGCTGGCAGGAAAGAAAGGATCACTGAAGGCTGGTTATAACAATGTCAGTTATCACAAGGAAAAGTGAATGTTTTTTTGGAGTTCATTTCTGGATGCACTTCACCTCTACACTTATTAGTTAATGCAGTATTGTAATATCTCCTGGCTCTGTACAATGCAGGCAATGCTACTAAGTTCTTTACCTGAGCTACTTGGAAAGATGGAATCCCAGGAAAAAAATGTGTTGGAGCAACGTGCCCTCCCTCCTGTAGACCGAATATAATTCTTTGGTAGGAATCTCTGTACTCACTGTCCTTCTGGTGCCACCGTGCAGCGTGCAAGTGAACGCCGCAGTAATGGAACAGGAACTCGTGCTCCGAGCGTGCCACCGCTCCCCGCAGCAGCGGCAGCAGATCCCGGCCGTCCATCACCCTAGCATGAGAAACAGACCACAGGGCTGAGGTGAGCTGGACAGCACTGTGCTTCCTCTGCACACCCCTGGCTGGAACTGGACAAGAAAGAGGATTGCAGAAGGTGGCAGGTAGGGGCTGAATCTCAAAGGTAGAGAAGAGGTGACTGAGCTCGTAGACATTGATGTGTCTAGAAAAGCAGCAGGACTGAAAAAGAAAACATCAAACTCTTAGAATGTGTTTCCAAGCTAGATTTTCCATTGTTTGGGGAAAGAAAGAGGAATAAAGATGCTTTTGTTTGTACCTGTCCTGAGGGACTGCCCCTCCAGCCAAATGAACTACTGTAGGATAAATATCCATAAGGCTTGTAGGTTCATCAATAACTGTGCCTGCAGGTAACACTCCTGGCCATCTAAATATCCCTGGGACACGGATTCCTCCTTCCCAGCCTCCCATAGCTTTTCCACCTTTCATTAAATAAAAATAAAAATTAAAAAATTAGTTTGATTTAAAATAAAGAGAATTTTTGCACAAATTTTATTGTATTATCATGTTACCATTATGATTCTTCTTTATTCTTTTGGTTTTGCTGCTAAGCTCCTACTGAGCCTTAGTGCAAGTGTGTTCAGTAGACCAGACACTGACAATCTGAGAATTCATGCTTATAAAGGACACCTGCCCAGGTTAGAACTTATTACATTGTTACATGCCTCATTAGAATGAGACATATTTGTTTTGTGGTAATAAACCAGTGTTACTCCTTGAGTGTACAATCTTACTTAAACCTTAGGTGTGCCCTAAGTTCTTTACTAGCTGTTGCTGGGTTGTCATTGTTCCTGACAGCTCTTACCTTTGTATATTCCATTCCAGCCACCCAGCTGCCTTTCACCTTCTTGTCTTTCCAGCCATCCACCATGATCAGAGGCAAAATAAACTAGTGTAGTATCTTTCAGGCCTTCCTTGTCAATGGCATCTAGAACTTGGCCTGTAAATGCAAGAATATGTGTATATAAAAAAGCAAAAATATCCCTCATGCTACATAAATTTTAACCTCTGACTTTTAAACATTTGCCAGTGTAATTTCTTACCTACGTATGTAGGTAAGCTCATTGTTTAATATTTTTTAAGATTGATATTTATAGTTATGATTTCATTGTCTCTAAAAGCTCAGAAAATTTGTGATGTGTTGTAACCATTTTATTATTGGTATTTTAACAAAGAGTGCAAGAACCACAGTCACAGACAAGAAACCTGTACTGTCAAGGGCAAAACCTGCCATGTACTGAAAATATGGAAACAAATTATGATCTGAGGCCCCCAAAAGTTAGTGTCTACATCAGCACTGGCCATCATGAAAAATATGGAAAAAACATAAGGTTACTCTTTTCTTATATCGTCTAGACCACAGTTAGGACTTGGGTTACATTACTGCATGGATATAATATGCATTAATAACAAAGTGTCTTTAAATTTAAAAGTAATTCTTGAGCTGTTTCTGACATCCTTAATCACATTTGCAGTGTGTACATGTTTGACAGTTAGGTTTGAAACCAAATTCTTCCTGTATATGTATCTGACTTTTCTCTCTTTTGCAAATATGGGTACTTTTTGTCCATTGTGACTGAATGATAAATAATTCTCCTTCCCCTCCAGAAAAACAGGCTGAAAAATAACATTAATCTTATTCTGGGGGGCATACCAGATAACACTGATGAACATTTCTGGATTTATGATTGTGGCTGAAAAATATTCAGTATTCTGCTTAATGCAGCAGTCACAAATAAATAACCTGCTGTTTTTAATCTGAAATTAATTTGCATATTGATTTTATCACCTTCTGGCATGTCCTTCTTAGAAATGACCATAAGAGGCTGAAATGACCTGGTCTTTACTAATCATAGAAAATGAAATAATTATCACATATTTAGTAAGAAGAACAGGAGAGCTCCTTGACAGGAGCAAAGGGGATATGATTAAATCTGGTAAACACTTGACCAAAAAAAGAAAGAGTGAACATTTGGCCCAAGACTGGAGAAAGTAAAAAACCAACACTACAAATCAACAGTGCTCACACAAGATTGACAGATGTTCATGAAACGCTTAGGATTTTTTTGTATGTGCTTTTAATCATCTACCTTGTTCTTTTAATAAAAACTTTTTGTTTAGACATAGGTATCAGATCAGATAGTTGGAGATATTGTTAGATGCTATGTTGACTTACCCACCATCCAGTCCATCTCCTCTACATTGTCTCCATATAAACCATGTCTGCTCCTCCCAAGAAACTTCTCCGTGGTGAGGAGAGGGGTGTGGGAATGCAGAAAGGAAAGAAAGAGGAGGAATGGCTTGTGCTTATTTCTACAAAACAGAAAGGAACACTGTGTTATTAGGGAGGGAGGTTCTCAGTGCAGATCAGTTGTAGTGAAAAATGGTATTCGTTTTGTGTAGATACTTCGATAATTCCTTCAGAAACACCTTACTTTGTAAGACACTATAACCCAGTGATTAGGATCCCATAGAATAATTTTGGGCCTATATAAAATGATCCTTTTTCTACCCTGAATCATAGAAAACTTCCAGATTGAAGATCCACTTTCTGCTATTGCAAAGTACCACTGTGCTATTGAAGTGAAGGCAGAAGGTTCATATCCTGCCAGCTGTTGCCCATTTATCAGTCCATATGATAAGGCTACATCACAGCTCTGCTTCTCCTTCCCTACCCCACACACACATTTCTGACATCACCTGCTATTCCTTAAAGCTGCAATGCTGATCTCATTGATAGGTATACATATTTCTTAAATATAGCCTAGAAATATTCCATACAACCCAGGGAAATTGAGAAGTTTTATCAGCTTTAGTGAAGCTAGGAATAAGGGGCATCCTTAAGCAGCAGCTTTTTTTTTTGCTTTTTAATTACATGATATAGCTATTGATATTATTTAAAATTAATAAAATAACAGTACTTATAATCTTACATAATAATATAAGAATTATAAAAAAACCCCATGAAACAGGAAAGTGCTGTTTACAAGTTGAAAAATGTGCAAGAACCAGAAAATTTGTGGTCAAAGGAAGTCCACTTCACCTTTCAATAAATGAAATGGACTCTCTCAAGATAAGGGACGTAGTTCTGTCTGTCACCATTGGCTGCTCAGTAATTCCGTGGTTTCTCATCATAATGCAGTTCCAGTACCGTACAAATCCATAACTTGAGAACCAGGATATGAAGAACAGGAGACTAAACCCAGCAAGGCAGGTCAGTGTTTTCCAGTGGACAGAAATCAAGCCAGTCAGTTTTCCAAGGACAGCAGTGAGTGTAAGGAGGGCAATCATTTGAGTGGAAAGCCAGAGTTTCCTTCTAAAGGCTCTGTCCATCTCTGGTGTTTCTGTTGGCTGACAGTCACTTATTAGTGTAAAAGGCATCCCATAGAAATAGTCAAATCCATGTTTTAAAGGGTGATGGCAGTGGTCATTGCGGGATTCACAGTTAACACCTTGATGCCACTTCCCTGAAAATAGAGGTTATTAAAATATAAAGAGATAATATTTTAAGATAATGGACTTTTCCTTACACAAAACATTTCTCAAAAAGTGGCTTCTTGTTTTCTGCTTGTCATAACTTCTTCATCCTACACAGAAATATACCAAGGATTGACTAAAGTAAACCTCTACAATTTATAAGTTTTCAACACATTTATTGGTGCTCTGTATATATATTCATGCCCTGTAGCTTTGATCAAACATTAAAAAAAAATATATAAAGGCAACTAGAAATTGAGAAAAATTCCAAACTGAGCAAAAATGTATGGCCTTCCTGGCGACCTGTCAAATATCAAATAGGAGGAAGCTGTCCTTTTGTAAGCATATGGGAGAATAACCTTATTTTGTTGTCCCTTTATCTTCAAAGTGCTGTGCAGACTTGTTCCTGGGAGGTTTTGAAGTGCTTGATGTCAGAACTGGCGACAATCAGTGTTGGTGCCAGATTGATAGGGGGAGATATGGGTAGTGTAATCAAACTGGCAGCTCATGTAACTGTTTGCCAGACAAACCACTGGATCCAGAAAAACTTGAGCTCAGGAGATCAGGATTTCTCATTAAGCTGTACATTTGTAGAGTAACTTTGATGATCATCATATCTCCATATACTGAACAAGAATAAAAGACTTTGTTTTATAAATATTTTGTCATTTGTTTGTATTTAATCAAATTTTAAAAAGTTAAAGCCTTCTTTTTTTAAAATATTGAAGTCTTTGTATATGAGAAGGAACATCTCTTGACCTTTTGCAACACAATTTGTTCTTCATTATGAACATACCAACTACTATCATGAATGGCACATCAAAACCATGCTTTTGCTTCCTCTCCAGTTTATTTAAACAGACTGGTTAGGCACTTATATGGTGACATAGCAAGTTGGATCATTTAGTTCAAACACTGAGGTTTGAAAATGTCTGAACAAAATTTGAGTGAGCAAAATCTACCACTCATCAGAGGCTTAATTGCATTTTAGGCAGATCTTGGATGCCAGATCAAAATGGATATTAAGAACTTTGCTTGAAAACTAATATGAAACTAATTCTTATTGTAGAGAGAGGAACTGGGCACTTCCACTATGATGTTATCCTCAAGAAACGGTTCAGTATGTTATCAGCATGTATAATAGCAGCCAACCCTGAGTAGGTTTCAATAGAATTGCAGTGCATTACAACAGCAGCAGAAAAACTGCCCCAGAGGAGAAAAATTGCTGCTTCTTGGCTGTAAATATAAAGAAAGAATGGAAGTTCTAGTGTAGGTGGATGAATCGCTTTCAGCTAAAATCTCTACTCAGGTTACCTCCTGACATATTTAGAGCCAGCTGTAGAATGAAACAGGTTTGTAATCAATGCATAGATGCGTTGGTCATAAATACAGGTGCAGCTAAAGTGTTCTTGGAATTCAGATGCACTCCAACACCTAAATCTCCAGCCGAGGTCGATAACGTTTTCTGACATGCTAGAAAAGAATCAAATTTCCAGAAGCTAAACTAAGTATATAATTAAGATAAATTAATCTCTGAGGGAATTACTTATACAGCATTGGTTTTCTGACTATAAAGAACCTTCAAAGCATTTCCTGACACAAAAATCTCATTATCAACCTCAAGCTGCAGCTTATTAATAGGATTTAACTTTGCAATTAAACTGGTTGTGCTCAGGGCAAAACAATAACAAACAATTCAGGTGAGACTACTTAGTGCTCATTCAGCTGTGGTGACAAGGGTAGATGTTGTGTTAAGATTTTTTGCTTCATGGCCTGGGTGTAAAATTCTTGTGATACTTTGTGTGTCACTTATGATTGGTGCTTTCCATCATCCCCCATGGTGCAATTAATCAGGATCTGTCAATCTGGTTAATCTAAGTGATGCTTTTGGCATCTGTAGTGTGATTTTAGCTGAGATGCCCACAGGGAAAACGCCTCCCTGTTTTCCTTCTGGGAGGCAAGCAGCAGGACTCTGCTGCAGGGCAACTCCCTGGGCAGAGTGGAGACAAATCTGATTGTTTTGCTAGTGATAACACGCTGAAACCAAGATGAAGCATGCATGGTCTATTTTAGGAGCTGATTAAAACAACTAAAAGAATATCACTACAAACCTAACAGGAGATGGAGCTTCAGTAAATTGCTTGGAAGGCTTCTTTTAGTTTTGTCCTGTGTGGTTTAGATTTATTCTGTTGAATAAATACAAATCTATTTCTGCAGGAAGTTTTATTAATAAATTCAGTTGGTTTGTGCAGCTAATATTTTTATGTGCCAGATATAGATTTTAGATTTTGACATTTTACATGCTCAGATGAGGTAGGGCAAAAAGCTGAAAAATCAGCCAGGAATGTTTGTGCTTTATCAGCCTGTGGAACTATGTGACACATTTGAGATAAATAATTATTTGGAACAAGATCATGACCAAAAGTTACAACTGCGCTAAAAAATAACGCTATAAAATATAAAGTAAAATGAACTTCACATTGATGCTGAAGAAGGCAGTGGTTTTGGGCTGTACTGAAATCTTGGTGAGCTACAGTGGCCTGCTGTGACTGAAGAAAAAAATAATTGCTTTGCTTCTGTTTCTGAAAGGCCCAATCTTGTGACACTATTAACTGTCTCTAATGTTTTAAGTAGCAGCTGTTCCCTTTTGTATGACTCTGCTCTGAACTGTATAAAACATCATCATGCATATTTAAATGGCATTCATATTTTTACTTTTTTTAAATGAAATAATACTGGAATAAGTGTCTTATATCTGGCATAATAATATTCATGAATTAATAACATTTAAAACACATTGTTATGTGTTTTAACAACCACAGCTGTGCTTGAAAGTGGGTCAATGGTAAAAATTGTCCTTATCATATGCTTGTTCTTTTAAGAGAGGTACTTTTTGGTCAGAGTTTCTTTTTACATATTATTCTTAATCAGGAAATAAAAATACTACAACAGAAGCATGAGGAGTTACACAAAGGGTTTGAGTGTGATGTGCAGGTGAAACACATGCAAGAACACCTTTAGGAGAGGAGTGCCCCCATACCTATCAGTCCTGTGCTGTAGCCTTGGTGCTGCAGTATTTTGGCAAAAGTGGTTTCGTTTGGAGGAAGCCCTCCTGAGCCGGCATTCCAAAAAATAACACGGTAATTGTTTATAGCATCCATCCCTAAAAGTGCAATAAAAAACAATCTGAGTAAGTATAAAGGGTTGAGTACTTTTGTCCAACACACTGTTTTGTTTCTTGATTTCATTGAAATGATATTATTAAACATTTGTCCTAACGCTGTTTGTTTGGGAAAATGAATCTAAGACCCTGGACAAGATTAAGAAAGAGTTAGGACTCGCCATAGTACCTATCCTTTCATCTTTGTATCTAACACTGAGGCTTTTTTTTCCTTTAATTTCATTTCATTTGGAATGGCGCGGTTGTATAGGAGATTTTTTATGTCACAGTGGCACCTAGGCTGTATGAAGTGCACTTTCCCAGTGTGAATGTGAGGGCACGGGGGAGCGTAAGGAGAACCCGCTGTCGGTCTGACTCCAGCTCACTGAGGGCTGCCAGGGAACTCAGGGTTTCCTTGCACAGTGGCATGCCTGGTATCTGATCTCTGAGCCCCACAGAGCAGCTATCTTCTCTTCACCTGCAGGTTTACACCCTACCATTTAGTATTTTATCCTGGCATAACCCCAACACACAGCGCTATGTAAAGTTCAATCTGTCATTGTAGCACTGAACATCTCTGGCCCTGTTGTTACAGTGGGAAGGGGTCTGTACAAGCCCCTACGTGTTTTCAAACTACCAGTCTCAGTGGGAGCTGTCATGATAAAAATAGGATGACATATCAGCTTCAAAATGCCTCAGGAATGAATGCTCTGAAGATAATTTTCAATAGAACAAGCATTTGAGGGTTGCTGTTAGAAACATGTAGAGCTATTTGTTTTTCATACCTCTTCATCTCAGGGATGCAGTTTGACAGGATAGTGTTTTTTCTTCAAAAACACAACTGGGAAAAATAATATTGCTGTCAAACTGTTATCTCCTAGGACAGATTAATTTTGACAGATACGTAAAGAAGCTTTCTCATGAATGACTCGTTCTGCACCCTGACTGGAGGGAATGGACACACATCTGCACAAGTCTACTCTGCTCCCTGCAGGCCTGAGCTGCTTCTGACATCTGATGAGGAGTAACCTATGACAGAAATTAATTTAACTAGTGCTTTGTAAGCATGTTGTTACTATTTTTCATGTTTTGTGTAATGACTTTTTTGAATGTAACAGTTCGCTCTAACTCTGTTCTGGCTGCAATCTGTACAACAGAGCACCAAAAAGTAACCAAAATTGTTGGGGGAGACCAAGATGCTCTGCAAAGCTGGTTCTTCTCTGCTCTGCTTCCCCCCAGATCGGTTCACAAATACCCTACAAATACAGAAGCCACCTCAAAGCCTATCTGATGTCTCGTGTGTCTCAGTGAGGGATGGAGTGTCTGTGACACCCCTGTTTGCACACCCTCATTTCTTCTGTGCCCATTGTATGACACTGTTCTCTCCAACAATAAAGCAGTGTTTACAGGCTGTGTGGCTTTGCAAGGCAAACCTGATCGGAGGGGATATCTGCCAGTGAGGAAAGCTGCTCTGCTGGGGGTGCAAAGTGGAGCTGCAGAGATGTGTTGGGTCAGCTTCACTCCTTCCTTTGCCAGGCGATCGATGTTTGGGGTCCTAAAAATGCAACAAATGCCACCAGATATCATCCAGAGACACTTTCAAGGCAATAAGAAATTATATACTTATTTTTATTTTTGGAAGTTTTTTTTTTTCTATTTGAAGATGGCCAGGAAATATTTTTGTAATTTATTTTAATTTTCTCAAGTGATGGAGAAATATTTTTCTTTTTCTTTCTTCATTAAAAATCAGTATCTGGATTAATTTCAAGACAACTATTCTTTTTCTTTCTTTTTTTTTT
>VXAX01003798.1:1106057-1117565 GCA_013399835.1 Leptocoma aspasia
TTTTTTTTTTTTTTTTTTTTTTCCCCATGTCCTATGAAGAGTCTTACAGAAATCATAGAATTGTAGAATAGTTTGGGCTGGAAGGGACCTTAAATATCACAAAGTTCCAACCCCCCTGCCATGGGCCGGAACACTTTCCACTAGATGAGGTTGCTGAGACTCCCCCATCCAACCTGTATTTGAACACTTCCAAGGATGGGGCATCCACAACTTCTCCAGACAACTTGTTCCAGTGTCTCACCACCCTCACAGCAAAGACCTTTCGTTCCTCCAGAGCTGCCCTTCCTACACCCGTTTCTTAAAGAGCCCTGTATCAGTCGCAGTGTATCCGTGTAATGGTAATTTAGTTGCCACAGGGTGACAGTGCTTGACTAGACAAGATGCTACATGACTTACAAGTACAGATAAGGAAGCTAACAGAGTACTTCTCATGACATTTGTAGTGAAGGGAAAAGGAGAAAAATGGAAAAAAATCTTGCATGTTTTCACACTGTAGTGGCAATCTCTCATTGCAACATGAATTAAGCCACATGGTGAGTAAGTAGGTGAGAAGAGAGTATTTTGTAAGCAACTGGCAACCAACAAAAACAAGCTTGCCTAGCACACTAGTTGCAGACAAGATAATATCTTACATTTCAGAATACAATATCACCCTCTTCCAATTCCAGGTGTGCCTACTTCTATTTTAAGTTAGATTGAGCTTCAGTTTTACAATTTTGTCTTTGCAATTTTTCAGTTAAATGGTGTTCACAAGTAGGCAAAACCTTCAGTAGGATTTTGAAAGATCCTGGATGTTTTGTTGCTTTGTACTCATACTGTTATGGATTCCTCCCTCAAAGACACGCTGCCAGGAAACAACATCTGGAAAGAGGTTTCTTATTCTCTACAGCCTTTCACCAGAGATGCACTCCAGGTAACTTGGCAAGGCAGTTGGTGTAGTCCCACCCTTCAGAACAATTGCCATCTCAGCTGATAAACATTCCTCCTCAAAGGAGCACTAGGTCTGCTTCCCAAACTGCTATCTCGAAATCCTGCCATTCTTTGCACTGCAGACAACCAGCTGCTAAGAGACCCCAGATATTTACTCACCCTGCTACTACACCCTGAATGTGTAAAAAGAAAATTCATGCCTTGGGATGATGCTGTGAAGGCCTGGCTTTGCAGAACCCTATCAGCTACTTATGATCACCAGCTGTCTGTCAGGAACTTGCTAACTGAAGCCTTTCAGGGTAAGATTTCAAGAACTTTTCTGGATGAGGAGAGGGATCATAGTAAATTTTGTTTTGTTAAAGCATGTTACAAGCCAGCAGGCAATACTGTGACACAATTTTCAAAGAGCAGACAAATTCTATGTCCTTGAGGCTGAAAAGAGAAATATTTCCTGGTAACATTGCTCATTGCAGTCATTTAACTGTATTTTGAGGTGAGACTGGGAAAGAACGGTAACATAGAATTAAAATGAGGTAATGAGGCCTGAGTGTTGGAAGAGGGGAAAATATTTGTGATCTTTGGGTATAGCTGTTTTTTAAGTAGACCATTAATGTAGGCCATTAAGGAATACACAAGAATGATTATCATATTCCCATAGTAAAGCAGCACCACACAGCAGAGCTGGCCCTGGGAATGCCCTCCAGGCTATGAGACAATCCTGGGCAGAGGATTTCAGGCTTACATTAAATATCACACGAGCTCTGTTCACCCTTAAGGTCAGTTTCCTTACCTGATAGTATCATTCCCATAGCAACCCACATCCCCTATGCCGAGATCATCAGCCAGCAACAGAACAAAGTTTGGCTGTGTGATGGTGGAAGGCTGTGTGAATGGTGCTTGCAGAAGCAGACCAAAAATCAGAGGTGTAACCAGGGGTGACCTGAAACTCAGAGGATGGAAAGAAGTCAGTGACCTGGCCATTCATCTCTCCCCCTGCATGTGGCCAGAGACCCTCTGATGTGAGCTTGGCTGCAGACCAGACCACTCTGTGCAGACACAGAGGGTGTGGTAAGTGTTTGTCATTTACCCAAACTGATGTAGTGAAGAGGAAAATGTCAGGACCATAACTTTAAAGTCTCCTTTCCTGACTGCTTCCAAGTTTCCTGTGAGCACTCTCACATGGGAATTTACATGTAGCAGCTTGTAGGCATACAAGTGATTTTGTTTCATGGCTTTGGATGTTTATAAAAAGTTGTTCTGGGAAGCTGAGAACGGGATCAGCTTTCTCTGACATCGTTTTTGCCTGGACTGGGATCTTTGGGTTGTGAAAAAGTTAATAACAAGAAAAACAAAAAAAAAATTACATTGTGAGATAAAAAAAATGCTACTCTTCTATAACACAGTATTACGTCATTGTTACGTTTCACTCACTTTAGATCTAAGTATGATACAACAGTAACTCATGATTTTTTTCTTACCAATGAGATGTTAGCTGCCAAATCATTTCTGCATTTGGAGTGTTCAAATCCTGCAAAACCAAGAGTACTTTGTCATAGTTACATCTTCCTGGAAGTAACTGCAATAGATTAAAATCTTACTCAAAGCCTGTTAACATTGTGTTTTATTTACTCCAGTGCACCTCAGATCAGACCGTAAATGAAGGCATTAATATTATTTTTATTGCTAGCCCTTCACTTATTAGACACATTTTTCTTTTTGAGTAAAGAAGTTTAGCTCAAAATAGGAAAATAATTCTATTTTCTTAAGTGAACCATCTGTATAAAAATATTTACTGTTCAGAAAGGAAAAAACAGTGTTTTAAAATCCAGTCCTCAATATAGTTTATTTTTCTATAACCATAGACAGTAGCAGCATTGTGCTTTTCCGCATAATATGCTGTTTCCTTTCAGGCTTGTAAGAGGTATTTTTATTTAGAAATTTTAGTAATCTTTTTCCAATTATATAGTAATCTTTACAATAGAGTAATCTTTTTCCAATTATAATTTCTTGGAAGAATTCATGACCTCTTGTTATTTAACTCTGAGTATGAAGAGGTTTCTCTGGGGCTTTTCCTTTCACTGTCAGGACAGTGAGAGAAACTATTTGTAGACTTTGAAGTAGGGGCTGAGTGAGCTTTGTTCTAAAGCTTTAAAATAAACTTCTTTGAAATTTATCCCATGCCTGGCTGAACTGTCCCAAGCGTCTCAATTTTATGAATAAATTTTGTTTCGTATTTCTTTTTGTTTTCCAGAAATGATGTATTAAGCAGTTTAGTTAATATTCATAGCTCTTGCATTTTATCCATCAACACTACAAGCTTCAGTGGGAAAAATTGAATTTCTGTGCTTAGAAAACTGGCATCCAAACACTTGCTTACAAGCACCAGCACTGATGCAGTGCTGCTATCTAGAGATACTCAGTTTCCTGCATTTGAGTTTGTGCCTTTGCTGCATCCTAAGCAGTTATAGGAAAAGTACAAGAGAACACCTCAGCCATCTCTAACATTTACATCCTATGAGCCTCCAAAACAGTTGAAGTAAAAGGGAGTTGGAAATAATCAGATTTAATTGTGCAGGTGATTGTCACACAGCAGATAGACACTGATTTAAGCACAGCCTGGAGCTCAAGGCTGAGCTTCCCCAGAAGCTGCCTGTAAAATAGCAGGCAATATACAGAAAACAGCTTCTGGTTGAGTATACTGACTGGTATTATCCCTGTCAAGCCATTTCCTCAGTGAAAGGTGATGGGAGTCCAGGCAGAGAAATTGCAAGCAAACAGTCCCCTCTGGCATCTGAACTGAATTTGGCTTAAAGCAAAACTCTTTCCACCCTCTCCCATTGTTAATCCCTCCCCCAAAGTAATTTAGTTTTTATCCCTTCATCTATTGTAATAATCCTGAGGGGTACTGTTTGCATATCTTTCGTATTTTATCAGTGGTTTTCCTGTATTGATTCCAAGTTTATAATCAGTCCTTACCTTTCCAACAAAATACTTACAAGATACTAAAACCCCATAAAAGGAAATATTCCTGGTTTTAGACATACTTATACACACTTTTCTTGAAAACAGTATGCATTTGTGGCATCAGTTTGGCAACACTCAGTGAAAAGTCACAGAGTTAATACCACTCAATTCAGTACTGTTCAGCCTGTGAAAATTTCTTTTAAAAATTCCTATTTGTAGACTTGTTACAGATAAAAGCAAACCCAGACTTGTAAACACATAGCCTGCAGCTCTCACTTTGTACATAGCCTTGTATGAGAATAATGTTGTTCTAAAGAGAAAAGTATTTTAAAAACTTCCTTGAGATATTTTTATCTACAGAAGGAAAAAAAAATTCCGAATAGCCATTAACATTTTCCTGTGTATTTCTCAACATAGTAAGGGAGGAATACAGTACCTGGTGAAGTTGTGTTCCAAGCAGGCAGCTGATAGACTGGTGACTTAAAACGATTCCAAATTTTTTCAGCACGAGGACTGCTGCTACTGCGCAGCGTTTCTGAAGGCACTCCTGAAATGTGCCCTAGCTGCACGTCCCACAGCTCACCACAGGAAAAGCATGTTATGCCAGAGCTGGCAGGCAGCTGGATGTTCTGGCTGGTCATGGAGTCTCAAGCTGCACTTCCCCCTGCTGTTTGCACAACTCTGACATTCACACGGGGCGTGAAGGTCGGGCTGGGGAATGCCACAGCCGCAGCTAAAATGCTTTCTGCCTAACCACCAGTCTCTCAAGGGATGGGAATGATCTCCTTCAAGTCTGAGACACTTCCATGAAAGGTGCTATAAATAACAGTCCCAAATAAACCTCTCCTCACTTCCACCATGGAAAAGAGAAAATCGTTGTACTTACGGAGCAGCGGTTCTTTGTTGTAGAAATAGAAATTGAGTTAATTTCTTCACTTTATAGCAACCCTGAGTGCATGCTGCAGTGAGGTGGTTGTCTCTGCACACGCTGGGAGAAATAGCTCTAGGGTGGGGAGGAAATGCCAGTAAGAGGCTTGAATTTTCTTTTTCAGAAAATGAGTCATTCAGCTGCACTCCTGAGTGCTGCCTGTTTCCTAGCCATTGCTCAAAGGAACAAATTAAGGTTACATGCTGGCTAATGCTTACTTTCTTGATATTTTTCTTAAGGGAGTCCTCTTGTACTGAGTGTTTTGGGACAGCATGAGGCATTACCCAACAGCAATCTTGCTTTACGAACAGAGAGTTTCCTGCATTTTCGTATCTTATGAGAGAAGGGAGATGTTGTGGTGAGTTAGTGGCATCAATTGCAATGCTCAGGTTGGATTGCAAGTGGAGTAGCTCTGAGGCAAGTTATAGCACCATAGGTGATCCCTTCCCTGTCCTCTGCCACCAGGGCATTGGCATGCTGGAGTGGTTGCAGCCAGAATGCACAGAAGAAGTTATGTATCTGGTTTTACTTCTCTCAGTGTCTGCTTTCTAATTCCCACATTCTGCATTACAGAATCCCAGCCTGTACCTCTCTAGCTCCCATTCCCCTCATTGGGCCTTTAGCACTTCAAGGAGTCATTAATGACTACAGGATTTCTTGTTGTCTGATGCCCTCTACTGCTGCATGCTTTCTAAAAAGAAACACCTTCTGAGTTGCTTCTAGGTTTTTCTGTCTGGGTTGCAATCAATCCCTGCAGGGCCCTGCTGACTGAGAGATCCTCTTTTGCAGCTGGGGCCATCTCCACATCTCTCATATCCTTGTTATGTTTTTTTCCAGGAGTTCTTGCAAATTCTATAGAGTTTGTAAAAGAGAACCACAAACTATAACTGCTATGTTATTTACTAAATTTAGAATGCTGCAGAAAATTGAATGCACGTCTGCAATTACACTTCAGGAACATGTCTTTGCTGTCTTTTACACAGCCCTCTTTAAACACAGAGAGAGCCAGACCAGTTTGCTGCTCTAAGCAGCACTTGTTGAAGTCTGGCTGCTGGGAATTGCCACTGGGCACACCTATGGTGTTATGAAGGAGGGCTGTGCGTGTGATCTAAAGATTTTCAGAGTGACAACTTGTGCCCATTTTGGTGTTTGATCTTTGAAGGAGGGAAAGGTGAATGCCCTCTCACTGGTGCTACTTGAAGGTGACATTTTTAAAAGGCAAAGCTAATTCTAGGTAAAGCTAATTCTGTTCCCAACCAATACACTGAATTTGCACTGGCTGATTTTCTGTGGGGAAATCTTTAAAAAGTCCGGGTTTTTTTTCAGAATTTTTTTTTTTTTCAGAAGAAATGGAATTGGGAATGAATGCCGAATTTTGCAGAAGCCTTGCATACTCCTGTCTTTTTCCCTCGCTTTCTTTACTGAGTACTGGAGGCAGTAACACTCTGTGACGCTATTAAAGTGCTTCAGCATCTAAGAGCTGAGGGCCATAGGAAGTGGGGTTTGATGTAGGATATGCTGATTAAGGGGCTCCCTCTAGCGACTATTACCTTCTATTTGATTCAGAGCACAGCGGCTCCATACTCACCTTTCTAAAAGTCACTGCACAATGTTGTGATGTTATTTCTTGGAACTCTGATTTATACTAGGTCTTCAAGGCCTGGATGCCCAGGAGCAATTGCAGAGTGTTACCTGTTGTCCTGGAGTACCCAATACAGGTTTGTAACACTGGGAAGCAGCCTGGTTCATGTATTCCAGGACTGCTCTGACACGTGAGCCAAGCTGCAGAAGGCGGGGGTGAGTGGGAGAGGTGCTTCAAAAGTGCTCTCCTGGTCTGGGGTAAAGCAGTAATTCAGATGCCCCAATTCCTGTCTAAGGTTTGATTTATCTCATAGCTGGTGAGTAATGCAACTAATATACTTAGAAGGCTGTATTGCAATTAATTGTCCACATGGTTTCCAAAAGGAGACATAATCCAGTGCTGTTTCCTCCTGCACCACAGAATGGGTTCATATCACCTGGATTTTACTATAAAAAATTAACTGTTCACATCTAAGCCTGCCCTCCAGACTCTATGATAAACGGTAAAAAGACAGTCACATTGAGAGCAGTCCAGCTGTCCTATAATGCTATTCTAGGATGAGATGAAACATCCTTTGAAGGTTCCAGTCTGTCTTTAATGCCTGTACAGAGAGAATTTGTATGGCTCTATATTCAGGCTAGATTGGAATTGGTTAAAGTGGTACCAAATCATACTGTTAGTCATTCTAGTAAGAGAACAAACAAATGAATACTACCACACAAAGAAAAAATTATGAAAGCTATTTTTATTACAACATTTCCAATAATGTTCTGAAAGGCGAGTTTTTATTTTTTAAGTTTAAGGGAAACTATCTGATATGAATTAAACAATCCTACTATTTGAACAATGGAGATGTCTTTAATTTAATTTCTAAAACCTGTATGCTTCTTTTTCTCTTGGGATTGAAGCTGTTAAAAGTGAAGTTTTTTTATAAATAGTTATATTTTCAACTGTAATGGAAAAAAGCATAACCTAAAATGCCAGAAGAGTAGAAAGTTAACATTTGGAGGAAGATATACTCTGTATTGCATTCTTGGTGTGTATTCCTCAGGACATCCAACTTCAAGGCATAAAAAGACAGTGACACATACATGCTATCATACATGAGATCAAGGGGGTCCCAGAAAGCCCCATGTGAGTACTTTGAGAAACCTCACTGTTTTTTTCTGCAGCACTCATGAAGCCTCACCTCGAATCCAGTGTTTGGTTTTGGGCCCCTCATGACAAAAATGACATTGAGGTGTTGGACCATTACCAGAGGAGGGCAACAATGCTGGTGGCGGATCTGGAGCAAAATCTGCTGAGAAGCAGATAAGGAGCTTGGGGTGTTTAGTCTGAAGAAAAGGAGGCTCAGGGAAGACCTTATTGTTCTCTACAACTACTTGACAGGAGGCTTCAGTAAGGCAAGAGTACTTGGTCTTCTCACAGGTATCAAGCTAAATAACCAGAGAAAATGTTGAAAATGCTTCAATATCAATTAAATATTAGGAAAAAATTATCCTTTGCATGAGTTGTCAAGCATTGGAGCAGGCTGCCCAGGGAAATGGTTGGGTCACCACCCTTGGAGGTATTTAAAAGACATGTAGATGTGACACTTGGGGACATGGTTTAGTGGTGGACTTGGCAGGCTGGATTAATGGTTAGACTCAGATGATCTTAGAGGTCTTTTCCAAATTAAACAATCATGTGATTCTATGTCTGGATGATAATGTGTGGGTTCAACATAAATGAAATAATGAAAATACTTGTGGTGAAAAGGGTTTCTGGAATTTACATGAGACAGATTTTGCTGGGAAACATTCTTCCTCTGATGTTTTATTATCCAAAGACAAGGAGATCAGTTTTGGGAGAAACAAAGTCCATCACAAGTGCAACTTACTTAAGAAATTATGATTCCCAATGATAAAAAAATATTTGTCTACCACCAGATACGATTTGTTTCTCATCTACATAGTGTAAACATTCTCTCTTAATTTCTTCTCTGTTAGCCACTGATAGCTGTACCAGTACCATTTGGAGATTGAGAGATCAGTGAATTTCCTTGAAATAAACATTTTTTTCTGAATTTTACTTTGGTTGAATGAATAACTTGTAGGAAAGGTTTTTATTATAATGTTTAAAGATAAGGCAGCTCATACCAAAAGTATTTTAACCCCTCACCATCTGCAACTGAGAGAGGTTCAGAACCACCACAGCAAAGTGCTAGGACAGACACAGATAGGCACGGCAGACTGAGGTTCACAGCAGTCAGCAGTAAATATTAAGATTTCTCATTGCTATTACCATAAATTTGGGAACTATCAAATGGGATTTAGGGACTTATCTGTATCATTGCTTTTGGAATTCAAGTAAGGCTGAGTTTCACCATTTCAACTTCTGTCCTCACATGCACAGATAAATCTTTCCTTCAGCTGTGAGGGATTGTCTTGTGCTTGCCCTGCAGAGCAGGAGTGCTGAGAAAGGCGACCTGAGGGGTTTGATTCCCCTCCCAGACTCAGGACAGTGCTCAACTCCAGGTGCCCTGCTTCTTCAACAAGTGCACTAACCACCAGGCTATTGTCTGTAACCACGTCAGGACACCACTTCCTTCTCTTGTGGGCCAGGTTTCGGAATGAAACTGCGTCATGCTCTGGGCTTTCATCAGTAAGGGTGACTAGCCCATAAATGTCAAACAGATTTCATGTTGAGATAAGCACTGACTCCCTTTTGAGGGGAACAGAGGGCCCCATATATCAACCAGACCCATCCCACAGGGAGCTCTGCTGCCTCCCTGGCGCCCAGGTACAGGATTTTACTGAGACTCCTTGGGCTGATTCAACCCTCTGATTATTAGCCACTGCTGATACTCCAGCCTGGCAGTGATGAGATCGAAAAGAGGAGCATCAGGGCAGTTAAAAGGGACTTTAGGGCACTGGGTGAAGCGGTTGATAGGGCAGGACCGCAGTCTTCTGCTCAGTCCCATTGGTGGCAGAGAAAAATGTTGAAAGGAATAGGAGAGCCCACATTATCAACAAGTGGCTCAAGGGTTGGTGTCATCAGCAGAACTTTGGGTTCTTTGACCATGGGGCAACCTTTTTGGCACCTGGCCTGCTGGAACTGGATGGGCTCCATCTCTCTGATAAGGGCAGAAGGATTTTAACTCATGAACTGGAGGAACTCATTGAGAAGCTTTAAACTAGATTTGAAGGGGGAAGGGGATGCAGCTGGGCTCTCTGGAAGCAGGCCCAAGGGCGGTAAGCCTGAGATAGGGGTCAAATCAGCAGCCCAGCTGAGGTGCATGTATACCAATGCACGCAGCACGGGTGACAAACAAGAAGAGCTGGAGGCCATGGTGCAACAGCAGAACTATGATGTGGTCACCATCACAGAAACGTGGTGGGGTGACTCACATAGCTGGAGCACTGCACTGGATGGCTACAAGCTCTTCAGGAGAGACAGGAAAGGGAGAAGAGGTGGAGGGGTGGCCCTTTATATTAAGGAGGCTTTTGATGCCATAGGTATTGAAACTAATGACGATGGAGTTGAATGCCTATGGGTAAGAATTAAGGGGAAGGCCAACAAGGCTGACATCCTACTGGGAGTCTGTTATCATCATTGTGTGAGGTGTTAACTTGAGTGTCTTTTAGTCACAGGGAAAAAAAAAGGTAATTTTCAGTATGATTCACCTCAGCCATGAATCATTTACATAAGTAAAAGTCAAACTGACACAGAAGTGCCTGTTTCTCCCCATGGGCTACAGTCAGGTACCAGATAGTTACCTCAAAACATGGAGGCCTCCTCATAGCAGATGCTGATGTCTTCATTAAGTCAGAAGAACCTTTTCCTGAGTGTTTAAAGAAAGTCAATGTAATCTCCTATATTCATAACCATTAGAGTAAGAAAATTGAGCAATAAGGCACTGTTTAGCCACAACAGTGCATAATGTTGCCATTCTGCCTGGCTCTTCTGCACAGACCAGAAGTTTGTGCATCCCAAGGGATCAGTTTTAGTACAATTCCTTCGTGAAGAGAACTAATGAATACATATAAGCAATCACCATCTCCAAAGAAGCAAATATTTGAGCAGACTAAAACAACATATCAGCTCTAAAGCTGTGAATTAGAGAGTAGGATCAAAGGGATAGGGTTTGCATTATTCCCAGTTTAACAGAAAAGAGGTTTTCAGCTAAAATGAAAGGTGTACTAGAAACTAGTGAAAATGTGAAGACAGCTACAGGCACTCAAGTAATGCCTTCAAAGAGGTAAGATACCTGTGGCAATGCAAGGCCTTCTTTTTCTTCTTGTATCTATGATATTAAATCAAGGTGAGGAAACAGGTTTATAGAAAATTTCTCAAAGCACTGGCTTCTAAATTACAGAAAAAAATATTCTTCTTTCCACCCTTTTTTTTCAACCTGGTTAGGAAGAAAAAACAAAATAAAGCATTTGGCTGTTCAGAGGTTGGAGAAGGATCCATTCATGGTGGGAAATTATAGGTAAATAAATTATAATTTCTCATACCAGGCTGAGCTTACATATACGTTGAGAGTGTGTAGACTCAGGTATGTGAATAGAGGGAAGAGACAATTAATAACAAGGTGGGCCTAATCCAATTAGAATAGTGACCAAAATTCTTAAAATGTTTGTGTGTGTTGATGTGATTCTTGGGGTTGTCCTGAGCAGAACCAGGAGCTGGATTTTGATGTCCCTTCTAACTCAGGATATTCTATGATTCTATGATAGAACTAACTCAAAATTAATCATACAATCTGTCAGAAAACCTTACTTCAGTGGCACTGGTGCTCCAGAAGCTTTTTGTTTCTTTTTCACTTTTCCTTTCTGTTTTTCTCGTTTAGCTTTTCCTCACTTTCCATTTGCAGTGCCAGAGGTGACACACCGGGTTTAAAGGGGAGAGGAATTTTCCTCAGCAGCTTGTTCTGCGCTGAGATGGGAAGCGGCGGGAGCTGCGTGCACTGCTGCCCTCCGCTGGGGACAGCCCGGCCCTACCGACGGTCTGTACCAGCCTCCAGCTCTCCGGAGTGGTGATGATGATGATGATGATGAGTGTGCGAGGTTATCCAACAAAAACTAACGATGGGGACAGTAAAATTATCTGCTTACCGCCC
>VXAX01003798.1:1123954-1156142 GCA_013399835.1 Leptocoma aspasia
AAAAGCAGCTGCAGCTTCAGCTCCGCAACATATAAATAGACATTTTCTAAAAGAGGACTTGCAGATATTTTGAAACTCTATTTAAGTCTCATAAAAATCCCTGTGTAAAAATCCAATACACATATGCTTATTGCTGGAATGTCTTTCTGAAGCCCAGGGAAGATGAAATAATTGTATCATTAGTTTATCATGCTTTATAATTCTGAGCTCCAAATCTCTTTTATTTATTATCTATCACCAGGAGAAATCAATCAAATCACAATTCATAAAAACAGACAAGGAAACTGCAATATGCAGAGCATCTTTTCTTTAGTAAGTGAGCTTATATAACACAATTCGCAGATCCTAAAAAAGATTTTTCAAATTAAGTACAATTCATTACTCGGGATTTTACTTTTTATCTATTCCAATAGGACTTCAATGCTTCTTTAAGAGCAGGGGAAAAAGTAGAATAGCTTCTTTGACCAACAGTATTTGGGATAAAAAAAGCATAAATACTATCTACTGAACAAAGCAGCCAGACAAAAGAAAAGGAAAAAGGACATCTATTTATTCTTTCTACACATCTGAATATTTTTGTAAAACAGAGTTAAGCACTATATTCAAAACTGCAGAAAAAGCCTCTGAGATACAAGTGTATTTTCTTAGTTGCATGGCTGGTTCCAGATCTATTGGATTTTTCTTTTTACTACATTACATAGAATGGATCATAGCAAGAAGCAAGGGAAGCATAAAAAAAAAAATATTAAGTAGTATTTCCATTGGATAAACTGCTCAAAAGAAGATAAAATTCTATGCCAAAATGCACAAGACCTATGTGTGTATACATACTTTCAAATATATACAGCTATGTCTATATACTATATATATACACACATTTATATATGACTGAAGAAATTATTGATTTCTGGAGCCAGAAATCCATTAAAAACCATGCTATTGTGTCTCCTTTTACTGTGTTTCTTCCTGTGCCAGCCTTGTTTACAAAGAAGTGTACACATATTCCTTGACGAGTAGCAATGCTTTGAAGATTGAGCTGTTGAAGCATTTTACAAGTCCTTTTCCCAGTAAAATTAATTCTAATTAGTAAATGCTAATAGATTTTAGCAATAATTTATTCACTTGTTCACAGGGAAGAAGCAAGATATATATAATTCTGTATATTTGTTTTCATTACCCCAGACATTTAGAATTTTTCCTTTCCCAGTATCTTTGGGAAAGAAAAAAAATGCCCAAAACTCAGAAGAGAATCACAAGCATGTCTGGTATGTTTCCTGTTTTGGGTTTGCATATCAAAGTGAAGAAAATTCTTAGAAGCCTGTGGTGAATTGAGAGAGGCTGAATTGGCAGCTTTATTACAATTTAATTTTTTTTTTTGACAAAGGCATAGGTAGAGAAGAAAATGGCATTAAGCATAATAACAGAAATGAAGGGTTTCAGAGGAGTCTTACTGCACCAAAAAAAGTACCATCTCCATCCAAGGATATTTTAGCCCTTCTCCGTGGTATTGTAAGTTGAAGTTCATCCCCTTCTTCTAATTTTGCAATGCCTGGCAAAAGATTTGGAATATTTTTAAGTTAATATCTCAAATACACTATTTTATAAATGGTACACAAAAGTCATTATGAGTCATCTTGCAAATGTAAGAACGGCTTTTTACTTGTGATGAGTGCTTTTATCTTTAGGTACAATCTTAGGGTTTACAACCTATCCAAAGCTGACACTTAACATCCTCTGTGAAGATGGACTTAATTTCCACACTGCACTCGGCATAACACAGTTCACTTAAGCAAACACTGCAAAAAATCCTAACAGTGGTGCACCCAGGTTCCTCATGTTATGGTGATTAGACAATCAAAATCAGCATTGAGTATCACTGGCCCCAGACTACTCTGTTCCCACACTTCTGGAGGAGGTTTACCAGCCTAATGAAGTTACCACACATCAGCTGATCCACTGCAACTGCAGAGCACAAGTTTGCTTTCTGCCAGCCACACGTCAGCTGATACGATAACTAAGAGCATGTTGCCTTCAAGCTGCAGTCGCTGAGCTGAGAACACATCTAATATCTGCTGTGACACATGCTCAACAGCATGAGAGGGAGCAGTCAGGACTTGTTTTCCCAAGTGGGAATTTGGGAAGCAGGAATTGTGAAGTGGCAAGACAGAGATCCTAGATAGGAAAGGGTAGCAGTAATACAAGGGTAAAATCAGAATATAGATTAAATTGAAGGTGGTTATGTTGCCAGAATGTGTGATGAAGGGGCAAAAAAATGAAAGGAAATGTTTGGACATTGTCCTCATTGCCAGGACAAAGTATCTAGTTGGTTAGTTAATTAGTTGGAATTTTTTTAATTGGGAAAAAAGATAGCTTCCTGCCACATCCCATTTGTTTAATGCCGTTACTTGCTGACGGTCAGCTCCACCCCTCAGTGTCACCCACTTTTTCATAAGGCATTAAAAAAAATCTTGCTGGAAAATAACCGAAGAGAAAATCCTCAAACCCATCATTAACGTGGAAAGACAGACAGATAAGAGATGATATATGGGGTTTTATAGGCCTTGACTCTAATTCCTTAAATGCTACTGCAGGGATATACACATATATTGATCATTGAGCCTGCTGGACTTACATTACATATTTTAATTGTTCTTTCTTGTGGTGTTTCTAATTTGTGCAGTCATAAAGAGCACCTTATAGGAATTAACTGTTTTTCATCAAACCAAAGACTAAAAATGCAGTAGCCTTCATAAGGAGTAGAAATATCACAGTAAAGTATGAAAGTACTGGATGGCTAAAATCCATACATGACATTTCAAAGGAGAATATAGCACTTTAATATTTTCTTGGGATAACTAAATGTGGAATTCAACTCCTAAGTTAAACTGAGCTCTTCAATGAGGACAGTAGGTATTCCTCTTGCCTGCCTCAGGCATCGAACTGAAAGTAACAAAATGTCTAACCACATTACAGAGTCAGTGGAGAGAGCAAAATTGTTCAGGTCACCAAGCTAGATGCATAATCTCCAATTGCTGATACTCTATATAAAACTGTATTTTCTGAAAGTATTCTGTAATTTTTCAATTAGCCAGATCCATGAATGCAGACTCTGTTCTTTATAACTGCTACAATACAATTGCCCAACACTACAGATTCTATTTGATACAGCTTATTTGCAAACAAAGAAAAGGAAAATGCAGATATTTACCAGCAGTATAGCAAGAATTATTTGGATAAGACTGTGGCATATTTTGGATGCAGCGAAACAATGTCACCAAGCTGAGATCATCACCAAACACATGAGCCTTCTTCCTCTGTATTAGGTGTCCCATAGCAAATGTTGTATCTGTATATAAAACCTATAGAAAGAAGAGGTGAAAACTTTAAACTTATTGTATGGAGACATTAAAAAGTCCTTACAAAAGTCAGGTGCTGAAGTGAATTGAGCTTTCTCACCTGGCCATATATGAAAAAATAACCTGTTTCTTTGATCACTATTTTATTTCCTTGTTCTTCCAGAGCTGTTCCACGTTTAAAGCTCAGGAGCCAAGGGACAATGCTTGAATCATCTGAAAGACAAAATAATTTTGGGTGATCGGAAAGGTTATTTTCTTCATTTTCATCTGCCAAAAATTAACAAAGCTGACTTTTAGATAGAACTCCCAGTCTCACTAGATGGATTTCCCACCTGAAAAGATGATTTTTGCAAGAGCTATCCAGATACAGGGACCTTCAGGATGCAGGGACCTCCTTGTTGTTCTTTGATTTTTTTTTTAAATTTTTAAATTTGCTGTTAAAACTCAGTTACTGCTTTGAAGTTAGGTAAAATTTGTTGAAACAGTTATCCCATGGAATAGTTAACTATAAATCACGGCGCATATTCTTACCTTTCTGTTGGATATCACTTTTGCTGTCAGCAATCAGTTGCAAGCAGGCCTGCAGCACTGCAAAGTGAAAGCATTTTGAAATCAAAGAAACAAGAAATAAGTAATAGAATAAACTTATGAAACTACTTTAAGGAAAAAAAAAAGGACATGGAAGAAACTTCTCAGTCCCACCACTTATTTTAAAACAGAACATGCTGGTTTTAACACAGATCTTACTCCAGTGTGCAAGATGAAAATTCCTGTCACAACACATACTCGATAACTTTCAGAGATCATGCAGCTAAGTGGGAGGCCTCAGGTAGCAGCACAAGTAATACTGGCTTGTTTTAATATCTGGTCCTAATATAATTATGCAGCAATAAGTTAAATGAGCTAAAAATCATGAGGGCAATTAGCCTTGTTAATTTTCTAAGAAAGAGCTTGAAAAAAGCCCCAACCCTGCCAACTATTATAGACAGCACAATTTCTAACTATGTTTGCTGTATTATTTAGAGAAATTACTTTCCATTTATACTTGCTGTAAAATATTAGTCATATATACTTTCATAATAAATTCTCAAAGTCCATATGTATGTACTTTCAATATGTTTTCAGATACCTACACTCGATCAACCTATACTAAGAGTGAAAATAGAGATGACTTTTAGCAAATTAATGCACACATAACAAATAGCTTGGTATCTGTCAAAATGTGTTGCTCAAAACTGTAGAGATTAGTGACACTAATGAGAAATTAGGTATTTGTTCAGAGAAAAATACTGCAGAATGTTAAAATACAGATTTGCAAGTGAAACAAAGATCTTGTAAAAAAACCTGCTAAGCATGAGTGTCGGGCAACAGGATAAAAGGAAAAAAGAATAAAAGGAAAAAAAGAATAGCTGCATTTGCTTGGAGGAGATTTTAATCAAAACATCTGGTTGTCATGCCACTTTGAAGGATGGAAAACCGAGTAGTAATATTTACTGTGCGTGACAGAGATCAAATGAATCTATTAAGAGTCAAGAGAAGAAAATTCTGCCATGGATTGCTCCATTTTGTTTAGCACTTTTCAGACAAGAAGGCTGTGAATCAGATTTGCCCACACAGATTTGGCTACAATGGGGAATGCCATGGATATGTGGGATCCTGTTTCTGCATCTGCCAGTGGTAGCCACATGAGCAACCAAGTGTCCAGTAGCACAGACCTCTTGCAGCACAGAAGCAAGCCAGAGGATTTGGGTGGAAAGCAGGCTCTTTCTGTTTCTAAGTCTCCTTTTTAAGGGGGCCTTCTTGAAAACAGCAGAAGAGGGCTGGATGCTCACCAGCAGTCAGCAGTGCCAACTGGCAGCACACAGGGATTCAAGTGCACATCTGGGAATGCTCCAATGCCAGAATGATCACACAACCTGCAAGCCCTTTTTATGTAATCATCCAAACTCCTGTCTCCTACATTGAAATGTGTCCCTGAGTCCTATCAATACACATCAACAATGTGCTACAACTTACAGATTTTTCAAACCAAGAATTTAAAGGCATCTGAATTATCTACCTTCTGGTAAGAAATTAAAAAAACTCAAGCCAACACAAAATTAGAAAAGGTATTATACTTCATGCATTTTCTATCACACTTGTGAGAGAAAGAGTTTTCTGGAAAATAAACTTCTAAATAAAATTAAAATGTGATTTTATGGAGACACACAACACACCATATCAGGCAATTAATTTCACAAGGTGTTAATTCTTCTTTGGAACAAAATGCCTTCCTAGTGAGTGGAATTTTCTGATTCTCTAGTATTTCAGTAACCTAAATCAAAATTTTAATTCCTGCTTTTAAAAGAACTCACTAATGTGGCCACCAGATTTTTCACTAATCAAACGAGAGGATTTGTGATAATTCCCACTAACCAGCTGGGTACCAGCGAGCAGTGTCTATAAGCAGTGAAAGCTGTGGCTACTTTAGCAACTCTTGTTAAACTTGCTCTGCAAACTTGGTGGGCATTCTTCAGACTACCCTAATTCTCAGTTTGCAAGTGCAGATTTCTCTTTCAGCTGGTTGCAGCACTGAAATTCTAGTCAGCATTGCTGAGAACTGCTTACAGTAATTAAAATTTGCAAGATCAGTACAGTTTGAGATATCTCCATCCTTTTAAAAAAGCATACCAACCCTACTCTATTCTACAGACATCAGATCTGCACTTAATCTCTAAAAAAAGATCTGTCTCTTTTCTTTTTATATATGCAGATAGAAACAAGCCTCCCCAGAATACAGTAAGCTTGTTTTTTTGATAAAATGCATGCAATAGTGTCCTTCATGACAACACAAACTATCACAGTGGCCATTTTGCCTAAAGCTACAAAACACAGTATTTTAAAAAATGCTTGAAGGATTGAACAACATGCTTCAAAAAAATGTTCAGAAGCCAAAGTTGACACATAAATATTTCCAGTATATACAAGTACTTTGACTTCAGTGGAAATACTTACATGCCTAAAATTAAGTAATTCATTGAAACAAATTCCAAGTAAACACTACTACTATTACGGAGAAGATAGGATATACAAAGTACATTTTCTGGGTAAATTAACAGGAATTTTTTAGTAAAAAGTAAATGTTGTTAAGAAACACCAGCAATTCTATTCCAAGAAATACCCTAATCTTAAGTACAATATGAAGAATACATATATTACAAAATACACATTGATTAGTTGCTATTGAATGTCTTTCTTTCCAGTGTAAGTCAAACCTGAGCAACATCTTTGTAGTCTAAAGAATTTTTGATTAATAATGAAAGCAAAATACAGGATTAATAAAATACATCTTGAAAATGTGTAAGAATATCTAGACTGAGTGTCACCATGAGACCTATCTGTATAAAAGCGTATCTAGAATGACAAAGTATGCCCCATCCCCTTGTGACTTTATATAATAGCTTTGCTTTGATGAACATTTTTTTCCCTGCTGATTTTAATTGCTCTGCAGGCTGTGGGTTGGCAGAAGTTCATTTCTGAATCTGTCTTATTCTATGAACAGAAGATCCAATTCTGAAGATGTTAGTCAGCCCAGATGTCTTTATAAGCCACAGCCAGCACATGAAATTATGTGTTCTCTACTGGTTGAGCAATGTAGTCACAATTAAAAAAAAAAAATCTACTATCTTTTGCTGAAGGACAGCAATCCAGATTTCTGCATATCTCCATGATTTAGGAACTTTTACTGGTACAATAAAATTTTCCCTCACATGCAAACTTTGCTATTATTTAAATTGCATAATAATTTTAGTATTTTGCAATCTCACTTAATGATCCATCCAAACAAAATTTCAGGTTTAGTATTTGTGAGCTCATGTATAAAATTTAAACTTTTGATATCTGAGGCCTGAGACATCTGTGCCAATTTTTGCTGAAATAAAACCTAGGAAAAACCCTAACCTTGAAAAAAAAATACCCAAACCCCAGACCTGCTTATTTAGGTTCCTTTTTTGTCTAGATCTGTTCTCTATAGGCTTCCCAAAGCACACTTAAACACCAGACAATTTAATTTATAAATGACAAGCATTTTCTTGAACCATTTGCAGTTCTTCTTCCCTTAACTTCTTGATTTCTCATCACAACAGATCTTATTCTCGTTTTTGCTTGTGCATTTTTATAAACTGGTTTTCATGAACTCTATCACAGCAGAAACCAGGACAACTGGTTAATTGTGTGGTTTTTAATTGAGACGTCTTTATATGGCATTAATTATGGGTTCAATCAGTCCCTGCATTAAAATGCCTTGATCATAGTTGCACGTATGACTGAGATCTAACAAACATCTTCAAAAAATTAGTAGCATTATTTTGACCTTCACAGAATTGCCAATAACATGTTATATTTAGAAATCAAGGGAATTTTTTACTAGGAATTAAGTCTTCTATTACACAATATAAAACAGAATGTTGGTATTAAAATTTAGAGCCTATTTGGTGTATTTCTGACTGCACAGTGTTCTGCATAATACACAGCACTGACTTATTCACTCATTCATTCCGTGAAATTCTTCATGTAAAATTGTTAGAATTGCATCAAGTAATTTTCTGTCCTTTTGCATAGAAGGGTCTATTTCCTTTTGAGTTAGACTGTTGTCAGCAGAAACAAATAAGGATAACATATATTTTCAAGGAGTAGTCCTTTCTTTTTCCTTTTTAATTTGATTTTAATTTTTATTTCAAACAATAAAATATGAAGTATTGTGAATATTTGGTAAGGGAGTTTTATATGTGGCATTTGTTTAAGCTAGTAGAAAAAGCTTACGTCTCAATTCAAAGACCGCTAAAGTCAAGTACCACTTGTAAAACCTCTTGCTATCCCTCTGTCATGGATATCTAAAGCAACAACATACAGAACACTTCCAACACTACCAACACTTCAAAGCACTTCCAACCAACAAATGTACCAATTTTCCAGTACAGCAATTTTATCAAGAGCAATAGCAAAATTCTAACACCATGCTTGGAAGGTAATGGCTACTTCCCATGGACGCAACTGCTATTGGAGTAGAACCTGAGAATTGCTACTGAAAAAACAATTGCCAAGTCACATGCCAGGTTACCCTGCCTCATTGATTTGTGGAATTACATAGAATAACTCCTCAGCTGCTTCATACATGCAAGGAGTTGGGCAACTTCAGTACACCAAAGGAAAAGTAGTCCGTGAGGGCTCCAGTCTGATCCCAGCAGGTCACCTGCATTTGTGTTTACAGAAGACCTGATTCTCACCTCCCCAGGTCATGGGAATCAGAATCCCACAATAATGATCAGAATGAGACACTGAGAGAGTCTGAAAATGAAACCTGACATTCATACTTTGGCTTAGGCAATGGGACCTAAATCTTGTTCCTAGACTCAAGTGCACATGCAGCTTAGGAAGAAACACACAAGCAACACAATCAGTAACTGTGAATAGAATATAAAATTCAGGAGAGGTCTTCTGTTGTGCACCAATTTTCCTCCACAGATGAAATTTGTAAAGAGAAAGATAAAAAGAAAAAGTACGTGGCAGTACCCCAAGGAGCTGGGGTTGTTTAGTCTGGAGAAAAGGAGATTCAGGGGTGACGTTACTACTCTCTACAACTCCCTGAAAGGTGGCTGTAGTCAGGTGGAGGTTTGTCTCTTTCTCCAGGCAGCAACTGACAGAATGAGAGGACATGGTCTTAAGCTGTGTCAAGGGAAATATTGCTTAGATACTAGGAAGAAGTTTATCACAAGAAAGAGTGATCAAATACTGGAATGGCCTGCCCTGGGAGGTGGTGGAGTCACCATCCCTGGATGTGTCTAAAAAAAGACTGGATGTGGCACTCGGTGCCATGGTTTAGTTGAGATGTTAGGGCATAGGTTGGACTCAATGATCTTAAAGGTCTCTTCCAACCTAGTGATTCTGTGATTCTGTGAATTAATCTGTGTTAAAGTGTCCTGATATGACATTTGCCAGAAGCATATATTTCAAAATCACCCATTGCCTCCTACGCATTGCATCAAGAACTCTGGTTCTGACTGCTAGCTGTGGAGCTTTATTTGGAAGTGATGCTTGAAACACTTCTCTTCAACCTACCCAAGTTGGAAATTTTTGCAAGACACAAAATGTGCAACTACTGATGACTAATAGTTTTATACATTAGCACAGACAAATGTATACCACGTAAAAAAAGAAACAACATTGTGTTAAATCCACTTCCATTCAATTGTCCTTTTAATTAAAAAGCTAATTTGTGACCACTTGTATGCATTAAAATGTAAATTCAGTATGTCTAAGAAAGGCTGTGCTGGGTCTAAAAAAATAATGATGGGGCATTCATTCCTGGAATTTAACAATTAAAGTCTAAAAACCCCAGAACTGAACAATAAATTTATTTATAAACAAGATATTAGTTCTATATTTTACTTCTGCTCTCTGTTGAAGCACAAAAGAAGCAATTAGATACCAGTGATGTTTCCAAATATTAACTTTCTCAGGAATTGATCCATATAAAAGGAAAATGATGAGTCAACAATTAATTATGAAATCAGACTCTACTTTGAGAACTTGCTGAAGCAAACAGAAGTAGGGCAAGAACAGGCACCTCACTCAATACCCTGATTTATTTGCCATTATAACAGAATGAGTGCCATACTCTGCAGGACAATATGGAGACTTATGGCATTCTGGTACCCAGATATGAATGTCAAAAGATCAGAATGCAAGGCCTGTAATTCTGTGTACGTGACCAAGTACTAGACTGGATTCAGCACCATGAACAACACCATGTTCTTGTATTTAACTCACTCTGCTAAAACAAAATTTTACATTGACTAGTACGTTCATGGTCACCAGTGAAATCTGGTGTGAGAAAATATAATATGTTATTGAACTCTGAAAAGCTAAATTTTTTGTAGCTAGAGCAAGCAAAAAGCTAATTCTAACAGACCACCTTTGATATAAATGCAATATTTGCAATTTACTTTTTTTCCTTTTTTGTATACAAAAATTTGAGGTTCATGTTGTAAATTTTTTTTGTAATAGGTCAACTTATGTGGCTTTTCCCTTTAAAATGAACGTTTATATTCTGTGTTTTCTGTCATCTATGCTAAACAACTTTAAAGCCAGCTGTGCCTTAAAAAAAAGTTTACAGAAATAAGTAGCTTAATTGAAATTTTATGTGTTAGAGGTAAACAGGTATAATTAGAGGTGGCTACATGATGAGAAGAATCTAAAGTCTACTCAGAAGCACAGCTGAGGAACCCCAAACCCTGCTTGCCTCAAATAGCAACAAGACTAAAGATGAAAGCTCTTGTGAAGGAAACTGGATCATTTGCAGGGTATTGATGCTCTAACATTCATTTTTTAAAAGACTTCTCCTTATTTTTTATTATATTTGTAGTTCAGATTACTTGTTTTTATTTGGGAGTTCCTAGGGTGGGGAGGGCAGGCGAACTCTGTGGTTCCTGTGATAGGAAACAGGCTACAAGAAATACAATTTAAGCAATCATTACCTCAGTCCTGTTTGCGAAATCTTTCTTAGCCAAGATCTTGAATGACTACTAATGAACAGACTAAATCTCATATAAACCTGTGGATTTTAAATGATGTCTTAAATTAATGGGTTTTTTTGAATATTGGAAGTAAGTAGAGTGATTATACTTTAGAACTTTAGTTTCATTTAGCTTACTGAAGCTCAAGTGAAATACATTTCATGTTAATTGCTCACTGAGAAACACATTCTATGCAAAGCTTCATTTAGTCTTTACTTATTATTTACTCCATTTCAACTTCTCTAGATAGTTTAAGGTATCAGTTAAAATAACATAAAAGTATACATAAGAAGAGTGAACTGATCTACTCAGGACTACTTTTAGTTACTCAGTGCAATTAGAGTATGTGTGCAAACTGGTATAATAAAATTCTGCATTTCATCTTATAAGGCCTCATTGTGTTTGGAAAAAGAAAGAAATTTTAACCCCAAAGGGAACAAATATATCCCATTAATATGTCAACTCTATAATACACATCAGAGGTTGTTTATGGAGCACAGTCTTCAGTGTTCTTTGCAGAACTTTTTAAAAAGGAGAACCATGACCAAAAAAAAAATTACTGGATAGGCATTCCTTTACTAATTTCACTATTTATTGATGGGTTGTTTTGATGTAGAAATTATGCTAAACTTCTGAATTCCTTGTAGTCTGCCTCTTTTGTCAGGTACAAGCCAGCCTTCTTGAAAGCTCCTATTTCCCTAAAGTTCTCATTACTTCTCTCTTTTAGGGTGAGCATGTTTCCCAGAAAAGTGAATTGGCATTTTTATTAATAGATTTCCCTCCCTACTTTGATCAGAGAGAACTGGGCCGTTAAAAATCTGAATGATTTGAAGTTGCCTTTCTCAACTCTAACACATCATGCAGATTTGGGATCTAACATTCAAAGTTTAACCTGCAGATAGCATAAATATCTGGTACTTTAAACAGTATGTCCTTGCTCATGGCAGGATGGTTGAACTACATGGCCTTCAAAAGGTCCCTTCAAACCCAAAACATTCTGTGATTCAACATTCTGTCCTTTAAGAGAATATGACTATGGTTAACACCATTCATCCACCAATAATTTTGAAAACCAGATTGGGCTCCAGGAGCACGGATCAACTGATAGGAGAAAGAAAACATGGATCAAACACTCCTGCTTTTCTCTTGACAGTATCCAACTGTGACATCCCAACCCACTTCATCAGCTGGTATTTACCTTTTTCTTCTGTGTTGGCAATGGACCTCCTGCCCCTGTTTCTACTCCCATTCCAGATTTCCTTTTGGAAGCTCTCAGCTGGGCCATTACCAGCAAGCCTGCTCTCCTAACAAGGAGAAGCAACAGTCAGTGACAGCAGCCCCACATTAGTCCATGCCCTGCAAGTCAAAACCCACCCCTCCAGCTTACCTGCCTGGAGCCAGCTGCAGACACTTGCAGGAAGGAAGAAATAGGGGTACCTGCTTTATTTTCATCAGGGGACACGAGTGGCTGGTCTAGCGGAGACCTTGCCTGGATGCTGTAGATCAGCTCGCTGCGCAGGGCTTCTAGTTCTGTTTTCAGGATGATAACATGGTAAAGAGACACTGCTGCAAGACAAGAGGACAGGAGCATTGCAAGCCACAGGAATGTGACAGAAAAAAGTCCCGTGGTGCCTGAAACAGCACCAGGGGGGGCAGAGGGAGAGGAGGCGGTATCCTTCTGTTGGATGACGTGCACACAGTCCACGGATTTCATCGCTGCTCTTTCCTTACTAAAGCCAGAGGGAGAGTTCAGCTGTCCCCTTCCGAGGTGCAATCCATGTTACCAGTTGCTCTCTGAAACTAAGGGCATCCAGAATAAGTGAACAAAACGCCCAGATCATTTCCTGTCATATGAAGCTGTTGATAGCACCATTAAACTTAATGCACAGAGTGAACATCTAAGATTCTGTCTTCCCTTTGTTTTCACTGCTCTGTGCTGCATTTTGGAAATGCATACTTTCTCACAAGCTACCTTCCTCCTTTCACTTTCCACTAGTTATTTATGTGGCAGCTTGCTATAGCCATTTCCCATAATCTTTAAATTTAGGCACAGCCAGTACCACCGGTAATTTTGAGCCTTATCTAGAAGTGCAGAAACCATGTAAAGTTTCCTGACAAAAGCCATGTAAAGTTTCCTGGCAGCATTTCATCCAGTGCTACTTAAAAATCATACATGTATGACAGGCATGTGCCTCTGCATGTATGAAGGCATATGGATGTACTCTGTATATACATTATATCATCTATATTAACATGTTTATATTCATATCTAGAGTGCCAATATGCCTACAGAGGAGACAAATTATTAAAAATAAAGTTTTTGTCCTTTCCTAAAAACAATAGTGAAAAACATTCCCAGGTATGAGTCACAAACTACAGGTTTCTCAGTTGTATGAAGATGCAAATTCGGCAGTTCTATTCATCAAACTAACTGGAAAAGGGATGACATTTTATTAAACTTTTCTAATAAATACAGTCTCTCTAAAGAATTCAAGAACCTGCATTAACGTGAAAGGGAACACGAAGAAGCATGGAGAGGAAATCTGGCAGGGAGGAAATAGAAGAGGTGAAAACTTAGGGGATGGAAAAGAATGAGAGAGGGGGAAATAAGAACAGAGTGAAAGGGCAAATATTTATTTGGAGAATTTAAAATTAAACACAACCCAAAACTTTAAACATGCATGCTGACAACACTCAGGTGAATCTTGAGTGTTTGGTTTAAGTTAATCTTTTAAGATTTTATAAGTCTTTTCATCTTAAAACTCTATGTTAGGAATTCCTTTCTTCTCTGCAACAGCAAGGCTACCTAGATATCCCACATATATTAATGTAATTTTTTTACTATCTTCTCACACAAAATTCAACTTTTATCCCTTTGTTAAAAGTTCCAGTGGTCTAGGACAGAAGAAAAAAGATAAATAGTATCACAATTATGGCTAAAATCAATAGGTCAACCCCTCTTACCATGTAAGTAAACTTTATCTTTGCAAAAGAGAAAACTTTAACAGGTCAGTCCAAACACTGTGTAATAAATCCTGATGACAACACCTACCAGAGTAGTTCAGAGCAAGTTAATTCTGTTGGGAAGGAGAAGGAAGAAGGAACAACAATAGAGTAACAACTTCTGTAGCCTCTCCTTTTTCTGTTTCTTAAGGCTACAAGAAATTTAGTGTGATTATTAGCTTTATCATCTTCCGTTGTGATGAAAGGTGCTCTTTTCTTTATTTTTCCACCCCTCGCAACCACACACATCCTGCACAGAGAAATAAATCTGTTCCTAAATGCAAAGGAAAAAACTATACCCTGTATCTTGTGCCTAGAACCCACATACATACTGTGAGAAATAATATAGAAATCAGTGTGGGGTGGAAAAAATAGAATACCATACCATTTCTGTTCCTATTTTAAAGGCTAAGTTAAGCTGTAAATGGGGCTGCATTTTGAAGTAAATTTAATATGAACTAATGTAGGGTTTTTTTAACAGAATAAGCAATTATTAGAACTAAGCAGACATGCCTTCAAGTATCCCTAGACATCAGAACATTACCAGCCTAGAACTGACTGTTCCAAAAATAAAAAATAATGTGACAGTTGGAAAAGAAGCGCTATTTTAGAAAATGAAACTGAGTGCGAACATGAAAGTTATAACTAGCTATCCAGGAATACCAAGAAACCATTGGCCAGTGAGGTCTCTGCAGTCATTAATGTATCAGAAAATAACAGACTGGTATATAAATAGCAGTGCTCCAGCCACCTCTAGAAAAAATAGGCTGTTCCCAGCTTCCACAGCCTCTTTAAATGGGGTCATTATTTGGGCTGACAAAGTAATTGTGGTGACATAGAGGACTTCTGTAAGACATCTCGCTCCATCTTGCTTGTAATTCTGATCAATGAGAATTTCAAAGGGGAGATGAGGAAAATCACAACAGCCCACACATTGGAAATTGTTAAATTCAACAGGCATTTGTAGCTAAGCATCAAAGGGATTTCTCTGTTGGCAACCTTGTGTTGTCCTGTAGAGTTATAAGTAGTTATGTGGTTTAAAAGAAAATGTAAGTTCAGACAACTTCCGTGATTACAAAAACAGTGGAACAATAACTAATGACAATAAGACATCAATCATGAAAACCAGTATGAATTATCTAGAAATATACTTAGTTGAACAACTTCTAATATAATCAAATGGAGCTTTAGTTTATTGCAGATTGCTAATTGCATCAAAGTGAATCACAAAAATTACTTAAAAAAAAAAACAAACCTCCAAAATTCACCAAACCCAAAAAAGCCCCCAAACCAAACAACAACCCCATGCTAGCTGCATAGCCTAGAACCTGGAGTCAGTGCCTCAATGCCTGCCACTATGTCTTGTCATAACATACTCTCCTTATGATTCCTCTCCTTGACAGAGCTACAAAGCAGTCCTTAGCCTGCTTAAAGCAAAGTCAGTAAGATTAGCACATGCTGTTTCTGCTGTGTTTTAAACTAAGGTGTGACTAAAGAGGACTAAGGAGTGCTCAGATCAGCCTCCCATCAGCAGACATGGGAAGGTGATGATTTCAGCTGAACACAAGATCTCAGTGGAATTTCTTGTTGAAATAGAGGTATACTATTTGGATATATATGTTGGGGGGAAATAGCATTGTGCTTTTATATTGACAAACCTATTTGCATATAGCTTAGACTGACAAAACTGAACTGTGAAAAAGGTCAAAAATCCAGAATTAATATAAGAGACTTAAGGAACTAATCTCAGAAATAGTATTCAGACTTTGGTTAGCAGCCTGCTTCTGCTGGACAGCTTTCCTGAAAATCCTTTTGCAAACTTTTGTACTGCATCAACAACTTTGGACTCAAGACACACATGCAGTCAGAAAACTTTAGGGGCTGCCTCAGGACCAGCTCAAAGCAGCATTTGCCAAACTATTTATACAAAAGGAAATGTCATTGCATTAAACTGCAGTTTAATGCAGTAAACCTAGTCCTGGCCATCTAACTGCAAACAAATAAGAATAAACCCTTATAATAAAGGTATTCTGAAAATATGGTCTTAATTTGCATGCACAGTACATGATTTGTGCATACCCCACAGTGTCTCCTTAACCCAAAAGATGAGCTATGTTGAACACTCAGATTGACTAAAAAAACCTCTTTAATTTAGTCAAGGAAAATTATTAAGAAATGCCTTGGCTAGTCTAAGAATTCTACTTAACCAAGTCCTTTACTTCCAGGAAAAAGAGCAAATATTTAGGTAAAATTCAAAATAATAAATAAATTAAAACCAAACCCCAACACATTACCACTGAAGACACTTAAAGGTGAGAATGTTTCACTACAAGACAGGAAAATGGGTTCCTGAACAAAATTAAGGCTGGTTAAAACTTCCAAGATGTTGCAGCAGAAACAAGCCCTGAAATTTGATGCAGGTAATTTTTTTTTTCTCATTTCCACTATGAAGAGAATCAGATTAAATTATAAAGATGCATCCCACTAATGTGAAAATTTATAAAAGATCAACATTACATCTGGTGGGGAACCAAGGCAGAGATAGTAACCACGCATACAGGAAATTTGTGGTTTCACCAGAAACTGAATTCTTGATTTCCTGAAATCCAGTTATGTGCTTTAACCACAAAAGCATCTTCTTTGTGGGAGAGGAAATACCCATAACGAAGTTCAATGTACAAAAGAGAAGCTGTTGATATGACTGTGAAGGCTTGGGTAAAAAAAAAACCAGTTTACTGAAGAAACATGAAAGTTTACTTAAAAACAAATGTTCTGTTTTCAAAAAGGAGGTTGTGCAGATGCTGCAACCCGGAGATCCAGGCAAGTGTGTCAAAGGCCACACTAAAAGTATGCCTCCAGTGGCAAGGGTCCAGCTTCACATACTTCTGAAGCAGCCGCAAAATGGTCCCTGCGGTTATTACAAGAAAGAGACCACGATATCTCGCCTTACCACACGAGACAGTGCAGAACAGATAGAGGAGCACAGAAAAAGCTACGGTTCCATTCTGAAATTTTCCATTTCATTTCAAGTCCTTTCTGAAGATGGACAAAATGGGAGGACTGTTTTGGAGGAGATCAGAATAAATCCTGTATTATGGTTTTCTGCTAATAAAGATATCCGTATTAAGAGTGTTCACTGATAACCCTCTGAAACAGTACACGTTCCCTTAAAGAATACTTAATTAGTTATTTCAGCCATTAACTACAACTTACACAGTAGCAAATCCAGGCAAGTTCTGCCTCACAAATGGATCCAAAGAGTACTCTATTTCTGGATAACCATTCCTGTGGCTGTACGTCTTACATCTTATTATTTTAACTTCTAGGAAGCTGTTGAATACCTCGCAAGTAAAGGATGTGTTATACAAACAGTTAAAGCCTTATTTGATAAATTGCCTTGTTAAAAGGAAAACAAAAAATTCTATGAGGTTTTTCTGAGGTGAGAAGGGTAATCTTTTCTCTTTTCCTCAACATTTCAGAATTGCCGAGGATAACACAAATGTCTCTGCACATTTTAGGTATGCCATCCATGTTTCATTCCTTGCAATATTTTATTTCTCTAGATATCTAGACAGTTTGGGTCCAAATGCATACTACACAAAGTAAACCTACATCTGACTTGTAGCCACTGTCACTTTTTACATGGTTATTACAGTGCTTTCAAAGAGAAAAGGAACTGGCACAGAAAGGAAAAGCAATGATTATAGGTGTCTTTCAAAGAATGCAGCAGAACCAACTAGAATATAATAAAAAAAATATAAAATATAAAAAGACAACCCAAGATTTATATACTACAGCAAGTTAATGCCAGCCTCCTCCCCTTCCCCCTCCCTCCCCCTGATGTTACAGCAATTGCTTCTTACTGCCCAGGGAAAAAGGAGCTCTGTCATACAGCTGAAGCCCACTTCTCTTACAGTCTCACCGGCTTTGCTATCCTGCAACACTCAGAACTGCATTTCTCCACCTCTTTGATACTATGCAATTTAACAGATTTTGCACAGATGGGCTAAAATACTTTTGTATGGTAATAAGATAAACACTGAGCCGTGGCCCTTCATGTGGGAGTGGCCGCTCTGCTGCTGCTACAGTCTGGAGACCTTCAACAGAGGGCACAGGACAAGGACTCAAGTATTTTCAAATCATAATGTTATTTCCTCATAGCCGTATTTGCTACACTGTCCCTGAGTCCTGGAGGACAGACAGGAAAGGGTTCTCTGCCTGACCTTTCCCTTTGAATTTTTGTAAATAATTAGCCCACACTAGACGTTAAGTGTAATTCAAACCAGCTGTAGAACTTCCTTTCTTTCTGTCTTCAAGCAGCACAATCCGTTCCTTAGTTACTTGTCAAACTAGCAGCAACATCTCTCTGAACTTGGTATGTGAACATACTTACATTTCTGTCAGCTACCTTGCAGCTTTGCATTATTCAGCTCATTGCTTCAGATTATTAAATATGTATCTCCAGCTGGGAGTGAAACCATGTTCTTTAATACAGTAAAACCAAATCTGCTCTTAAGCTGCATTGCTTTTCAGAGAAAGAAAAATTACTGTTTTTCCAAGACATACAAGAGTTATTCTGTCCCCATCCAAGCTGAACCATAACAAATTAATCATGTCAATGTTTTTAAAACAAATCCAGAAAAGAATCAGTGTATCTCCTTTATCTACTTACAGAGACAGAATTCGGTACAAAATCTGAAATGAAGACCCTGAATAAGGTTCAACGAGAGATTTAAAGCTCAGGCATGATCAATATCTTTGGAGCAAATAATTTTTGCTAAGCCAATGGTTCAGCATTTTCTCAAAACCTTATCTGTCTGTACTTGATCTTTTTAACAGACAGCAAGCCTTTGATCTAGGTTTCATTTCAGAGAGTCATAGAACGGCCTGGGTTGGAAGGGACCTTAAAGATCATCTTGTTCCAACAACTCTGTCCTGGCCAGGGACATCCTCCATTAGATCAAATTGCTGCGACCTTCATCCAGCCTGGCGTGGAACACTTCCAGGGATGAGGTATCCACAACTTCTTCAGGCAACCTGTTACAGTCCCTCACCCTCTTCACAGCAAAGAACGCCCTCCAAATATCTATACCTACTCTCTTTCAATTTTAAGCCTTTCCCTCTTGTCCTGTCACTACATGACCTTATAAAAAGCCTCTCCATCTATCTTGTAGCCTCCCTAAGGTACTGTAAAGCTGCAATTAGGTCACCCCAAAATCTTATGTTTTCTTTTCCAGGCTGGACAATTCTCTTCTTTTTTTTTTCATAGAAGAGATGCTCTATGTCTCTAAGATTGGTGGTCCTCCTTTAGACTCCCTCCAACAGCTCAATGTCCTTCCTGTGCTGAAGAATCAAGAGCTGGATGCAGCCGTGCAGGTGGGGTCTCACCAGAGCAGAGCAGAGGAGCAGAATCTCCTTCCTTTGCCCTGCTGGCCACGCTGCTTTGGATGCAGCCCAGGACATGTTTGGCTTTCTGGGCTGCAAGTGCACATTGCTGGGTCATGTCCAGCCTCTCATCCACCAACACCCACAAGTCCTTCCCAGCAGGGCTGCTCCAATTTTAGTGTAGATGTTCATATGCCCTCATGAATGTTTACTATGATTTAAAAGTACCAGAAAATTCAGAGAAAAATTCAAATACGGTGTTTTGCCTGATATGAAGGCCTATACCCACCTACTAAGCAAACGAATATAACATCATGAGACATTCCAAGACACAGTTTGTGTTGGGCTTGGTAGCCCAGCTGCTTATCAATTTTCAAGTAATAAAAAGCAAATGCAAGACTTGTGTTCTCCAGAACAGTACTGCACAAGCAAGTTTCAGTGACATGGTTCACAAGACAGCAACCTGCTTCTCATTCAGGGCAATATTCACATGAAGTACCCAAATCTGGAATTGTTCCTGTACTGTCATTTCTTCCTTTACAAAAATTAGATTTTTTTTTCATTCCAAATTAATAGGCACTTTGAACAGAGTGTCCAAATGTACCACACCTACACCCCCCACCCACAGCCCCGTTTCCTAGGTACTGGGTTATAAATGAACTATAAGCCTTGCAGTAATTCAGGAGAGGACACATATTTTGCAGCTTTAGAAAGATACCAGTAAGCCCTTATTTTCTGGGTATTTCATATTAACCATGCTGAATCAGAGCAGAGGTGATATAAGTTTAGTAATGCATTTCTCTGTAAGAAAGTAGAAACTGCTTTAGACTGAGTATCCCACACCAACTGTATGAATTAACTATAAATCTGAATGGCATTATAGGATTTAAAATTGACAATTAAAATGTTGCCAACATAGGTGGTAAATCTAGTCAGAAACACTTCAAAATACTTCCTAATGGACATAATATTTAGACCATCTCTCAGACCCCCAGACAACAGAAAAATTTTGAAATGCAAAATGTGTTAGAAAGTGATGGAGAGCTACCATATACCAGATTTACTTACTAACACTTCCTGAAAGTGAGGATACATGACAAAGCTTAGAAACATATTTGTAATATGATTTTTCCCCTGCTGTAATAGCTTTCCACAAAGGCCACATCTAACAATGCAGATGTCTAGTCCATGTGCTCTGGCTTTAGTGAGTGAAAATTATACCTTGGGGTTAATCTGTTACCATGCAAATAAAACTACCTCTTCACACACACCGAAGACAGGCCACAAACTAGAACAAGGCATTAACAGCACTTTTAATGTATCAATTTATTGCATATGTCAGTACATAAAAATAGAAAAGTGTTTTTTGTAAAATTAACTTTACTGTAAAAACCAACTAGAATGATAATGTAAAACTTTGCCACAGCACATATACAATAACATTTATGCTTTATCTACAAAAATTAAGAATACTTCATAAGACAGTTTTGCCTTAACTATATATTAAAGAAAAATCAAATAAAAAGCTTGCATCTCATAATCAGTGACTGTTTTTGAATTCAAAACATAAGTGTTATTTAGAACTTCAATATGCTATCTCTATTTACACTTCTGTGGGGTTCTACTCTAAATTATACAAGCAGGATGGCATTGCAAATTATACCTAATGGGATACATCAGGCTGATCCCACTACATGCAAGAGGCACTGATTTTATATTTGGCAGAAGTGCCCCTAGCAAAATCACATTTTTGTCATTAACAAAAATAAAAATGCATTTTTCAAGAATTGATGAAATACAAATGGAGGTACCTCTGCATCTTTTTGCTAACAGAAAAGATCATACCTTGGACTCTCAATTCTGCCTTGAATTCTTCACTGTGAACATCCAACATGACCCTATTATTAGCTTAGAGATGCTGATATGCATATTTTGTATAAATAGTTAATCCTTCTGCCCTTCAGCTGACAGATTGTCCGTAGCCTACCAAATGCATTTGTGCTCTATTTCTAATTTTACCTGAGAAATGGACATGAGGGCAGCTAAACCAGTTAATGTTTTTCCAGAAGAAAGCACAGCTTATCTCTCTGCATTTCACAGTTCAAAAACAAATTCTGGGAATGTAAACTTGGGTTAGTAGGAAGCCTCAAGTATTTCCACTAATTAAAACCACACACATGTGTGCACACACAAGGTTTTATGCTTCCCTACAAGGAACTCTACTGCTAGAGCTGTTCAACTCCTGACCCCTCCCAGGAACTTTGTTTTTACTTTTTTTTTTTAACTTAAATTTCTTCTTATAAAACAGAAAATTCCTTTAATGAACATATTTAAACTAAGGCTTTCTTACAAACCTGTGAAAAGAACTCGACTTCTTCCCAAACTAGAAATTTATATCTACAGGACAAATATTTGGGAAACATCTATTCACAAATGGATAACTGTTATGGGAAAACACATAACGGTATTAAATAAAATAAATGCAACAGTATCATAACACACCATTTGGCAATTTAAAGTTACTATTACTACGTTGCTTGCAGTTCATTTTTTCAGCAGCAGGTAACTGTGGTTTGCATCACACAGTCCACAAAATAAAAACAAGTCTTCATTGTCAGAAAAAGTTTCCTCCCCCTTCTTCCTCCCTTAAAGAATTGTATGCAGAGCAGTGGAATATTTGCATAAAAACATCACTTCCCTCCTATTTTCCTTCAGTGGACTTCATAACCAATGCAATGAAAAATAGCATAATAACATTCACAAGTGTATGTGGCCAACCAACTAAGTGAGAAACAAAACTGTGCATATGTGGCAGGTGGAAGAAACCACCTAAGTGTAAAGGACGCATATATGACAATTGTGTCAACTCACACCCCATACCTGCAAAATCAAAGTTTCATGTCCTGCAGACAATATAGTGAAAATATATATGGCTTGATAATAAAAAGTAATGTTTAGATACAGCCCACTTTGAAGAGCTTCAGATTGCTATAATCTAACACTATACATTTGACTTTGTCTTAGCAACTGTGTGCTCAAATAGGAATACTTCATACTTGTATACAAGCACCACATAATTCTGGGGTTGAGAGTTTTGTTTTGATTGGTGGGCAGTGGGGTTAAATGCCACGTTACTTTAGAAATTGATGCTTTGTGAACACCACCCCCCGCAATGGTATTTAATGTCAGGATATGACAACTTCGGAAACAATTACATTTTCTTTATTCTGTCTCCAACAATTAATCTACTCTTTTGGCTTCATCAACTGAATTTTAGAAAAGCAGTATTTGACTGCTAATTTTCCTTCTCTCCCTCCACCTCTATTCTAAAGCAATTTGAAGTAGATGAAAACAAGCAGCTTACATCTCACTGTAGAATACATCAGGGAAAGGCAATGCTATGTCTACCAACTCCTTTCTGCTATAAAAACACAGTCTCATCTCCCAGCCCCCAGTCAAACCTCTCCAATATACCTTGCCCAAGTACCCCTCTCCCCAAAAGAAAAAAAAAAAAAAAATCACCACTGTAAGGCTGAAAAGCTAGTTTTGGTTTCACTCAGATTGAAAAGTATGCTCTACGTTTTTACGTCTATAGATCCACAAAGATGTATAATTTTTTTATCAACTCTATGAAAACCTTAATAATAGTATCACAAAAGATACTTACCAGAGAAAGCAGCAACTTCTGGTATGTTTATGTCTCTTAAAAAAAAAAATCACATTTACAAGAAGATGTATCATCCTATCCACAAACGGCTGACAACTATTATCCACATGTACATAAGAACTATAATTCCATTAGGAGGCATAACCACTAAGGCACCAGTTCAGGAAAGCAGTTTTACTCAACCAGAGAACTTAAGCACAAGCTTAAAATATGACTGTCCCTCAGGAAACAGATTTTAAGCATGATGCTTTTCTGAATCAGGACATGGCAGAAAAGTTTACTTAAAATTTTGAATCCAAAGGGCAACTTTACAGATGGTGTGCAAGATTTTCCAATTTGTTCTTTCCATTAAAAAAAAATATTTTGAAGAGACAAACTCAGCTGCAGCAGATGAGTAATTAAACCTGCAAAAGAGATCTAAACAGCTCCCACACTCCATTAGAGACTGAGCTAACAGCATATGTCTTTGATCACAGAATCACCAAGGTTGGAAGAGACTTTCAAGGTCATCTGGTACAATCATCAACCTAACACAACCATAATCACCCCTAAACAATATCCCCAAGTGCCACATCCAGACGACTCTTGAACGATTCCAGAGGTGGTGATTCCACTACCTTCCTGGGCAACTTACTCCAATGGCTAACCACTCTTTCAGTGAAATTTTATAGTATCTCATTTGAACCTTCTTTGATGCAAGGCATTTCCTGTCATCCTTGCACCTGAAACACGGCAGAAGAGACTGAGCCCCCACTTTGCTACAGCCTCCTTTCAAGTGGTTGTAGAGCAATACGGTCTCCCCTGAGCCTCCTTTTCTTTCAACTACATACCACCATATCCTTCAGCTGCTCCTCACAGGACTTGTGCTCCAGACCCTTCCCAGCTCTGTTACCCATCAATGCTCCAGCCCCTCAATGTCTTTCTTGTAGGGAAGGGCCCAGAACTGAGCAGAGGACTTGAGGTGTGGCCTCACCAGTGCTGAGTACAGGGGGACAGTCACTGCCCTGGTCCTTCTGGCCACTCTATTTTTGATATAGGCCAAGATGCCATCGGCCTTCTTGACCACTTGGGCACACTCTGGGCTTACATCCAGCCAGCTGTTGACCAGCACCTCCAAGTCTCTTTTCTGCTGACCAGCTCTCAAGCCACTCTTTCCCCAGCCTGTAGTGCTGCACAGGGATGTTGTGACTCAAGCGCAGGACCCAGCCTTTGATCTTGCTGAACCTGGTGCAGCTGGCCTTGGCTTGTTGCTCCAGTCAATCAGTATCTGCAGAGCCTTCCTACCCTCAACGATACAACCATCTAGGACTATCTGCTCATCTTCATTATCCTTACTGTAGCAACTGTACACATTTATCCCTAATCATGGGATCACTGGCAATTATTTGTTTCTTTAGGAGGTATAAATATAGGGCACAAACATTTAACTACACCAGCATAAAAGTCTGAATACAAAAACCTACTTTTACCTTGTATGACCACCCAATTTGCCTTAAGAAATATCACCTCAAATGCATAAGCAGACTACTACTAACAAATAGTTTGCCTGTGCATTAGTGAGGAGAGCTTGAGGCAGAAAGAAGCTTAGATTGCACTCATCTCTTTCAGGAAAAGTTACTTCTATTTTGTATCAAGAAAGTGCCTGGGTAAAATCCTGAAGTCACAATGTTAGGCACATATAACCTTCTGTGCACTACTGTAATACAAACAGTAGATGAAAATAAGGAAAGTATCTTTTCATCTTCAGCTGCATTTTGACATATATAAGTTTGCATAACCATAGAAACCAGTAATAATTCAGGCTAGTATACCTGCAAGTATACTCTACCATTTATGTTATTTTATATTATTTAGCACACTAAAGACTTCCCACTTTGCATAATATAAAATTTCAAGAAATAAAACACTAATCTCATGCATGGCACACTCTAAATAAACTCTAAGAGAAGCAACTAATCATTGTGCTAACCATGGCTGTCCAAAAAGCTCACACATACAGCAGTGAATACCGAAGAGCCTCCCATTGTTCTAAATACATTCTGTACTACTTTTGTAGCAAGTTTCTTTAATAGCATCTGTTGTACATATCAAACAAATGGAATATATGGACAGAGATACCAAAAAAGTATGAGAAAGACATAAAATGGTTCATTTACAATGCTGCAAATGTAAAAGTTATCTGGAACACCTTAATAAAATAGCAGACCTTTCCAAGTTTAATTTCACTCTTTAGGCAAGTACAGACATGACATACATTTAAAAACAGACATTCTTTTACCACTTATCACAAATCAAGGTACAGTGCAGGTACTTGCCCCACCCCACCCCAAAGAAGAATATCAGTTATATTATTGTTACGTTAGACGATGTTTTTGCCACTTCTTCAGGGGAGTGACTCTTTATTACTTCTTTGATGAACTGTTCAAGTGCAGTGAAATAACCCTGGCACTGCCAAGTGTCATTGTGAGTTCCATCAGGAAATATCGCCAATCTCTTAGTCCGAGCTGGGGATAATTCATAAAGTTGCTTCATCATAACTGGTGGAATTAACTGGTCAGACAACCCAGAGATGAAGAGGGAAGGCATTCTGCACTGAGAGATTTTTCTGTAGGACAGAAATTTATTTTTGTAGCACCATAACGGAAGATACCTCATCGGAAAGAAAGAGAACAAAGTGCTGGCCATATATGGGATGCTAAGAAAGGTGTTCTCCACCACGATGGCAGAAATCCTATGGGAATTTTCAGAAGCTAAGTGAATAGCTACTGCTCCCCCCAAGGAACGGCCAAAAAGAAAAATTTTTGTTTTATCAAGATCAGACCGAGTCATCACATAGTCTAAGACAGCCTCAGAATCTAAGTACAAGCCTTCTTCACTTGCTTCTCCTTCGCTTTTGCCATACCCTCTATAATCGACCAGAATTAAGTTTACTTTCAGGTTTACCAGCATTAACAAAGCATTTGGCAACCTGTGGCCAATGTTGCCTGCATTCCCGTGGAAGTAAATGATGGTTGGAGAATACGCTGCATTGTCCCCCGTGTATCTCAGCAGAATAAGATTGAGAAGAACTCCATCTTTGGTTTTGATGAAGATGTTTTCATGTGGTATACCAGTAGGCATAGGAACATAAAGGCGTGATGAAGAGGGCTGTTCAGGAAAGTAAAGCAGAACATCCTGGAATTTATATAATATACCTGCTATTGATACAAATATTAATATAAGGAGTATAATGCCTCCGTACAAGTGAAAAGTCACTATCAAGGGCAAAAGACAAATGCGGCAGAGACTCCAAGACCAGGAAGCCAAAGCTAGTAGCCATCTTTTAACAAAGGTCCAAAGCATCCATGATTTTTCCATTGTAGAAGTCAGTGATCTTTTACTCCAAGTAAATCCTGCAAAAGAACCCAAATGTATACATATAAATATAGGAAAAAGAAAAAGGTAGCAATTTAAGCATTTGTACTTGCAGAAGATTAATGGCAAGTCAATGTATTGGAGCATTAACGTAAAATTTGGTGGCAAACTCCTTTTGAACTTTTGGAAACCATTTGACTCTGTAAAAGAATCAGAAATGCAATCAATCATAAGGAAAGGCTTTAGAATGCTTTAAAATCCCATTTACAGTATTCCTGCAGGCAGTCCACTAACAGCACTAGAAGACTGGCTGAGACCACAGCAACTTCTGCTTTCCCTCAGACTTTCCTACTAAGCAAGAGAACAACCATACAGACTGTACCACCAGTCTGTCAAAGCTGCTCATATAAGTAACTCTAGAATTCAGAGAGCACAAACAAAAATAGCCTTTATTTCTAAGTTGCTAAGTAGCATGCAGTAAGCCTGTGCACGTCACTCTGCAGCCAGTGGAGGCTCACCACACATCCCAGCACTGCTATGGGTTAGTGGTTGTCTTTCAGCATCTCAGTCAGCCGTGGTTACAGAGCAACACCTGAACTGCTCAGAAGAGAGAGACTCCTCTGTACTAAGATACCACACTGTAGTTACATTTATGACAGCTTTTTTTGCTATATATTGATTGCTTCTGATTTATATCAGTCATTTTCCACTATCAGATCAGTAGTCTGCATTAAGTCTTTCGTTGAATGGAAAATTTTGTCATCATGCAAGACCACTGAAAACAGTCCATTAACTACATTATCCTCTGGTCAATGAAAAGCACTGCTGAAAATATCAAACATGAAAACAGACTCATGACAAAAACATACACACAGCATAAAATGAGGAAAGTTATGTTAATGACAATGGATTAAACCTCCTTTCCAGCCAAAAGTTATGTCTCCCAGCATCCATACAAGATCTCGCAGTATTCACTTCTGGTTCATATGGAAACACATGCCAAACCTAAACAAAAGCCCACAGTAACCATTTAGCCACCACTGAATTGAATAATCACACTACCTGGAAGGGACAACACAAACTCACTTGTTTGAGAACACTAAGCTATATAGCAGATAATAGTTACACTTTTGACACAAAGTTATGATCTGCTAAAATGATATAGCACAGCAATACCCTGAATTCAAACTCCTCACAAAAATTCAAGACATGCATCCAAGCATTTTATACCAGACATCTTGGTAGGCTTGAGTGATAAAAGGTGACCTCTGCAGCTGCAGCCTTTGCATTCCACAGATATAAGCACCCAATCTGACCAGGAAAACTTGCCATCTCTATTTTATGCAGAAATTAGAAATAAAAGTAAATATGTCACATCTTAAGATTCATGTATTAACCGAACTCAATGTGATATTAAGCTTTTATATAGTGTATGTACTCCAAATAAATAAAACTGTCAGAGTAGATACACTATGTAAAGTATAAAAGAGCAGTTATCTCAGCTTTGTTCTCTTATATTACTCATAAGTTCATGTTTATTATCCATATCCATATCCAAGCAAATACTGTCTATAGGAAAATTTAATTCCTGTGATCCATTTCCCTTGAAAAAAACTCACAATGATTAGTAGACATATAAAGTAGCTACTTCAATTTCTAAGAGAATTTCCTAAAGAAGTTAACAAACATTTCCTGCATTACATTTCAAGACTGTAAGAACACTGAAAATGAGACAGTGAAATCATTCTCCTTACCTATGCTATTCAACATTTTGCTGACATTTCTTACAAAATGCAAGAAACACCAAAAATGCTTTCTCAACAAGATATTCACAAGAGACCCACTGTTAAACAAAACTACTGAGAGATAAAGAATTAATAAAAATCTCACTTCAAGTGATGGAGTTTTGCAATGGCTATTCCATGTACACTATGGATTATTATCTGGAGACTGATACCCACAGCTGACTTTATAAGCCATGTTAGTTTCATGAGAAGGGCACTACTTCTATTTTTAGAAGGCTAATATTATCAAAATATTATACTACTGAGATAGTGCTGCTGTGCGATTACTTCTGATACATCTATACAGGTGTATATATATATATAGGTATATATATATATATATATATATATATATGTAGGTATATACAAATACTCTGCTACTGTAATTGCAAAGCTACTACATCCTACAACTAAAGCTCAACGTACAGTAAGTAGTTAACAGGAAGAGCAAACTACACAGCCACAAATGTGTCATGCTCACTACATATTTAAATAAAGCTGACTACTCTGCCATATTGAACAATTACATTACTACTGAAGTTTTTTTCCCAGCTGTGTGAACCTTCACTGGTTCCATTAATTTCCAGGCCTTCACATCTTGTTGCAAGATTTGTTAGCTAGGAAACTAAGATAGAATTTTTTCCTAGGTTCCTCCCCACCTTTCAATACCAATTAAAAGCTCACTAGAGCAGAAAAGGATGGTTTCTCACACAAGCATACAGGCCTAGAAGAGACTCTAAGCCAAATTAATAGAATCTCATTTTCAATAAAGCTACAACCCACACTTTTTATGGACCTCAAAGCAACAGACCTCCCAAACACTATCTTGGACAGCAGATGATACAAATAGAACAAAATTTCCACTTGAAGCACAGAAATAAAAAGGGTAAGCTAATATAGTAATATCCAGTGAGCAATAAGGTCAGCACTTTTTGAAGTGTATGAGATTTGAGACTGTTCAACATACTGCAAGACAACACACACACAAAATTCTCTTCTTGGTCTTTATTTCCCACTCCTGGTGTGCTGAATGGGAAGTTATAAACCTTTCAAGCAGTTTACGATGTAACATCTTATGATGCAAATACTCTGTCATGAAGCATGAAGAGCATGTGTTGCATTTCTCTTGCATCTCTAATTTTATGACTAATAGGTGATCCGAATAATCTGGAAAAGGCGTGAGAGTGGGAGAACTGTGTACTTAGACTTTGATGTCTGATGTGGTCAACTTGAGAAAGAGAGCAGACCCACCAACCCACCCAACCTGGACAAACCTGATCTTCTCCCTAGACAAGACTGCTTCTGTTCCTAGACCACAACAACTAGTGATGGACTTGCCCCATAACTGTCTGATGTCCCAGTTATATCAAGAAGCATTCACCCCTTTAAGTTCTTGAAGAGCATTCTTGCTTCACTAAAAAAATAATTTTTTTTGAAGAACTATTATATTACAGCACTGTATTTCATGTAATTGTTGTAACTTTGAAAACAAGATTTTCCTATAACAAGGAGTCACATCCCATTTTACAGCATTCACAGTATTTCATAATCACTGATTATTTAAACTAAGCAAAAGGCTAGGTAAATAAGCACAGGGTCATTGAAAAAAATTTTCTTCTTGTTCCTCTGATAATATGCATTAGAAAGGCTAGCCTTTGGGAATCCTGATACTTCCTACAAGTATTTATTTGGTGATGCTCGAAAGCTTAAAAGACAAGCAGAAGACAGTACTGAAATACAAAGCTTTACTGTGGAAACCACTGCCACACAGGAACAGCAATGCAGCCCAACTCAACGTTAAGACCTAATGAAAGTAAGACTTGGCCAGACTGCTGTTGTACCTTTGGCTTAAACTGCCATGGAACTGTATTGTCTCTCAAAACAGAGAGGGAATTTGGAAGCAGTGATTTTCAGCTTTGTGTTGGGATATACACGTATGTTGATATACACACACACACTCCCCTGTATCTGTACATCTCCAGCGCTGAATCCACAGCCTGGGAACTACTGCAGACCTCTCTGTTCTATCAGATGAGCTACAAGCCCCAAAATTAGGTAGCTACTGAAAATACAAATCACTTACAATAATAAAAAATTTTGAGAAAAAAAACCTCTTTATGAACGAAGCGTTTTAACAATATTCTATTTTGCCCTAATACTATTTTTAAATGGTTAGCACCGTTATCAACTGAAAAAAAAAATCACAAAAATTCAAGTGTATATTTAAAGTACTAGGGAACAATTTTTCATTCATTTTTAATGGCAGCTGAAATTGCTCTTGTATCTGCCACAGGTTCTGTTGTTTTGCCTTTGCCTATGTTTTTAATATTAAACAGTATTATTTTCATACACTAATCATATCATAAAACATTTACCTTTAGATGTGATGATTTCCCAGGCTTCATCTCTGCCTGAAAGACAATTCCATTTATGAATTTTGAGTAAAATTGTTTCGAATTACACATGTAGTTTACTGTTTATCTTGTTACTTGAAAGAAGATTAAGAAGTGATAAGAGCCAAACCCCCTAGAAGTTACAATTGCTTCACTAATGAAACTGTGCATCTCATGCTTCTCCTATCAAGCTGAATGCTTGTTTGAAACATTTTATGAACTTGAAAACATCTTATAAAGAAGTTCAAGAATCACAATGAAATATCCTGGACTATATACACAACACACAGTATATGACAATAGTGTAATATTATAATAATATTCATATATCATGATAATAATTTAAATAATAACATAGCATATATACGTAGTACTTTAAAACAAACATTACATCCTCCCCTTAAAACTAACTTTCAGTGCATAAGTAGTTTTAAAGTTGGTGCTAAGAAGCACAATTAGATATTTAATTTAATTAAATAATGCTTCCTTATTAAGGAGCTTTAAAAAGAAAGTTAAGTCTTAACACTCACTCACTGCAATCCTTTGGATTTTAAAACAAACAAAACCAAATATTTCTCTGTGTTCTTAAGAAATACCTAACAACATCTGTTTGTCTCCACTTTCTTTTCCTAGACTCTACCTCCTCCAGATGCAGATGCAGACAAGACTTGCACAAGCATTACATTTACTCATATTTATTCAGAAGACATCTGTAAGTAGAAATATTCGGTCCTCAACTATAAGAAGTTAGTTTCAGAGGGGGAACTGATCTGGAAGAAAACCTAGAAGCTTAGTAAGGACCAGAGAAATACATTTTCTTAGTACCAAAATCTTACAAAGACACTCAAAAAAAAAAAAAGGAGAAAAACAACAGCAAAGTAGTGACTCCTAACAAAGGAAAAAGTACAGTACGAGTAACTTAAGCGTCAAACATTTCATGGCTCTGGCTTTAAAATAAATGAGTCACTTGTTCTACTCATTTCAAACAGCCAACATCCACAGCTCTGCCTCAAGTTGTACATATTGATAACTGAACATGTTTTCCCCTTAACTCGCGCGATCCTTCTCCTCCCAAGTGACAAATGGTACAAAGTATCATCATGATTCAATGTCTTCAATTACGACGATACTGTGTAAAAAAAAAAAACAAAAAAAAACCCAAAAAAAACCCAAAAAAAAACCAACCCAAACAACAACAAACCAAGGCTCGCTATACCTTAACTTGGAACCTTAACTTTCTAGGGACCACAGGCTCCTAAAAGATTGTACTTTCGAAGCTTGTTAAATTGCTTCCTTTTTGACTGAAGAGAAACACCCAGATCAGCCTTTCCACAACAATCACTTGGCCCATTTAGAACACTACAGCTACCAGCACTCATTTCCAGGAATTGCTCCATCTGGCAGTGGAGATAAACGAAACACCGGAGCGAGACCTTGCTGCCAACAAGCTTAAGGTCTCCGGGGCTTCGCAGGAAGGCACCTGCAGGAACTTTTACCGGCGCTGTCAAGGGAGCAGCTCCTCGGCAGCCACGTCCCGCTGTGCGGGCACAGGAGCTGCACACGGCCCGGGACAATGTCCCGCCTGCCGCCGCCCCAGCGAAGAGCCGCGTTTAGCCCCGGCGAGATCCCACACCGGACCCCAAACCCGCCGGCCGCCCCCGCTCCCCCCGCCCCGGCGCGGCCGCAGGGGCCG
>VXAX01003798.1:1156597-1221337 GCA_013399835.1 Leptocoma aspasia
GGTGCCTCGGGCCAGCGCAGACCCCGACCCGCAACTTCAACCACCGCTCCTTCCTCCCCGGGCAGGAAGTCACCGCAGCCGCGGTTCCGCTTCCAGGGCACAGCCCGGCCGCTCTCCCTTGTCTCCCCGCCTTTCCCCGCCCCGCTCTCCGCCACCGTTCCCCGCCCCGGCCCGGGGGAGGAGCGCGAACCGCGGCGTCACCGAGCTGGCCCTCTTCTTCCGGGGCGGCGGGAAGCCGGCTGTCAGCGCGGTGTCAGCCCGGCTCCGCAGGTAGCCGCGGCTCGCCGTGAGTCTCCCCTGGGTGGCCGTTCGTCCATCCTCCCGGCTGCCTGGTCCCGTGCGGAGCGGGAGGTGCCCCGCGGGCGGTGTCCGCTGCCCCCGCGCTGTGGCCGTGGCAGCGCCGCGCTGGGGGATGTGGGGTGCGCTTGTGCGGTTCCTCTCCCGCCCCGCTGGACACCGCTCCCTCCCTCCGCCGGCACGGAGCAGCCGGGGGACAATGGCCGAGGCGGGTGGTGTCGGGGGCAGGCTGCGTTCTCGGGGAAGGTGGAGGGGGAAATCGGTCTCCGAGCACTGAAAGCTCCCGCCTGGGGAGCGCGGTGCCTTCTCCTGCCGTGCAGACCTCTGTCTAGGGGATGCCAGTGTTTCAGCGTCGCAGCCTCGCTGCTGAGTTTGACCCTTAAATGGGGAATCGAATCGGCTGGCGACCTTTGAGATAGTGGTTACATCTTAGGTAGAAAAATGAGAAAAAACGTTAATCCTAATTAGAGATGTTTTTTTTTTTTTTTTTTAAGACAGAATAGCATGCTGGCGTTTTGTTATAAACATATAATTTTGTTTTGTTCCCAGTGAAAAACAGACTGATGGCTTCTGCACCTGTTTCACAGCCTCCTAAAAAAACAGTGGCCTCTCACGTGCCTTTTGCAGATCTGTGTTCTACTCTGGAACGAATACAGAAGTGCAAATCTCGTCCAGAGAAAACCAAGTATTTCAAGGATTTTCTGGATTCCTGGAGGAAATTCCATGAAGCACTTCATCAAAAAGAGAAAGATGTCACAGATTCCTTTTACCCAGCTATGCGGCTTATTCTCCCACAGTTGGAAAGAGAAAGGATGGCATATGGGATTAAAGAAACTATGCTTGCAAAGCTCTATATTGAACTGCTTAGTTTACCAAAAGATGGAAAAGATGCTGCAAAGCTTTTAAATTACAGAACGCCTACAGGCTCACGTGGAGATGCTGGAGATTTTGCAATGATTGCATACTTTGTGCTAAAACCTAGGAGTCCAAAACAAGGTAGACTGACAATAGAACAGGTCAATGAACATTTAGATGCGATTGCTAATAATAATGCTGCTAAAAACAAGGGTCAATTAAAGAAAAGTCTTCTTCAGTTAATTACCCAGAGCACAGCACTGGAACAAAAATGGCTTATCCGAATGATTATAAAGGATCTAAAGCTTGGTGTTAGTCAACAAACTATATTTTCAATTTTTCATCCTGATGCTGCTGAATTGCACAATGTTACTACTGATTTGGAAAAAGTTTGCAGACAACTGCATGATCCCTCTGTCTCACTTAGTGATGTTTCTATCATGCTGTTTTCTGCATTTAAACCAATGCTTGCTGCTATTGCAGATGTGCAGCAAATTGAGAAACAAATGAGTAACCAGACATTCTACATAGAAACTAAGCTGGATGGTGAACGTATGCAGATGCACAAAGATGGGGATGTGTACAAGTATTTTTCTCGAAATGGGTTTGACTATACTCAGCAATTTGGTGCTTCACCCCTTGAAGGTTCATTAACGCCATTTATTCATAATGTATTTAAGAGCAATATACAAAATTGCATTCTTGATGGTGAAATGATGGCTTACAATCCTGAGGCACAAACTTTTATGCAAAAAGGAAACAAATTTGACATAAAAAGAATGGTGGAGGACTCTGATCTGCAGACCTGCTTCTGTGTATTTGATGTATTGATGGTTAATGATCAGAAGTTGGGCCATGAAGTACTAAGCAAAAGATATGAAATCTTAAGTAGTGTATTTACCCCAGTAAAGGGCAGGATACATGTTGTCCATAAGAGAAGTGCCAGAACAAGAAAAGAAGTAATTGATGCTTTAAATGAAGCTATAGATAACAGAGAGGAAGGAATTATGGTGAAAGATCCCATGTCCACCTACAAGCCTGACAAACGTGGGGAAGGCTGGTTAAAAATCAAGCCAGAATATGTCAATGGACTGATGGATGAACTGGACCTTTTAATTGTTGGTGGTTACTGGGGGAAGGGGTCTCGTGGTGGAATGATGTCTCATTTTCTATGTGCTGTTGCAGAGACGGCCCCTCCGAATGAAAAACCGACCATTTTCCACTCCATTTGTCGTGTTGGCTCTGGCTATACTATGAAAGAGTTGTATGATTTAGGCTTGAAACTGTCTAAACACTGGAAGCCTTACCATAGGAAGGACCCTCCTGGTAACATTTTGTGTGGAGCTGAAAAGCCTGAAATGTACATTGAACCTTGCAACTCTGTCATAGTTCAGGTCAAGGCAGCTGAGATTGTTGACAGTGATATGTACAAAACTGACTGCACTTTGAGATTCCCCCGAATTGAGAAGATAAGAGAAGACAAAGAATGGTATGAGTGCATGACTTCAGACATGTTAGAAAACCTCAGAAACAAAGCACAAGGAAAGCTGGCATCTAAACACCTTCATATAGATGAGTATGATGAGCCACATGAGAAAAAAAGGAAAACTGTTTCAAAGGTGAGGAAGATAATTGGAATAGCTGAGCAATTTAAAGCTCCTGATCTTTCTAGTGTAAGCAAGGTTTCAAATGTATTTGAAGACGTTGAGTTTTGTGTCATGACAGGAATGGGAAAATACTCAAAGTCTGAGCTGGAAAGCAGAATAGCCCAATGTGGTGGCAGTGTGGTGCAGAACCCAGGGCCAGAGACTTATTGTGTCATTGTAGGAGCTGAGAATGTCAGAGTGAAAAACATCATTGCTTCCAACAAATACGATGTGGTGAGGGCAGAGTGGCTCCTTCAGTGTTTTCAAACCAAAATGCTGGTGCCTTGGCAACCAGCCTTTATGATTCACATGTCTCCTGACACAAAAGAACATTTTGCTCGTGAGTATGATTGTTATGGAGACAGTTACACAGCAAACACAGATGTTGTGCAGCTCAAGGAAGTGTTCTCAAGAATGAAAGGCAATAAGGCAATGCCTCTGGACTTGATTGCAGAGCTAGAAGAACGTTATTGGTGGAACAGTTGTCAGCTTGGTATATTCAGAGGAAGCACTATTTATGTGGACTGCTATGCTGTTGTTAATGAACCCAAAAGCAAAATCCCTGGAACTCCGCTATCAATTAGAGCCTTGGAGCTCCGTTTTTATGGTGCAAAAGTAGTTTCTCACCTTGAAGAGGGTGTCTCCCATGTTGTTGTAGGAGAAGATTGTTCACGGGTAGAAGAGATGAAAGCACTCAGGAGAACATTTGGGAAAAAATTTAAAATTGTATCTGAGCTGTGGGTAACACACTCAGTGGAGGAAGGAGCCACAAAGAATGAAAATCAGTATTTAGTTTAAAGCAGGTTTTAAAATTCGAGCAAAGGCGTGATTGGACTCAGATTTTGTGAGGTTGTCCTAAATTTTTTGTGTGTTTTCATGTCTATTTAAAGCTGGCTCTGACTGAAGAATAACACTGAATTGCTGAATTCAGAAGAAGGCTTTTAATTTTACTATTGCGGAAGGAGGAGGATGCTAAGCTATGTTGGAAGGGAAAAAACCACACAAGATAAATAATTTAAGCCTTTTAATCCACAAACAGGTCTCAAGAGAGATCTAAAATTTTAGATAAATAAAATATGTTCGAAACTCGCTAGTTTGTTCTAGCTTTAATAATGCTTGCCTCCATTGTTCGAAGTGGAGACAATAATTTATTATTTTATGGAGATTCTGCTGTTTATCTATTGTTTAGCTATGGATTTGCAATCACATTCATGTTTTTGTGGACTTTTTTTTGTTGTTTTGTATGTATTCCATATGCTAGAGAATTCAGTAATTTATAAACTTCATCTGGACTGTTTTAATTTGCTGACATTGGTTTTAGCATTAAGCACCACACAGCCTCGGAAGCACTTTGATTTTAGGATATTGTGTAGATGCCATGTTTCTTTTTGTAAATAGCTTTTGTACAAAATAACCTAAACTTTTCATTGAGGTGATAATGAATTAATCATGACCTATATATATATATATGAAATGCAAATCAGTTACTTAAAAATTGTAATAACATCCTGTGCTCATTACAGTTTAACTGTGAATTGTGACAGGACTAGGTTTTACAATTAGCCATCAGTTTATCTTTTAAAAATGCTTCTTAAGTTATTGTAGGATTTCCAAATATCCAATTCAATTAATTAATTAACTTCCAAATATCCAGTTCAATGTATATTTTTCCAATTACTAAATAAAATCTATTTTTAAAGTCTGCCTGGTATTTATCTTTAGTAAGCAGTCACTTTTGAAAAGCACAAAACTGAATTTCTTACTTTGCTGTTAGATAATTCATGCATTAACTTTGAGGGGCTGAGGCCTCGTTTCTTTTTATGTCGACATTGGTATCAAACAGAAATTAAGTTGAGCAGACCACACGGAGTCAAATTTTAGCTGACCTCTTTCTTCAATGCTTTCTGTGGTCATGTTCATGCAAAAGTTCCTGTAAAAAGAACTGTGAATTGTGATATGAAAGGTTTATTGGAAGTATTGAAGTATTGGTTATTTGGAATTGTATTGATATCTCTTAGTGAATTAGCAGCTCCCTTATTATTTGAAATATACTCAATAGGTAAAAGGTAATAGTCACTGTCCACAAATTTCCTGTCACCAGGCCTGCTTTGCTCTTTTTCTCGAGTGGGACTGGTATGGTGGGATGTGCTTTTTGTTGGTGAGGAGAGTGCCTTGTGCCTGTCTTGCTGTTCCCTCAGCACGCTTTCCCTTGTGGAGCAGCCCAGTTGCACCCGTTGACCCAACAGGAATTTGAATGAATGAAGGAAAGCCTTGCTCCTCTCTGTTACAGAAGTCCTCACTTTTCTTTTTTCCCCCTAATATTTATCTGATCTTTAGTTTGGATGTGAATGCCTTTCCAGAACCAAATTAAAGAATTGTGTAAAGCTTGTCACCTTTTTACTGTAGTACATCTGTTTGGTAAAACACTTAAAAAATGTGTGGTCCCTGTTGCTCAATTTCCAGTTACTCTTTTCTGAAAGAGTATGTCTGTATGTTTTAAGAGTCTATATTAATTTCCTTGAAAAGCAGAAGATCCACTTATTCAGGTGAAATCAGTCAAAATCTGTCAGCTATAGTAAATAACAGCTAAGGTGTACTATTCTGTTTATGGCATCTCAATGATCTGGTGAGAGATTTTAAAAAGCTCTGCAGTTTGTTTGTGGGATTTTTGTAATACTTTGTGTCACTCTTTCTGTTAAAATACAATCAAAAGCCATTTAGTCTTTCCAATCTATAGGTAATTGCAGCTTGAATTCTTTCAAAAGAGGGACTTGAAGTCATAAAATGTCATAAAAAGATTAAAAAATGTTCATTTGAAGGTGACTGGGGGAATGCCTTTTAACATGGTTCAACTGAGCATAAAGCATTTCCAGCTGGTAACAGCTGTTGTACCACAAAACAGTAGATGGGCCTGTAGAATTTTACAGTACTATTGTTTGCTGTGGGGGGATAGGAATGTTTGACTTATACAAACCTAACAGTGAAGCAGCTTGTGGGTATGTTTCTCCATGTTCCTTTCTAGAAGCAAGGAAATTAAAAGCCATCAACCTCAAAATTATTTTGTTCTAGAAGAAATATATTTAGCATTATTTTTGGATGTTTTTAACAGATGTAGCTTTTCTTTCTTTGTAATTTTGGGGAAGATTATCTTGAGAGAACATATAAGGGAGTTGATTTTAAGTTCAAAGTGTAAGCATTAATGTTCACAGCATATGTGATTGTATTTGAAAACTGATGTAATAAGAATGTTTCAACATGTATAATTGTCACTAGATTAGTGACAAAATATATTTAAGTCTATTCTTCTGTTAATATTATGAGTAGAGGATCTATGTAAAGCTGTGTTCATTTTTCTCCCTGTCACACATAAAGTACAATACATTTTTCAAACTTAAAGTTGCCAGAAATAAGATACCAGGGTGAAAAAAAAGGATTGTTGCACACAAAATGAGTGGGTATGCTGTGAGGGGTAGCATATTTCATTCTTTTATCCTCAGTCTTTCCCAGAATATAACGAATTCACATAATCTGGTTCTGTATAGAGTTGTACTAGTTGAATAAGTTAACTATGGTTTTTCTATGGCTTTTCATGAAGTTCAAATTAACCTTTTGAAACAGGTTCAGGTAGATGGTTGTTTTGTTTCATTTTTTATAGAAGTCCTCATGATAATAATTCAAATTTTTATAATTCATCTAGCATTTTGTGTTTTGCTATAGTACAAGATCAGCTTGATGGAGAAAAGTAGAGCTCTAAATGCTTTTCTCAGCTTTTGGAAGCCTTCTGACACTTTCCTGTAATATTTTCATAGACAGCTAATGAAGTATGGCCTAGATGAAGGGACAGGGAAGTGGACTGAAAGCTGGCTGAAATGCCGTGCTTGAAGAAATGTCATCAGCAGCCGAGGTACAAGACAAGAGGCAATGGGCCCAAAATGGAACAGGAACTTTTGCTTAAAGCTAGGAAAATTCTTACTGTTAAGAGTGGTGAAACACAGGAACAGGTTACTCAGAGGGGTTGTGAAATCTCCATCCTTGGTGACATTCAATATGCAATCAGCTACAACTTGCTCTACCTGACCCTTCAACTGGACAGCTGAAGTTTGACTAGATGATCTCAAGAGGCACCATGCAGCCTCAATTGTTCTGTGAATCAGGTCTGAACTAAATTTCCCATTCTGTTTTTACGTGTCTTGTGTCAAAGTGTCAAGTGGTGACATATACATTGCAAATTTAATGGATTTTTTTTTTAATTTGCGGGACAACAGATATTAGTATAGCTAACTCTCTTTATCAGCATGACTTTTAAAGCTACACATATTAAACCGGAAGAAAAAACAAAGCAAACCAAGAAAACACAAAGCATAAACCAAATTGAGTTACAATGAACGTGTACATCAAGGTTGTTCAGTCTCCTGAGCAGCGGAAAGAACTCTCTAGGTGCTGTGTATGAATGTTTAAATATTAGGCATATCTGAGAAAACAGGCTGGTTTTCAACTTGGGGTGATATATAACTGTACCAATTGTGAAAGTGAAAACAGGCTCCAGTAATTTAATCTGATTGCCCAGTCTTGATTTGGGGGTGCTAAAGTAACAGCTTCTTTCTTTGTAGACTTTACAAACACAAACACTACAGATCCAAGGAGGAGGTAGGATTTACCCACGTTCTTGCAGATGGCAGCTTCCTCCTGCAGCTAATATGCTACAGCCTCAGCAGACTTTCCTTTGGCAACAACAGCAGCAAGCAGAGGCAATGTGTTCTCTGAAATCTATGTTTCTTAGCCTGCACATCTTACACCTGCAGTTAATGCAATAACTGTCTGGTCAAAGGCAGTTGGATAGGAGTTCCTGTCGGTGCATGAATGGGTGTATTCAAGTCAAAGACAGCAAATAGATGTGTAACACAGCTAGTCTCAGCTAAGTTTTTGTGGCTGCTTTTTTCCTTCTCGGTCTCCCACAGCTTCTCTCTTGAGTTTGTCTCTTTTGAGTAGTGTGTTATAGATTTTATGTGTCAGACCTGCGTAGTGTCACAGTGGAATGAATTTATACATACAGTTGAAAGCTAGTTCGCAAACCTCTCTATTATGGATCAGTCTGCCCTGTAAACATGTTCACATATAATTATACCAAACATAGTTACATACATCTTGGATTTGGGGTTTTTGTTTGGTTTGTTTTTTGGTGTGGTTTTTTTGTTTGTTTGGGGCTTTTTGTTTGTTGTTTTTTTTTGTTGGTTTTGGGTTTTGTTTGGTTGGTTGGTTTTTGGGGGTTTTTTCTTGGGTTTTTTTCTGGGGTTTTTAAAATTTTTATTTTACTTAAAATCTCTGAGTGCTGTTAGAGTAATAAGAAAAGATTATTCAAGGCGAAAGTAAATACGAAGATGATAGGTATCACATTGTTCAGGTCTCTGAACATGGTTGTATGAAGCAAAGAGAAATAAACAGGATAGCCAGGTTTGCTGATTACATCTTTCTGTAACTGAAACACAGCAGGTGCTGGGAGTAGACTGACTGACATACTGCTATAGGAGCAACCAGGGCAGAGCAGTGAGGTCACATGCATCGACAACATTAACAAAGTTAATAAATAAAAGACAGTAAAACCCCCCGCAATTTTATTCTTTTTTCTTCCCTCTGAAATATGTGTGAACTCAATAATTATTTTTTCTATATCAATTATCTAAATTCTTAAGCTTGGTGATGAAGAGCTGTATGAACAGAACAACAGCTGCATTCAGATCTCATTCCTGGCAGACATTCAGTAAAAACATCTAAGGTGCAGTACAGATAATATTTAAATTATTAAGACTGAAATATTTAACTTTTTTTAGTGACTGGGAGATATAAAGAAACGTTTTACCACTAGGAAGAGACCTGGGTCTTAATATGTAATGGTACAGGAGAAATATTCTGCTGTGTGTGTTTTGGATAACCTGCCTTCCTGACCTGTGTTTTTGGAAGACACGGCTGATTCAGCCCTTCCAAAATCATGCTTACATTTTCTCTCAGTGCAAAATGCTTTTAGAATTACATGCTTTCTACTAGGTTGTCTTTGTTTGTGAACTCTGGTCTGACTTACACAGTTCTGTGGTTCATTCAGTGTGCTGAACCCTTGGCTCATGTTTTGGCTGCTGCCCAAGGATGGACTGTGGCTCAGTCATGACCCTGCTCTGGACTTCTGCAACTGCATGATTGTCCAGCATGTGAGTGAGCTCCAGGAATTGCATGGAGGGGAGGGGGATTTCTAAATCAGAATAGCCAGAACCTGCTAAAGCCTGTGTAAATATGAACATATATAAATATATATATAAAAATATTGAGAGAGAGACACGTGTGGTGCTTATGATGGCTCTCTTCTTCCCTCAATTTTTATTATTCCTTCATCTTCAGCAATGCTGAGAAATATTTTTAGAAATCCCAGAAGTGGATGGGAAGGCTAGATAACAAGGATTTGTGATGGTATTGCAGAATTCGTACCTACAGACTGCCCCAGGCTAACACACCTCCACACAGTCACTGGCATGACTGTGTCTTACACACAGACCTCTTCCTCCCCATCCAGAAAATGTACTGTGGAAGTTTTACTTGGTCAGTAGACACAAGAAGTTCCCAGGATTCAGCACAGAGCATTTCTTGCATTCTGCTTCTTACACTAAACAGAAGTAGTTCCCAGTTCCAGTTCTTCAAACTATATTGTCAACCACCACCACCTATTTCTCATTCATACACCAAAAATTGTCATTTCTTAAAATAGTCTGGTTGTGTAAAAGCTGTACTCTTAGCCCTGGTCAGACCATCCTATCTGGTGCTTCATCACTGTTTTGGAGAATGTTATTTGGTCCAGACCAAGCTGGACAACATTATGGACAACAGCATGGTAGTGGCAAGCCTGTGCCAGTGATCTGTCTACTCAGGATGAGGAATTGAGCCTGAGTTGAGCATCTGACATGAAGAGCCTTGAGACCATGGAAAATACATGCTATGCCCTGTATTATGTTCAGGAGAAGACAAGAAATATGAGGATGTGTCTGGGTTTTGTGGTCCCTGAGCATGGGCACAGCTCTGCTGCAGGAATTTGAGATCTTGGGAAGACAGTAAGTGTTCATGATTGGCCATGCAGTTATAGGTAATGTCAAAAGAGAATGGGTGCACAGAGGCCAAGAAAAGTGACCACAGCTGCCTCTTACACAGGCTGAGGAGAGATAAAGAGTGCTTTGTTGATGTTACCAAAGTGTTCTGTGTGCATCTCCAGCAAAGGCAGTGGCAAGACTTTGCTGCTGTTCACTTAAGCCTTCACCCACAGTTATCTGCCCTTTGGCTATATTCCAGAATTTCCATGGGGAATTTCAATACTCATTTATTCTTGCACAAAGGTTTTAGCAATCAGACAACACACAAATCATATATTATCTTTTACAATTATATTAAAAGCTTACAGGAATTAAAATAAAGATTAAAATCATTTAGCAGCATTCACACAATACCAGTTCCCCAAAGATCAGCACAGGCAATCAAACATTGGCAGGAAATAAATAGTTAGGCAGGTGGCCAGCATAGATAACTCAGCTCATCAGTATTCAAGCAGGAACAGCCTTTGCATTATTAGTCAGCCTAATTTCCCCCTCCACACCACAACCACCTCCAACCCCAGCCTCTCTTCTATCCTTCACTTACTCCTTTTACGTGGGGTTGCACCCTGCAGAATCCTGTGCTATGTCATGTTTTAAATGCTGTTGAAAGAGGGAGACAAGCTATTTCAATTAATATGTTTATCAGGATGACCTGGAACTTAGTTAAATGCAAATAAAGAAGTTCATGCACCAGCATTAAGCAGTATGTGCTGTGCTGAAAATAGTGTGAAATAGTTTCTGTGTACAAGACAAATAGGCTGGCTGTTTACATACATGAATATACTGTGAGCAGGTTCAAGATGATCACAAGGAAAAAATAAGTTTTGGCAATATATCCTTCTAACTTAAATGTTGACCCATCAACATTATGTACATCTAGCTTCAAAGCAGAACTGCTTAAATTTGCTAAACAGCCTCTGGAGATCTGCAGAGAGAAATCAGGTCCACCTGTCTCCGGTTACTTGTACAAAAACTTCCCTCACTTCCATGGTATCATGCAGATCACTGATTTGTGTGTCTAGCCTCTTCACTGCAGCTGTAAGCCTAGTGCTCTGTGAAGACTTTCTCAGATAAAGTGAGTCCTCTTCCCAGGAGTTCTTATTTGTAAAATGGTCAGCATATATCCCAGAAATTCAGAGCTAGAAACCCTGTCTTAATCTGTCCCACAGACATCTGTCAAAGTGAAATCTGATTCCCTTTGACTCTTCACACCTCTTTCTCCTTGACATTGACATGATCCGTATTTTGGGAAAACAGTTAAAAGAGCTTTCACCCTTCTGTATATTCCATCTACTTTATTTACAGTCTGTGATTTGAATGTTTCCCAGGAATGGGAGGACCATGCTACTATTGTACAGAAACATCTGGCTGCCTGATTCTCTGGCTAATGGACCATTGTACAAAAAGAGGCCTTGAGAAACCCCACAAACTGGGTGAAACACTGTGTGAGAGACTGGACTGGTTAATGGCTCAAACAATCGACCTCTTGACTGCCCAGGTGCAGAGGGTAGTGTACACTCATCACAGGAGGCTGCAGCTGGCAGTTGAGCAAGATGAGGGAGAAGGCTGGTAAGAGGCAAATCCCATGAGGCAGGATAGTGCTTTTTATCCTACTAGTGTCCTCCCTTACATCATGGCTCTGGTGTGAAAACTCCCCTCCAGGGAAGTATCTGGACATTCACAAGTAGCCTGAAGGTATTTGCCCCTTCTGATGGTTTGTTATTGACCCAGCTGTGCTGACCTGAGAGACAGCTGAAAGGTCTTAAACCACCAAAGACTCCTGAAGTGTGCCATGATCCACAGCATTATATCCTTCAGTGTGAAACTCCAGTAATCCTACCTTCGTGCCCCAGGGAAGGTACCTGGGCATTCCCGCCCAAACCTGAGCACATTTAAACCCAGTGGATGCTGTTTTATGGGTTTTTCCCGGTCGTGATGGATCAAGACAGTGACCATCGCTTTTTTTTTGGTCCAACTTTGAAGTTGCAACAATCAAGTCTTGTGGCAGGATCCAACAGGGTGTGACTATAGACCTTTCTACTCTTATTCTTTCTCTTTCTTTCTCCTATTTATTTCTATCTATATGTCTACCTCTCTACCTCACAATTACTGTTAAATAAAAATCTGTATTATTGACTTCAGCATATGGTCTCATTTGCACCTTACTTCAGGCAGTGGCATCTCTCTAACAATTTTAATAATTAGACCTTAACACACTGTTAAGGGCAAAGAAAAATCTCATTAACTGAAAGAAATTTACTTTCTTTTTTCCTCCAAATTTAGATATCTAAAGCCAGCCTGGCACAGAACTTGAATTCTTCCTAAAGCTGGGTGAACATAAACTATTCTTTGAAAAGGACTGGTAAACATCCAGATTTTTTAATAGGTTTTTAACCTGGATTAATGAGTGAAGTATTTGCCATGGGAAGTTTCAGTCTGTGCTCTCAAAGCTGTTTATTTGTTTGATGTCATAGAGGAATCATGATAGGAACAGATACAGCAATCCATATAAAGACCACAACCATTGGCCCACAGGATGTAATGACAAGTCTTGGGCTGATGTGAGTACTGTATTTCCAGTAAAGTTTCCAATTAAAAGAGAGAGACTTCACACACCAGTTCTTCTGCAGGTTGAAAATACCTATAAATTTCCAAAGTGTTAAGTCACAGTTTCCGTTTTGGGGCAATAACTTACCAGTCAGATACCCTATTGCTCCTGGATGATTAGGAAATGTTAAAAGGTACAGGGGTGCAGTCTGAAAATGGCATGTATACAGTGTTGAGGAACTTTGATGGTACCAGTAGAGCTCAACTAAATACATATGAGTGCTTAAATATAAAAGAGAAACAGTTAATGAATAATGCGTTGGCCAGAGTTTTACCAGTATATGCAGTTCTACATGGAGTATCCATAGATGTGTCATAAGCAGATTCCTTATGAACTCTTGCATCGGCACTAATCCTGATAGTGGCTGCATGTAGCACCTCAGCCAGCTGTGAGTCTGTCCCCCAGCCAAACTCTGCTGTCCAAGGGTCGTCCCTAAGCTTGCGCCCCGGAATATTCCCATTCCAGGATGGTTTATAAGGCAATGCTGAGGTTGTTTCTCAACTCATCACTCAGAGAACCTTTGTTCCTTTGCAAGTCCATCTGTCTCTGGCATTCCTGCTTCCAGACAGGTTAACCCTTTCCAACCCTAGTTAGGCCTTCTAGCCCTGCATTCCAGATCATTAATTAGCCACAAATTGCCATGTGGAGCAGTTACAATTAGACCTTCCCCTTCAACAGCCAGATTTCAAAGCCCAGACCATGCAGTGGAGAGCACAGATCATTTAACTCCTTTTCTCTTAGAAGTTGTACCTCAAAATTCTCTCCCTGTCCAAGCTCTCCCACCAATTGCTTTTGGTCTGTTTGGGTTTTGGTGGCATCCACAGAAACTCAGCATGGTTGAATTGTTTGATGTACCCAGTTGATGTAACTGTTTGTAACACTTTGGACACCTTTAGCTATTTGCAAAGAGACTGTGGCAGCATAATACTTACATCTATAAAGTATATAGCAATTATTCATTGCTTGGCACATACAGATGTTAGCTACCTAAAAAAGAGCTAGGCTAAATGTTAGTGTGCTCAGCCTTCACCCCTTCCCATGTGGCACTCAGAGACTCCAGGGAGAGATAGCCAGGGATCAATAATGAGGTCAGGTCAGGAAGATCCTGAGTCAGGTAGAGGCACCAAGGTTGGCCCTTGCTGCTCTCTGGATTTCATCTCTTCCTGAGTTCTCTTTCACCTCCTTCTTCCTTCAGAATTCTTTCTTTTCCACCTTGGCATTTTTTCCTTCAGAATCTTTGAACCACTCACAGACCCAGTTTCAATAATTCTGCCTCCACTGTCTACTTTACCTTTCTTATCTCACACAGTTCCCCTCTGCAGATGTTGTCACAGCTCTTTCTTCCAACTTAGCAATTTCCTCAGAAGTCTAAGCCAGGTTTCTCTACCAGAGAGTAAGCCTTGGATTCTTGAAACACAGTCAGCTGAAATCCTGTGAGGGAGGAAAAGTTGTATGAAGGAGATACATTCCTAAAACATATATATGTATATATGTAATGGAACTTGCAAGACATTTATTTTGAATTCAGAGAGAAGTTGCAGGCATTAAGTGCTGTGTGTGTAGTAAAATTGCCTTTCCAGAGACTTGTTTTTTTCTTTTCTTTCCTCCCTATGAGAATTTTATGTTAACTATAAAGTGAGAAATCAGAGGCAAAATGAAGGGAACTGTAGCTTGTTAGGAGTCAGACCTCTTTACACAGAAAGAAGATTATTTACTTGTTCTCTCTTCCTCCCTTCACATTTTCAACCAAGTTGCCTGAAAAGAAAGAACATTGAGCAATCAAAGTGTGAATGCCTGTGTCTGTGTCTATTCATATGTAGTAACTTCTGAACCAATGGGCTAGTTCTATCCAAATTTCACAAAGAAATAGTGGTACCCTTTTCTCTGCCCGCTCCTCTGCGCAAGCTCCAGTATGGGAAATGCCTGAGAAGAGAAGGTGGTAATGACTTCTATGACAGAAAGAGTCTGTGTACCTATCCTGGAAAGAAAATATTTCAGCTGCCAAAAGATCTTCTCCCAGTTTTCTCATTTTCTCATGAAGTCAATCCACCCAAGGCACAGAAACAGGAACACAAGCTTCTTTGGTTGTGACACTGTCCCTCCTGCTCCAGTCTGCTGTGTAGTGCTCACATGAAGAGGGAACAGTGAATGCCCAGTCACATGAAAATCTAATACTTCATTAGGCATCAAAGTATCTAATCACTAATTTGCAAAACTCTTTGAAACCACTCTCACCTGGTCCTGTTGCTCAGAGAACTCTGTATGTTCAGCATTGCTGCAGTGTGTGATGCATATCCTGATGCTCACCTCTCTTGCAAATGCCATGATTTTTATTTGTGTTGTTTATTCAGACTCTCAGAACCTAGCACACTCCTGCTATGTCACTGTCTGCTGTAATATGGTGCTGACTGTAATTTTTATTTAGTGAGAAAGATACTAAAAATGCAATGCTATCACATCCTTTTTATGAATATTCAGTGAACCTAAATTGAATGGAAATAAAAGGAGAGTACTCTTATAAGAAGAGAATTTCTACCTGAACAGAAAGAGCCAACTATGAGGAAAATAGACTGATAGACAAAATGTTCTACAGATGGTTCCTTTTAGTTCCATAAACTACATAATTGCCAAGCTCACAGCATAGGGAGAGTGATTTGATAACCAATAGACAATCCCAACAAAATCATGTGATTTCATTATGGTTTGATTTAGGTGGTATCCCTGTGCTTCACCAGAGTTACTGGATAGTATGAGGAGGGGAGGGTTGCTGCACTGTCCAACCCTACAGGAAAACGATTAATTTTATATTTTTGTTGGTAATGCAGTTTCAGAGTATTCATTTTTCTCAGGACACTGCAGTTTCTTCCTCAGAAATTTTAGGGCTATGGTTCAGTTCAAGTCTTTGGTAGTGCTGTGCTTTTCCTGAAATGGTCACAATAATATGTTACCAAAAAGCATTTTTTAAAGAAAACTTTATTCTTCAGGATCCAAAATATAAGATCCAAATATAAAAACAGGTATGATGACACAATTTCTTCTTTAACTTGTTCCCACATGATCTGGTAATGTCATTGTGTAATATTGTCAGTTTTAGTAGTCCTGTGCTCAAGGGGTAAATCTGTTTCCTTCATGGTTCACAGTGTAATGTTATTTACTCTAAAATAATATCAGCTTTCATTTAGGGAATAGTTAAAAGAGCTGTAAGTTATAGATTTAAGAATTAAACAAAAATTTAAAATAAAAATGTGTATTTCTGTTGATAGAGGGAGGGTTCTAAAAATTCTTCTCCTGAATAAAAAATTCTACCTATACAGCAAAAAACTTAGTGTTGTAATCCAAAGAATAAACTAAAATTCATGGATGGTATTGGAAACAGATGTAGTAGCTAATATAAAAATTAATTGTCCCAGGAAAAGCAAACTCAAGAGGAAAAGAAACACCCTTGTGCTGTGAATGATTTAGACATTAATGAGTCTGTGTTCATTAGCAGTGATGATTGTTAGCACTTAAGACAGCATAAAACATCAATGTCTCCTTTTAAAGACACTCATAAAGCAGACAAATTCTACAGCAATCAGAGCTGAATGAAAGTACTTAAAAGTGAATAACAATCAAATCAAGAAATGACTTTGGATTTCTTTTTTTTTTTTTTTTTGGCTGGCTGTTCTTGTGCTCTGTAACCCAATATCACTGACAGCAGCTGGCTCCTAATGCAGACAAAAGATTCCTCATGAATACTGAGTTGACATTTAAAGTCTTATGATCACTCAACTTAGGGAATACATTTGTACATGAAAATTCAGCTGACATATAACTGAAAAAATCTGCTGAAGTAACATAACTTCAACTTCCTGAGCACAAAAATAAAGCAAAGATATTACTTTATGTTTTTGAAATTACCTAGGCTCTGTAAAGTTTAAATAAATGAAGTATTCAATCCACAGTTCTTGAATCATCAGTCAGCATTCCCAAGTGCAGAAGTGAACAAGACCAGAGTGTGAACTATGGCATCACTGGAGTGAAACATTTAATGAGAAAATGCATGTTTGAAAGATACCAATCAGCTTGCATAGGCTGGCCTTTAGCTCCTAATTTGTAGTAGTTCCAATGATGTGAGAATTTTCACCTTGTATCATTCTTGTTTTCTAAGTCTTTTGTCATAAAAGCCCTTTGTTATCTTCCTTTTGTTAAAGTTGCAAAAATAGGATTTAGCTGTTACAAACACACCTTAGGCAGAGTGTAGACTTCTAATTAGCATCTGCAAGACCTCTCTAATTACTACCAAAAGCTACTAAGGCTTTGTAAGTTATCCCCGGTAACATTCAAGGTCAGGTTGGGCTGGGCTCTGAGCAACCTGATCTATTTGAAAACATCCCTGTTCATTGCAGGGGGGTTGGACTAGGTAGCTTCCAACCAAAACTGTTCTGTGATTCTATGATTCTAAGCTCCTTGGTACCTTATCTTAAAAAAAATATTTTGTCTCCTGCGTCTGAATATGAAAAGCAGCGTGTTCAGTTTTCACAGCACTGAGCATTGTTGGTGATGAAGGCTGATAATATTCCATCCACTGCTCCACAAGGACTCAACTCAGTTATCACTTCACAGCAAACCTGCTGCTGTGGTTCAGCCTGGAATGCAATAAAATTTACTGTTTCTTTAAAGTGATGCTGGTTGTTGTGTTAACAAATGTTAACATGCAGGATGTGGGTGACCTGTGTTGAATATCCTGTGGCTGAGAAGCTACAGGGTTACTTGTGCCAGCTTTCCAGAGGAAACCCAGGTGAGCAGGCTGGAGGCCTTGATATACTACTGGGCATAGGAGTATATCAGTATATGGATATTAGGCATTATATAGCTATAATACTGGGCATTCTTTAACTTACCTGTGTAAGCTGTGCAGGAGCACTGCATTGCCAGCTCTGCTTCAAGAGCTGGTTATATATTTCATCCAGTAACAGCTTAATGCAGAATTCAAAAACAATACTTCACAAGTAGATTCAAATTTAGAGCTTCTGCATCCTTATGCACACACACACACACATACCTTGTATATACATATTAGTTTTGTATATATGTAAATATAGTTACACATATATTAAACTGGTGTCCTCCTCCAGAAGACATTCCACCTGTACATTTTAACTAGATGGAAATGCCTCTGGGTAGCCTAGAGCTCTGTGTCTAAGCCCTGGAGGTAGGTGACCTCTCAGGCATGCCCACATCCTTGCTTACTGTGTCATGCCTCCTTCATAGTCAAAATAGAAAAAAGCAATCCTTTTTCTGTATTCACCTGTGTAAAATTTTATTTCCTTATGCCTATATGAGTACTAAGAAAGGGATTACAGGTACTCAGAGCTTTCAAGATGTATTCAGTGAGAAGCCCCATCTGATTATTACTAATATGTAGAAAGAGTTACAGAATATTTGTAATATAAATCAAGAGTTAATTTACCTTTACCTTAGTGTCATGCAGAAAGCCAAATGACTATGCTTATAGAAATGACATTTTAAAAAAAGGAAAATCAAAATATAAGATAAATATATCTGGATAATCATGTTCTTTATTGTTTTGTATGTTTGTGTAAACCTGTCTTTGAAATTAGAAGGATGTTGGTTTGTATCAAAGTGCTGACTTTTAGAGCATCACTTTTATTCTGGTGATATCATCAGTGAAGTAGCAGTGCCTCTGCATTAATAACTGACCTTTTCTCTTTTCCACTTTTTAAAAAACTGAAGGTATATTGTTCTTTTACTGCTGAAAATGCATTTGCTCTTTGTGCTAAGTCAAATCAACACAGGCAAAAAACCCTGTGTCAGTTAGTGCATCAAGAGCAAACAATTTTGTTCACGTGTCATCCTCATAGTAGATGAAAGATCAAAGGCCATCAAGAATGCCAAAGGAATTCAGTGCTTTGGCTTGTAGCATTTTTGTTGCTCTTATCCTGCCAACTGCTTAAAAATATGCTTACTTTTTACACGAGTTTTACTGACTCGTGTATTTTTTAATTCATTTTTAGAAGGCTTGTATTTAAGCATGTGTAGGATTGGATTAAAATTTAAATTTTAGTTTTTACAGATTATTCTGGGCATCTTTATACACAAGTGACATTTTGAGCTAACCCTTTAATTTACAAAAGTCAACCTGGTACAGTTTGACTTTGATTACATGTACTATTTTACGCTAGCTATGATCAAACTATTTTGTTTCATATACAGCAGATTCAATTTTTGGTGGATTTGGTTGAGAGGTTCTGTGGGTGAAAGCACAAAACAGTGTGGAAACAATTTCCTTGTCAGACAGTATTTTAGGAGACAACCCGCAGAGTTCAGCAGAACAGAGAAAGCAGCAATCAAACTGAAATGCAGTCTATTTGTCACTCTGTTTTGACTAAACCAAAGCAAAATAGAAGGTAAAATAAAAATGTTTGGATGGAAAGAATGTCATTAAGAGAGATTCTCTTCACTAATCTTGTATATGTATTTATCTGAAAATGAAAGAAGGGGTTCTTGCTTTAGAAGTATATGTACTGCCACTGATGTATTATCAAACACATGTACCCACAAATATGAAAATATTGAGTTTATGAGGCACCTACATATATGTGCCTCAAAAAATTATAAGACACATGTAAAAAGAGCAGAAAGAGAAGGAAAATACTTCAAGACAAGATATGTCTCCACAAACATCATAGTTCTTAAATGACACCAAGATGACAAGAAAAGGCCTATATAGTTAAAGAGGTATGGCATCTCTCCAGAGAGGCAGAGATTTTTAGAGTAAGACAGAGACAATCACTAAAGAAGAAAGAAGTGGGGTTTTCTTAATTTCCATGTCCCAAAGGACATGTTGGGATTTCTGGGACATTGTTTTACAGTAACTCTTTTTATTTTTTTTTACATTTAAAAGAATGTTACACCAATGTTTTTCAATCTTTATTTTTCGTACTCAAAAACTCTGAATAATTAATTGTTGCATCTGTTACTAGTACACTGCAGTTTGTAGCACTAGCTGTTTCCTGGAACAACATGTGGTTTATTCCCAGATTAAGTTAGTCAAAATATGGGACAGGTCTTAAGGGGACAAGTAGTTTTAGGCTTCATGTTTAAGATAAGAAAACGTGTTGGAAAATATGTGTTTTAAAGATGGAAAGCAGAGTGGGAAAAAGGAAGGAAATTAATTTAAAGACAGAATCATCCAGAATCAATTAGGTCGGAAAAGACCTCTGAGATCATTGAGTCCAACCTATGACCCAACACCACCATGTCAACTAGACCATGGCACTGAATGCCACCTCCAGTCTGTCCATAAATATCTCCAGGGAGGATGACTCTTCCACCTCCCTGGGCAGCCTGTTCCAGTATCTAATCACCTGGTCTTGAACTTCATGCTGTTGGTCTCAGCCAATGTATCCAGCCTGTCCAGAGGGACAGGTCAGTAATGAAATGGGGAAAGACTGCATCAAAAGGAGTCACAAAGTTAAGAATTACTGTCATTAGTGGCTAGGAAAGGGAGGCATGGCCAGGAACTCTATTACATCTTATCCTACAAGGGAAGTCTCCTTAGCTTAATTTGGTAGCCTAAAATTTTCAGCCATAATTTCTTCTCTCACAAAAAATTCTTATTGACAGAACTGTCTCAGAGGGTAACAAGAGGCACAAATCACCTGGAGTCCCCCAGCAGGCCCTTTGCTTGTAGTCTTTCTTGAATTTTTCTTTACTTCAATTGTTAAGCTAATTCTGACTGAAGGATCACTCACAGCATGACACTGAAGGAAATATGCAAGTAAAGCAAACTGAAATAGCCTTGCCTCTCCCCATTTTCCAACAGATGGTAGGAGATACCTTTACATTTTCTGGTGCAGTGGATCCCAGGCATCATGTACAGTTGTCAACAATGTTCAGAATAGACAAGTCCCAAGTGAGGTGTGTTCCAATGTTGTTCCAGGGATGACATATGCTAGCACTGCTGCTGGAGGTGGTATTCATACAAAAAGGCTCTGCTCTAAGGAGGAAGGCAATGGAGCTTTTGAAAGCGATGCATGAACATATGGCAAAATGTTTTGACATTGTAACAGTTAGAAAAAGGGAGCTTTGAGAGTTACTAAACCATGAGGAAATCAATCAAGTCTAGCAAGATAATGGTTATGACTGAAAGATTTGAAGTCTATAAATATAATGGGGGAAAAAGAAGAAAAACAGAACAGTGATATTAGGGGAAAAAAGAAGGCATTCAGTTTTGGAGAGCCTGTGCCTGAAGTGATGCTTGAAATTGCCAAGAGAATATGTCCAGGGGCTGCCCAACTTGGACAAAGGGAGAAAAGAGCAAGAGGAGCAATTTTGGTGGGGTAAGGGTAAAATAGTGGGAGCAAATGGCATGGGTAAGGAAAAGAAAAAGTGAAGTGACAAGATTAGTGATCATAAAACCAAAATAAATAAAAAGGAGAAGGAATAATTATTTACTTTCATTGTTGTTATTAATATTAGCACTTAGAACTAAACAAATTGTTCCTGTCATTGGCATGGGTATGTAGTGAAAAAGCACAAAATGGCCTAAGCAGTAGATTGCACTGGGATGGGAAATCCTTTCCATGTTTTTGGCCAGATGCTGGTTCTGCCTTAGTTATGCACTAACCACTGTAAAACCTCAGAGAATACCCACATGGGCTGGTGAGGGAACTGGTGAGGGCGTTCTAGCCCTGCAGTGTGGGGCTACCTAGGTCATGAGACAAGGAGGTAGAAAAGTGCCCAGCTCTAGCACAACCCTTAACCCCAAATTTCCCTGTGTGTGTGTGCTCATGCTACATTTGGAGCAGTAGAACCATTTCCCCACGGCCTGACCTACACCACCCTCAGTGCAAGACGTGCTGCAAGTCCAGTGACTGGGTGTACATCGCACAGACTCCTCTGTTCCCTCCAGTCTGCTGATGTGGCTGTGTCACCAGATGTACCAGCTGTTAGGAAAGTGTTTTCATTGCTGGGCTTCACTCTTGGAAAGTGGCTGCTGCCATGGACAGGAGGAGAAGGGAATCTAGAGGGAGCTGCCATTGCCTCCTGCTGTCCTTATGCCTCTGGTGGCTCCTGCTGCGTTCCAGGCAAAAATGTCCTACACCATGGAAACACCAGAACGGTGTTCCTCAGCTCCAGAGAGCAGTGCAGCACAAGTGTCCAGCCAAGGTCATCTCAGCATGGGGCTGACTCGGCTCTGCCTCACCACCTGGCAGCCCACAGCTGGTGTGGACTGAGAAGAGAGAAAATTCTATGGGCTGCAAGACAGCCATGTGCTGGAATGACTGGCAACTGGGACAAGATGATTAGGTTTTTTTTTTTTTTGGCAAAAAGCAAGCTGTAGAAGCTAGAACAAAAACTGAATTTGCTGCAGGACAATGTGTTTGGCTTCTCTTATTATCCCCTTCTGCACTTGTACTTTCTAATGTAGCATAAGCACTACATATACACATGCAAATTATTGATACAACGTAAACCTCTTTCTGCCTTCTTTCTCCTCTACCCTAGACTCCATTTTTTTTTGTTCATCCTCCAAAATCTTGAGTGGATGTAACAAACCATCTTCCAGATTGTGAAAACACCCTAAGCCAATGCCTTGATAGTACTTACATGGATTTATGCCTGCTGAGGATTTGGCAAAAGAGTTGTTTACACATAATTAACTTTTTGTTTGGAGTTGGACAAATATAGCAGGAAAAAATTCCAAAGAAATACATATTAAAATAGCCATATAGAATGTATCCCTTGTCCCTAAAATAGTCTTATTCTAAGAAATAATACAGAGACATCTTGATTTCCTGCACATTTCTTAGCTTTTCTTTGATTCAAATGGGCAACTGTGTAAAAAATATAAATATTTTAATAATTAATATTCTGAATGTTTGATCCCTCATGGCTCGATTTATTAAAAAAAAATCTGCTCACCTTGAATCCATTGCTACTTTCTGAACTATTTTTTCTGTATTTGGAAATGGTTAATCTTCATAATTATAACTTAAATAATTTATTATTTGTTTCATATCTACAACAGAACTGTTTCCTAAATTTCCATGCTTCTTAGAGGCTGCTGAACCCCAGATATTACAAATCATATATAACTAAGAAACTTTCAGGGTTAGAAAATATTTGGATGAATAGCTAATTAAATTAGCATCAGAAAGCGATGCAAACAATCTAGCTGTATTTTAAATCTAAGGTAGGCTGCCTAATGCAGCTTTGAAAGCTCTAAAATTGCAAAGGCAGTTTCAGTTGCTTACAGCAGGTGGTAGCATGTGCTATTAAAATAAAATATTTACTTCCAAGAAGGACTGCAGCTTAGTTAATAAGAACATGAGTAGAATGGGCAAGAAATCGACTGCTGTAAATGCGTTAAAAGCTTGTAGATTAGAAAATTGAGTATTTATTACTTCTTTTTCTTCAATGCTTCCTGCTTCTCTGCCACAAGACTGCAGCACTAACTTCTTGTGGAACATTTATGGACAAGTTAAAGACATATTACCAAAAATAACTCAAATCACATAACTCTTACAGAGTCATCTTCATCCACGAATCCCACTGTCTTTTAATTCCACAGCCTTTTATATGAAGACAGAGATTAAGTACTTTAAAACGAGATCTAAATGGAATTTCAGTAGATAAAAGCAAACTGTTAATTCACCTGAGACTGGAGTGAGTGGAATTTCCAGTCTCTATTGCAGAGTCCACTAGGGGCCCAAGACTGCTGTTTCTGTCCATGTGCCCTAAGATCAATTGGATCTAATCCCAAAATCACTGGGACTAGAGTCTAGATGTTCCTACAGCAATGTATACATACATATTGGGTCAATTCCTCTGACCCAATATGTATGTATACATGATCCATACAGCCAACAAGATGAGGTGATTTACAAAGGAAACTGCACAGATCCCATGTAGAAAATATACCTTTTTGTGGTGTTTCAGGATGGACTCCTCACTCATCTTCATTTTTCCTTTACATCCAGAATGTGCCAACTTCAGACAGATTTGCGTCTTTCTGTCCTCGTGCCCTTGGGAGAGAACCTCCACAAGGCCGTGAATTCCTGTCATGGGGACAACATCTGAAAAACAGGGAGTGAGATACCTGCTTCTATTGTCAGAGGTAGTTTTTTAGGAGTGTTTCCTACACTGGGTGTGAGATGCTGCGATCAGCTGCAGCTCCCCCTGCACAGCTACTTTCTGTTTTCCTTTGGGTAGGTGAATTTTGATGTCACCTCTCAGATTGGATTCCAGAGGTAAGATGAGGGGCAGTATAATTAATGAGTCATGAGAATCAGCAAGATGTCTACCAGTTTCTGGGCTGCAGTTGATTCTGGGTGAAGCTAGCAGCAGATATTTAGGGCAAGTTTATCCATAAAATTATAGTTACCATGGCATTTCAAATGCCTGCAAGAGTGATAAAGCAGTAAACATATTGTCAAGCAGCTCATAGGCACAGCTGCAAAGCTGAGTTCTTTTGTGAATTTTTATAGCTTATTTTTCAGTCTCTAAAGGCCTTTTTACCCTCATTTACTACATTAATACAATATGTCTAAAGGTTGTTCCCCTTGTGATATTAGTTTAGCACAGCATGGTCTTTAACTGAGCCATCTTCTTGGAGTCTGTACAGTTATTTTCAAGTACATAAAACCAGCAGTTAACTTAGAAAAGAAATTTTTCTTCTCACAGAAACTTCTAAGTAAGATTTTGATATTTCTCAAAATAATTTGTTGGCTATCAGTTCTGCTCAAGCATTGCAAAAGAAGGACCCATAGGATCTTTGAGTTAACATCAGGGGACGAAATAGTAAAGAGGTGCAAGGGTACCTGAGATCACAGGTTCTTTATAAGCCATGTCCATCCTTTTGTGCCATTGATTTTGCACAACTGAAATATTTTTCCTCAGACAATGTGTTTCCATTGCAAAGTGGAGCAGCTTTTTTGTCTTTTTCCACCTTGGAGGCTCATTTTTAAAACCAAACAAGTCCATACCTCTGCAAATTGCAATTTCCAAAAGAGAAAGATTTCTCTTAAATGAACAGGATCTTAAAAATTTCAGTGTCAGTTTTGGCTGAAGCTGGGCTGTTACTCTGACATCCTTTCAGTTTATGCTGACCTACAATAACCCCATCATTTCCACACTCTCCTTGAGCAAAAGTTAACATTTATTCCAAGCTGTGTTAAGGGATCTTGATTGCAAATATCCACTATGAATTTAGCAGAAACACTCTTGGCTTGTGTATTACATAAAATTTCAATCCAGGAGCAGGGGCAGATAAAAGAAACTATAATCAACTGTGAATTATCTGTGGGTCATTTATCCAGTTCCTGATTAATCACTCCATTAATCCTTGCAAAGACAGTGAGCTAACTCAGTGCAGACCCAATTTCTGTGAGCTGGGCTTCTAAACTCAAGTGAGGTGCCATATGAATCTGGCTGCGTGTGTCTGGAAGTATTTACTTTGCACAGTTTGGAACTCAAGTCAGTAACTGTGCCACTCAGAAACTCCTGAACCAGGCCCTGGTCTCCCTGCACATCACTGAGAGCTCTGAGAAGAGTGACACAGAGCGATGCTGCATAAAGCCAGTGCAGATCCAGCATGGGCTAGTGCAGAGGGAAGGTGAATGACGTCATGGATATCTGAGGGAAACTCTGCAGAAACACTTTGCATCCGCCTTGCTAACAGAATTTTCCATTTCTGGTGCAGAACGAGGAAAATGGAACCAACACAAGCGGTGCTGTATCAGAAGGAGTAAACCCATGTGAAATCAGAAGCTTGATGCAAAGAAGCAACTGTGAGAGTAATTTCTGGTCCAGCCAGTGATTCAGTGATTACTGTGAACTGGAGTCTCCACAGAGGTGTTTGGAAGCCCCTGTACAGTGTTGCCAAGCATCCTTATGATCTAGGGAGGTTCACCTGCTTGCTTACCCATCTGTCCTAACCCACTCCGTTACCCTGGATGGAAGAGAGCTAGTGGTTCTCAGATATTATCAGATGATATGCATCATCTATTTGTCCAAATACACCGTGAGTTTCAGCTACAGCTGATAAAAGTCCTGCTAAAGAGCTGCAAAGACTACAAATTGAAACTAGGAAACTGAACCAAATGTATTACAAAAACTAGATAGTAAAGCTTGTATACTTCAGTTAGACTCTGGCTTTCTAAGCTTTTTTAAGCTTTGGGTTACTGAAAGATGCGTCTGGGTCTAGCTGAAGTCACAGGCCTGCAGTAAATAGTAAAAGCCTAAGGGTAAACTAGATGACTGTATTTGTTGTTTTCAGTTTAAAAAGTCAACGTGGTGATGCCTGCAATAGAGATAAAGCATGAGGTAGTTCTGCAATTAAAATCAATCGATTTACAGGACTGATGAGTCTCAGGTTTAAACTTCTGATTTTTGTATCTAACTTCCACACAGCTATTTTTTATGAAGAAATAATTATAAGGAAGATAAAAGGCTTTCCAATCTCTCCCTTCCCAGTGGAAACACTAGTATGAAAGAGGCAGGTAGGTGGCAGTAACAAGTGACTAATACGCTGCTGGATAATTACATCTGCCATGGGCTTATCTCTTAGCACCAAGTGCCTCAAAATTAAAAGCAGGGAGTATAAGACAAATGTTAGAGATATGAATTAAGCAGAAGGGAGAAAATAGCCTTTAGAGAGTCAAAGAAACTGTAGGAGTTCAGTTGGGCAATGAAGACTGTAACATAACAGAGAGAGAAGCATGGAAGCTGTCTTAGGGAGTAACTTTCAGGACCATAATCTGCATAGACACAGACATATTTTGGGCCTGTGACACAGATGTGGCAATGTTCTGAATGCAAAGCTCTTTGTCGTAATTTGCTAAGTCAAGGTGAGGTGCCTAGGCTTTCAAAGCAGGAGGAGAGAAAAGTGATTTCAGACGTCTGAGCAAGGCACTTGTTCTCCTCTGTATAAGGAGCCAAGGATTTCTGTAAAAGGGTTCAGTACTTCTTATACAAAAGCTTATGTCCCTGATTCAGAACTTCACAGAAGGTTTCGCCCTTTCATAAACCTGAGCCTTTGCTTAAATGTAGACAGAAGGAGAGGAAGTCTCCTTTTTATCACAATTTGTGTAGTTGCATGTGAATTCTCAAGTGAATAACTTGAGCTACAGGCTCTCCATAGCGTGACACATTAAAATACTTACTGTCATGTTTTTAAAGTGTTTGAACCGCAAGACTGTGATGTTGCAGGAGGAAGGTCACTGCACATATCTGCTCTTGAAGTAAGACCATTTTGCTGTGCTGAATGCAAAATTTAGGGCTTTTTTTGTAACCATGGCTATTCTCTCAAAATAGATACCCACTTTCAAAAGGGCATTCCCCACAGTAGATATCAAGTGGGTGAAGATATAGCACTGTAACCCAAGAAAAACATGCTGGGGGTGGGCTTGATCTCCAAAAGTTTTAGCACATTTTTTGATCTTTAGTCCTCTAAAGATGAATAACAAATGCGTCTTATAAGAAATGTAAAACAGCTTCTCCTCATCTTGGAAAAAAAAAGAAAAAGATGGAAGGGTATACCAAATTCCCTATTAAATTCCCAAATGCCTGTTCTTATTAGTTCTTTCTATCCCGATAAGAAGTGCCAAGTAGAGCCTATTCTGGTCGCCACTGATCTAAACATGTTTCTAAATAAAAATACTCTGGAAAGTTCTAAAACTGAAGGAAAATAACTTGCTGGAATCTGAATATTTTACTTTTTTTAAATCAGAATGGTTTCGTATTAAGACGTGCCTTGTAAAAATAAAAATTAAAAAAACCTTGAAAACAACAAAAACCCCCAATCCACTGATAATTTAAAAGATGTTAAGGTTGGCACTACTTGAAACAATTAATTAGGACAGAGTGGCTGGTGAACCATGGCTGGGTGAGTGCAGTCTGGAACCCAGTGCAGAACATGGTTGAACTGTAGCAAGTAGCTTTACAGAAAATAATCCACAGAAATACCACAATTCTGAGAGGAATTTCAGCTATGGATTTAAGCTGAGAAGCTTTCCAGGGTCAGAAGTTGATGGAGGATGAGGGCAAGCTCGAGTGATGGCAATGGTGATTATACAGATGTCTTGGAGGTTTCTCTCCTCTACCAGAGCGGCATACAAATGTTGTCCCTGAGGAAATGGTGTTTGCACATGCTTACCTCCATACTCTGGCCAAACTCCCTAAGATTCTGTACTGGAATAGCCTTGTCCCTACACATAATACTGTATTGGGTTTGTATGGCCCGGTTTTGGTAGTGGGGGCATTACAGGGAGAAGCAGCTGGAAGTTTACACCACGTCTGGCAGAGCCAGTCCCTGATGGCTCCAAGGATGGACGTGCCTCTGGCTGAGATGGGCCAATTAGAAATGGTGGTAACACCTCTGTGATAGCATATTTAAGAAGAAATAAAACAAAAGATATTGCACAGTTTTAATTGTGGCTAGAGAAGAGCAGGGTGAGAGCATGTGAGGAGAGCAACTCTGCAGACACCAAGGTCAGTGAAGGAGGGGGAGGAGATGCTCCAGGCACTGCAGGCTGTGGTAAAGACCATGGTGAAGCAGCTGTGCCCCTGCAGCCCATGGAGGTCCATGGGGATGCTGAGATCCATCTGCAGCCCATGGAGGAGCCCCACAGCGGAGCAGGTGGGTGCCTGAGAGGAGGCTGTAAACCCATGGGACACCCAAGGCAAGGGCCCCTGCTCCCATGCTGGAGCAGCCTGTCCTTGGAGGACTGCACCCTGTGGAAGAGTGACCCACACTGCAGCAGTTTTGGGAGGACTGTTTGCCCGTGGGATGGACTCACACTGCAGCAGCTCACAGGGAGCTGCTGCTCGTGAGGTTGGAGCCACATTGGAGAAGGTCACAGAGAACTGTCTGCCATGGGACGGACCCCACAGTGCAGCAGGGGAACAACTCCTCTCCCTGAGCAGCGGGAGAAGCCATGGGTGATGAACTGACCATAACCCCTCTTCCCTCCCTCCTTGAACTCCCGGTGTAGCAGGTAGAGCTGGAAGGAGGGAGGGGTAGGAGGAAGGTCTTTTTAAGGGCTTAATTTACTTCTCTGATTTTGTTAGTAATAAATTCAATGCATATTTCTGAGCTGAGCCTGTTTTGCTGGTGATGGAATTTGATGAGTGATCTCTTCTGGTCCTTAACTCATGAACCTTTGTTAAATTTTTTCTACTCTGTCCAGTTTACGGAGGGGAGTGGGCGAGCTGCTTTGCTGGGTGCCAGGCCTCTGGCCAGCATCAACCTACTACAAATTCACACAAAGAAAAGAGCAACGATGCTGTTCATCTACTTCTGATAGGTTGTGGACAGTTTACATAGGTCAAAAGGCAAGGCATGAATGGAACTGAAAAAAAAATATAGGGAATCAGTACAGCTGTTGTAAAGAAAATGGAATTTATCTCGACACAAAGGGGATGGGGAATGACCTTTGTTTTGGATGAATGTCAATGTCAGTCAAATGGATCAACTGGTTGTGTAAATTACCTTCCCTGAGTTAATGAAAAGGTGTGAATTTCTTCCCAAGCCATCCAGACCAGTAGTGCCTGCACTTTGATTCAAACATATGAAGTAGTGTAAAGAAACAAGGATATTTTGTTCATGCTTGCATTCAATACTTTTCTTTCAGGTTCATCTTGAAATTCGCAAAAGTTGTACTCTAATGCTCAGCCACCAGTCTATTTTTTTTACCTTCTCTCCAGCTTGGTACCAGTTTTTTATATGTATACTGTTGTGTGGGAGATAGATTAGACACTAATCATATCTACTAAAAATGTGGTTTTGCCAGGAAATAAAGATATATTGATCACAACTTAACTGTGCATTGTTGTACTTACATTGAAATGTCTGCAGTTGTTATTCTGTCAGCATTGTCCTACTGCAGTCACAGAACTATCCAGCTCATAAAATTCAACACAAGAAGTCGCTTTGAATCAGCCAATCTCTCAATCATTCCCAATCAAGTGAAGGATGTTCATAACATCATTTCAAAAAATCTTCTTGCCATTCCTGCCCTGGTAGAAATAATAATTTATCTTTCACCTCTGGGTGCAATGACAATTGTGAAGAAGAATTGTTTATAGGTTATCAAGGATGCTTGAAAGACTGATCTGGTTCTAATCTGGTACGACAGGGAAGGAGGCTGAGTTGTTGCCCTTGTACCATGCCTTAATATTTATGTAATATTAGTCAGTAGTATTCAAGGCAAATTATAATGTCAAATTTAGTTTAACTTGTACAGGTGGTTTGCTAGCTTCATTTCAGAGGTAGTTAACCAAGCATATCAATTTAACATCATTTAAAGGACTACCTTATCTTAGTGGGTATCTTATTTACAAGAATAAAAATTAATAATATTCAACACAACTGAAGAACAGGAACCAGGAACACACACACACACACACACACACACACACACACACACACGCTTTTTGACAAGTTTCTGAACCTGTTTCCTCCCCTGTAAAGCAGTTGTTTTTCAACTTAATGAAATAAACTGCTTTCAAGATTAACTTACCCTTCAGATGAACCCTGAAGATAAAAGAAATGTCTCAGTTGAAAACCAGATGAGATATGGATGATATAATTAATTGCACATCTAGCTATTATAATATATAATGTTTTAGAATTAGTACTGTCTCTGTCTAAGTAAATATAAGTGAAAATAATAAGAACACTTTATTAAATCAAATCCACCTTTAGCTTAGGTTAGTATTATGTGGCTATTAATCATTGTTAGAATTTGCCCTAATTGTGAGAATAAATAATAAGCTACATCAAAACAAGTAAAAATAGAATTTAAAAATACTAAATTAAAAACTAGACAGATACTTAATTGTGTAATACTATAACATTTAAGATAACAACACAGCCATACCAGGTAGGTTCAGCCCTGTAAATTTTATTCCTAGCCCTTTATTCCCTTATCCCAGCAATTTTTATGTAGTCTCATGGAGAAATATTTAAAGGTGTGAAATCTGCTACAGAGGAATATATATGGCTTATATATTTTTTTCCTTATAGAAATGTTTATGTTCCTGTATTCTTTCTAGCATACCATGTTCAGGGCATGTTTTAGAGGGATGTTCATAGATATAATTTAGCAGCTCTTCCATGACAATCTGCTGACATCATTGCTGGTTACTAGCGCTTTCCTCCTCCAAGTGCCCAAAAACTTTCCTGAGAGTCTTGGTGTCCCAGTAACCTCTTCAGCTGCTTGGTTACATTTATAAAAGTTTCACTATCCACTGTGGGAGCAAATGGTCAGAATACAATGATGACCTTTCATACAACTTCAAGTAAACAGAACTTTTGCTTTCATGTCCACGTAGCAAAAGAGTATGGCCTAGAGTGGTCAAACCTGGATGCAGTAATCTCACAGCTGGTAGACAGAATTCACAAAAAATAGTATCTTGATAAAAATTGTCTAAGAAATAGGAAAAACATGCACCTTTTCAAAGCTATCATCAGCTGCAAGATACTTTTCAAACAAAAGCCCCACAATAATAATAATAATAATAATAATAATAATAATAATAATAATAATAATAATAATAATAAATTATTATTATTACAGTGGTAGTGAATAATTTGTTACTTTCTTTTTCAATCTACCCTTAAAGCTAATTTTTATAGTTTGTTTTTCAATTTCTGTCTTGAGAGGGTCAAGTTTTCTTTATGGGGTTTGGAGGGGTTTTTTTGGTGGTTTTTTGGTTGTTTGTGGGTTTTTTGATGCTGTCCCTTTAGTTCTGTAGAAGATGATATTTTGGAAGGACACTAGCATGTTGTTGTTTATTCTGTTAATTCAGTGGAATTGATTCGATCCCAACTTCATCTGCATAGGGTCATTCTACCTAAAAGAAATATAAATGCCTTAAACATGCTATATTTACTATTTCTCTTATTTGTTTATTTCAATATGGTTTAAGTAGACTAGTCACTCTAAATGGATGAGTTCAAACAACAAGTTAAAGTTTGTGTTCAACCATATTGTTTCTTAAGATTTGGGAGGATGGATTCACCTTCCTCTTGGGTTCCAAAATGGTCTTAATCCCCTCACAATATTTTTTTCTCTCACATACTTGTCCACAGTTTCTGAGTTTTAAGGCTACAGGAGGGTAGCCAGCTATCCTTTTCACTTTAGTCTTTTGCTTTAGTATAAAAGGGGGACATGAAGTGGACTCTCCTCTCTGGGTTTAGAGTTTTTCAGGAAACATTTGTGATGCTTTCTAGAGCTTTTGCAGTCATCCTGAAACCTCACTATTGAAGAGTTTCCTCCTTCATTGGGTGCTCACTACCTTGAATAAAAACCTTGGCAAGGAGAAGTGGAAGGGGAGAGACCCCACCTCAGCAAAATAATCTGAAGTGCCAGCCTAGAGGTCCCTTCATATTTTAAACTGAGATCTTTCAGTTCCTTTTGTACCTGCTTCTGGCAGACAAACAGCTGAATGCTCAATCACTTTTTCAATTCAACAGCTAAAATCAAGATATTAATCCTAAATTCTAAATGGTAATTAGATGAAAACACACATTTTTCACATGCTAAATAAGAAATACAGATGACAAAAACATTTGCCTAGATTGTTATGTTCTGATTTTCCAAAATACCATTGCAGTGCACAAGTTTTATTGTGGCTGAAAATTCTGGTGAACTGTAATTCACTTTCTATTTGGATTTTGCTCTGAAGTGCTCTGTTTTGGTGATCTTGTCATACCTTTATTTTCAAAAGGATTTTTATGTCATAAAATGAATATTCCTCAAAACCAAAGCAAGTTTTGCTGGAATGTTTTATTTTTTCACAAGATAAAAATCTAATTTAGAAGCACACCTACTAACCAGAAAGTTCATGATCTTTTCATTGTGGAACACCTTTAGGGAACAGTTCCAAGTCTGTTTTACTCAAAACTGTTGGGCCATTGGGTATTTTAAGGTCAGTCACAGGGGTTTTTTGTCTGCTTTATACTGTAAGAATATCTCAAAATCTAGGATTTTTGTCATTGTAGAATGGGAAAGATATTTGGAAAGCTATGTCAAAATATATCACAGGCAAGGAAAGTAATTTTCTGCTTTATTCTCTAGTGATTCAAGAGTAAGTAATTGGGATTCCCCTTGGCGTGCATCACACTTCATGTGTAAGCATCGGTTCTAGGACAAGTAACACTGGTATAAATCAAAAATATATTTGCTGACAAAGTCTTTATTGAAATTCATTGGCTTTTAGAGAGGTGAAAGAGGGTTTGTGATGGCCCTTCTCTTCATGATCCAAAGATCATGTCTCCATTCACACACACAGAGGAGGCTGCAGATTNTTGACAAGTTTCTGAACCTGTTTCCTCCCCTGTAAAGCAGTTGTTTTTCAACTTAATGAAATAAACTGCTTTCAAGATTAACTTACCCTTCAGATGAACCCTGAAGATAAAAGAAATGTCTCAGTTGAAAACCAGATGAGATATGGATGATATAATTAATTGCACATCTAGCTATTATAATATATAATGTTTTAGAATTAGTACTGTCTCTGTCTAAGTAAATATAAGCGAAAATAATAAGAACACTTTATTAAATCAAATCCACCTTTAGCTTAGGTTAGTATTATGTGGCTATTAATCATTGTTAGAATTTGCCCTAATTGTGAGAATAAATAATAAGCTACATCAAAACAAGTAAAAATAGAATTTAAAAATACTAAATTAAAAACTAGACAGATACTTAATTGTGTAATACTATAACATTTAAGATAACAACACAGCCATACCAGGTAGGTTCAGCCCTGTAAATTTTATTCCTAGCCCTTTATTCCCTTATCCCAGCAATTTTTATGTAGTCTCATGGAGAAATATTTAAAGGTGTGAAATCTGCTACAGAGGAATATATATGGCTTATATATTTTTTTCCTTATAGAAATGTTTATGTTCCTGTATTCTTTCTAGCATACCATGTTCAGGGCATGTTTTAGAGGGATGTTCATAGATATAATTTAGCAGCTCTTCCATGACAATCTGCTGACATCATTGCTGGTTACTAGCGCTTTCCTCCTCCAAGTGCCCAAAAACTTTCCTGAGAGTCTTGGTGTCCCAGTAACCTCTTCAGCTGCTTGGTTACATTTATAAAAGTTTCACTATCCACTGTGGGAGCAAATGGTCAGAATACAATGATGACCTTTCATACAACTTCAAGTAAACAGAACTTTTGCTTTCATGTCCACGTAGCAAAAGAGTATGGCCTAGAGTGGTCAAACCTGGATGCAGTAATCTCACAGCTGGTAGACAGAATTCACAAAAAATAGTATCTTGATAAAAATTGTCTAAGAAATAGGAAAAACATGCACCTTTTCAAAGCTATCATCAGCTGCAAGATACTTTTCAAACAAAAGCCCCACAATAATAATAATAATAATAATAATAATAATAANTTTCACTTTAGTCTTTTGCTTTAGTATAAAAGGGGGACATGAAGTGGACTCTCCTCTCTGGGTTTAGAGTTTTTCAGGAAACATTTGTGATGCTTTCTAGAGCTTTTGCAGTCATCCTGAAACCTCACTATTGAAGAGTTTCCTCCTTCATTGGGTGCTCACTACCTTGAATAAAAACCTTGGCAAGGAGAAGTGGAAGGGGAGAGACCCCACCTCAGCAAAATAATCTGAAGTGCCAGCCTAGAGGTCCCTTCATATTTTAAACTGAGATCTTTCAGTTCCTTTTGTACCTGCTTCTGGCAGACAAACAGCTGAATGCTCAATCACTTTTTCAATTCAACAGCTAAAATCAAGATATTAATCCTAAATTCTAAATGGTAATTAGATGAAAACACACATTTTTCACATGCTAAATAAGAAATACAGATGACAAAAACATTTGCCTAGATTGTTATGTTCTGATTTTCCAAAATACCATTGCAGTGCACAAGTTTTATTGTGGCTGAAAATTCTGGTGAACTGTAATTCACTTTCTATTTGGATTTTGCTCTGAAGTGCTCTGTTTTGGTGATCTTGTCATACCTTTATTTTCAAAAGGATTTTTATGTCATAAAATGAATATTCCTCAAAACCAAAGCAAGTTTTGCTGGAATGTTTTATTTTTTCACAAGATAAAAATCTAATTTAGAAGCACACCTACTAACCAGAAAGTTCATGATTTTTTCATTGTGGAACACCTTTAGGGAACAGTTCCAAGTCTGTTTTACTCAAAACTGTTGGGCCATTGGGTATTTTAAGGTCAGTCACAGGGGTTTTTTGTCTGCTTTATACTGTAAGAATATCTCAAAATCTAGGATTTTTGTCATTGTAGAATGGGAAAGATATTTGGAAAGCTATGTCAAAATATATCACAGGCAAGGAAAGTAATTTTCTGCTTTATTCTCTAGTGATTCAAGAGTAAGTAATTGGGATTCCCCTTGGCGTGCATCACACTTCATGTGTAAGCATCGGTTCTAGGACAAGTAACACTGGTATAAATCAAAAATATATTTGCTGACAAAGTCTTTATTGAAATTCATTGGCTTTTAGAGAGGTGAAAGAGGGTTTGTGATGGCCCTTCTCTTCATGATCCAAAGATCATGTCTCCATTCACACACACAGAGGAGGCTGCAGATTTGTTGCTCAGTTTAGCTGTGTGACATATTGCCAAGAGATTTGGACCAGATGCTTCTCATAGATGGGTTATAAAGTAATTTATTTTATTCCTTTAAGAAGTCAATTCCTCACATTAAATAAAAGGATGTTTTTGTTATGGAGGGCAGCATGAAAGGCAGCATTTTTTGGTCACTTTTTGTTATATTAAATCCTATGAGGGGCCGTGAGCGGAAAATTTATGTACATTAATAGATAAAGCTCTCAAAGGTGCCCTTCAACCTTCTGCCAGAAACAGGAAATGAGTCGTTATTTACATGTGTTGTTTGGTAGAGGAACAAGCTTTGATCAACAGGCAGAACCTCTGAGGATCTGTGTTTGCAAGAGATTACATAGGAACTGCACTAAATCTGTTCATTTGCTGCATGCCATATGCCCTTATGCTTTCATAAATTTTTTTTCCTGATAGCTAGCACTTTCCTCTTCTGGGGAATGTGCTTTGGGCTCTCTGGCTGAATGAAGAAAGCAGTAATGGAGTGGCACAGTATGGATGCAGGTCTCTGCCTGACATTTGCCAGCATAATGCAGCGGAGGAGTGGGCCACAAGTGACAGAGCTCCACATCAGCCTGGCAGCTCTGCCCAGGGGTGAGGGGAATGAACCTTTGTGAGGAGCACAGCCCTAGATAATGCCTTGCTTTTCTGTCAAGGTTTGATGTGAATGCGTAACACACATTGTCTTTCACCTATTATTTCTCTGAGGCTGAGTGCTACTGCTAACAGTAAAATTTCACAGGCTTACCTTAGCAGAATATTAATGGAAACTTTCTAAATCTTTGCACATATACATGCAAGGGAGAAGCTGCCTTTGGTGCTCAGAGAGATTTCAAACATTTACTTACTGTCGAGCTTTATGCATATACGTGCATGTGAAAGGTCAGAGATGGTCGTTCTATCATTTGGGATGAACACAGCTGAATTGAAATGTCACAGCAGTCGTACCTAGCAATTTAAAAGCTTTGGAGTGTTGCAAGCCTCCTGCCAAGCAAATAAAAATCAACTCTCTGACTGTACAAATTTACATGATTACAGATAATATATTTTACATCATGCTTGTGGAGTTTCTGAGCACCAGTAGGCACAGGCAGCTTTTGGAGTTGATTGGAGTTGAGAAGCTTGCTGTGCAGCCCTGGAGCAGAGAAGCAGGCTGCTCATAGCAGACCATAGAAGGCATCAGTCAACCTGATATGTGGCTGATAGATGTTAGCCTTTTTAGACCTTTCAGACATTACAAAGGAATTTGGCAGAGGAAGTCAGGGGATGTTGCAGCGTAATAAGAGAACATGAAGATAATTAATTTTAAATAATTGAAAAAAAGGCAGTGTCCCTGTAGGAAGGGCTATACTAAAAAGAGATCATAATCCCTTTGTCAAATGTTTATATCTGATTGTTTCAGCACTTTCCTTGCTGCAAATGAATGGTGTGCAGGAATTTTCTGACTCAGGGGAAGGGGACCTGCTGGAACACGTATAGGTGCTCCTTCCCTCAGAGAACACCTTGCTAAAGAATGTGAGGACTAGTTCAGATGGGATGAGGAAAGTTGAGATGGACACCTTATCCATGGAAATGGAAAGTGCCGGTCAATGAAAATCAATCCAAATATACGAAGACTCCACAAGATAATTTTTAATTTTAATTTTGTGTTTGCATAAAGAAAATTAAATCAAAAGGGTAAGAACAAACAACTTGGATTTCATCTTTTCAGCTGAGATTCATCCTGAGAAGAAAAGAAATTGAGGTTAATTTATTTAGTGTATGGAGTGAGTACAAACTGTACTGAAACTCATATCCACATGGATTTACAAAGTGTACTCCTGACTACTTCTATAATCATTATGTACTCCTGACTACTTCTATAATCATTATGAATTTTTCTTGAAAAATCCTCCAAAAGTGATAATAGCCATAAGGGTCTGTCTAAGTTCTGTAGAAATTTTTTTGAAACCTACAGAAATTAATATTTATACTACTTAATGTTAAGTTGAATGAAGCTAGAGGTTTACAAGGCAGAAAAGCTTTTCTATGTAATTTAATATAATTAAGATAGTTTATTATTGTCTAATGAAATCCTACAAATTAAAATCTACAAATTATTTTTTAAAGTTTGCATATTTTGCTTCTCTAGTGAAGGTAGGTATTATTTGTTTAGGAAAAAACTACTATATAAAAATATGCTGTTTTCAACCTGCCTACTCTTAACATACATTCTGCTTATCAAATATAAAATTAGTTTGTATCTTGTACATCATCCCCTAAGTGGGTGCTTCATGGCATCAGTGCATCTGAACATATGTTGTTTAATGACCTGTAGCTATCCTGATTTTCAGCATAACTTTATTTTATATTTATATTTGAAAACAGTATCTGGTTGACAACCAGGCACAAAATATCCGTAAAAACTCAGAAGAAAGGATGGTTAGATTCTTAGGAGTCTAATAAGCCTTTCCTCAACCATTTCCTTTGTCTTATTTGTGCAACTACTTAGGACAATACCTAGTTCTTCCTCTTCTCCTTGCACAGTGAAGCTCTGACTTTAGCTGTTGACACTGCACTGATAGTTTTGTTTTTTCTAGCAAATAAGGATAAGACTTTGGAAGGAGACAGTTTTATTCCCAGTGCCTGCCTTCAAGACATAGGACATAACCTCCCAGCACCTAGATTAAAGGTCCTGTGAGAAAAAAAAGAGATCAAGCAATTCACCTACTCTAAGCAACCCTCTCAGGCAAAGAAAGGACATTTCAGTGCTCCCAGCTGTTGCCAAAGTCCCAGCAACCTGAATGCTGCTTTTATCATTAGCACTCATCAAAGCTTCAGAGAAGATGGAAAGGATTTTGAAGTTCCTAATTTCATGAGGGAATGAAGGTAATAAATTCATAGATGAGTGACTGAATAAAGAGAGCTGGCTGGGGAAAGCTGGGGATAAAAATGACAAGAGTTTCATATGTCGTTTGTCCTTTAATAATAGTCAGGGAATAGCAGAAAAATGCCTTGCTGGTGGGGTCCACTTAGAGACCAGAGACATCCTGGGGAAAGGATTTGGAAAATCTAAGAAAAGCTCCTCTTGCTGAAGAACCAGCTGCAGTATTAGCATTAGTGTGGCTGTGGGTAACAGCAGAGGGGAAAAAACAAGAAGAAAAATTTCTGTGGAGTAGCCTACTAAATGCAGTCAGGTTTACAGACAGGAAGCGAAGAGCTGAGATATGGTCCATCTCTGCCAGGTGATCTGTTCTTGATGTGTTTGGTACTGGTGATGTCACTAGTGTCCAGGTTACAGCTGATGCCTGTACTGATGAGAGAATGGAGGTAAAGCAAAGAATGTCAGCATTTAAACAATTATTGTTATATATGTGCACCACTTTCCCCCACCAAAACAGCCAGTGTCCTTACTTGTCCCAGCAAACCTAAAACAAACATGGAGACAGAAAACCACAAACCATTATTCTTGAGGACTTTTGTTTTGGAAACATAAAAGCAGAAAGGTAACTGATACTCTGGGGCAGCAGACCTCACCCTTAAAGCAAAATGAGTAGTTTAGGTGCTCTGAGGTTGAAAAAAGTGCTGTGTACATACCAACTGCAAGGCAGATATATTTATGTGTTTAATTGTAAAGAACAGAGAGAAAAGAAGATAATTACTCCCTAAATTTGGTAAGGAGAATTAAGAGATTTTTGCTGCTCTGACTGCTCTGAAAAGAGAAAGTGTAATCTTAGATTTGGATGTAATTTTTACAAAGTCTGCTTTGTATCCCAGGATTAATCAGGACAACTGTTTGTCTTATTAAGTTTCAGAAAGCAGGAAAACACAGGGCTGCTGACAGACAGTCAGGCACCTGCCGGTTAGTGTGGAGGAACTGAACCAGTGGGTGCTTTCTTCTCTCCTCCACTTTGAGTGTACTGTGACAGATGGCATTTGGAATTGATTGGCGTATCTTAGAGGGTTTGCACTAATTTAAATTATCCTTCAGATTTATCATATAAAAAGTTGAAGTAAATGGTGTGACTTGGTGAATCAACACACTGAGAAAGAAAAAAGAAAAGTCACTTTGAAAAATTCTGAAAATCTAACTGCACAAAGTCTAAGGGGCTGAATTAGAGTGTTATCCAAAGATCCGTGCACTACGGCTTGGGACAAGTTGTATAGCATTGTCAGTTTGGAGATTTACAAGGTGACTGTATCAAAAGTCCTTCAGATGACTATCAAAGACAAATGGTCTATTTAAGCAAATCTATACTCAGAAAAAAAAGGGTAGTATACCCTCTTTATAATAATAATATAAAAATATTTCTTCGTGATCAAAATTTGCCTGAAATGATTAATTTAAATAAACCATAGATGAGGGAGAGGATTGCGTAGCATTCCCATCATCTATTTGTATTACGTTTTAATTTCTCTGTGATTAACGTTTTGCATAGCATTCTGCACTTGTATTTTAGCATAAGCCGGTCTGGTTCATATTCAAACAGATGCCGTAGATTTGCTCTTGCTGCTGGCTTATCAGAAAGGAAAGCCCACTCACCCAGGAGGTAACGATCATTTTAGAAGTCAAGGTGAAGGAATCAGGATGAAGTCTAATTACAGCTGGTAATTAGAAGCAGTGACAGCAGCACAAAGCTGCTTCACTGGCTCCTAAACTCAAGGACTACACTTGGGAGGATAAAATGTAAGTGCTTGCCGGGGATATCAGCGAAGTTGCTCTATTCCTGCAGAGGTCTCACAATGCAGACCCAGCGCTGTCCCAGCAAGGGTCCTGGCACCATCCCAGCCCTGCCACTGGCAGCCCTCCCCTGCTGTCAGCGCTGCAAGGCAGGTCACCGCCTCCTCTCCTCCTGCTCTGGCTGCCTGCAGCAAAGGGACAATATTGCTCGGCCCAGCGCCAGTTGCCTGGTGTGATGGTGTTGGATCAGCTCCTCACCTGACATAAGCCAGGCAGAAGGAAAGTAGACAATGTTCTGAAAGGTGAGAAGAATCAAGAAGAAGGTGACAGCAACCTGGCGAAGTGTCCGAACTGGGAGAGCAGGGAGAGGGAGTTAAATCTAGGAGGGTCACCTTGAGGCAGAGCACCCACTTCTCACAGCACAGTGAGGGGTGGTTATTTGTCTTTTGCGAGGACTGTACTAGGCCCAGAGAAAGGGAGAGATTGATTTTTAAAATATTCAATTTTTTTGGTAATTAAGTATTTTATACAGCAAATATTACCCCTTTAAAGTAGATTTCATGTTTACAGGACAGCAAAATTGGTGATTTTATCAGCATTCTGCTATAATATCTGTGTTGCAAACATTCTCCTAAAGCCATGGAGATGATCCTGAACTGAACTTTCTACTCAACACTTTCATCTTTTAGGATCTTCTTGACAGACAGACTGCCAGTTGTCAGAGTGTCTGTCAACTGTGAAAGCTAGCAGCATATGCTGAGACAAGCTGGTAAGGGCAGGGTAAGAGAGATGACTTCTCTGTTTATAAAACAGGAGCTCGGTAAAGTGACTACAGCAACTCTCAGGAGGAGCAGATGCAGCTGAAGGTATGAAAACAAAGCAGTCTGAAGTACTGCAGGGAAATTCATTTAATGCACAGAGCAAATTGTCCTAATTCATCTTTAGAACTAAATAGTGCTCTGTTTTCTGTCTGATGATTCACTGTTATTACGCACATTATTGTTTACGACTAATGATTGCTTAGCCTATCACTCTGTCAGGTTTCTGCAGTGCAGATCATGTTATCAATGCTTAATGGGTGTTACTGCTCAGAAGAGGGATTTACACTTTCAGTGTTTGCAGCCTGGTATGTCAGAAAGAAAAGCAAAGCAGCCTTGATATTACTAAAGAAACCTGTACATCTAATGAACCACCTAATGCTCTTCAGAACAGGAAATTTCAAGATTAGAAACTGTGTCAGAACCCTTCAAGACTTTATCTATGGTCATTCCTGTGCACCCTTTTTCCACCCATGGATCTCTTCAACAGATGGTTTTATCTAAATTGTCTTTTTAAAACTGGGGAAGATCAGAAGAATTAAAACACATGGCCTGCTGTCTCCACTGATCTCCACTGGCAAACAGGTTATCATCTCCATTTTTTGCAATATTTTGGAATATCTTTTGCACCAGGATTAATTTAGGCAACATCCAGATGGACCTGTGGCTTTGAGCCATTCAGGACACAGAGTCCTAATACCCCCTCCTTGTAGTCACTCACCAGTTTTATTTGCCCTTGGACTGAAGCATTCAGACCTGCCTGTGAAAAGTGGAAAAATGTAGAAGTGACCCCAGCAGTGATATAGAATCGCAGAATGATTTGGGTTGGAAGGGACCTGAAGGACCATCTAGTTCAATCCCCCCTGCCTTGGGCAGGAGCACCTGGTGTCCACAACACCATCCATGCTCAAAGCCCCATCCAACTTGGCCTTGAACTCTTCCAGGGATGGGGCATCCATAGCTTCTCTGGGCAACCTGTTCCAATGCCTTGCCACCCTCACAGTAAAGAATTCCTTCCTTATATCTAATTTATATATATGCTCTTTCATTTTAAACCCATTCTCCCTTGCCTTGTCTCTATCTGCCCTTGCAAAAAGTGCCTCCCCAGCTCTCTTGTAGCCCTTTTAGATATTGGAAGGCTGCTATAAGGTCTCCTTGGAGCCTTTTGCTCTCCAGGATGAACAACTCCAATTCTCATAGCTTGCCTTGAGAGGAGAGGTGCTCCAGCCCTCTGAAGAACCTCCAATACAAATACAAAGGTTATGTGGAGCAATCTGTGATAACATCTGCAGGCCATGGTAGAGCATTGCTGCAGCAAAGGACATTACTACCTCAACCTAATAAGTAAATACGTGCCAGGTGTCTCCATTTGTGCATTCAGGTTAGAACAAAAAGTTTATCATGCAGCACCAGAAATATGGCCCCAAACTTGTCTATCAGGCAGCTTGTACATCGTCATGACAGAGCTGTCATGGAGACTTTGAAACACTGAAATGAAGCAATGCCTGCTTGGGTTATCGAGATTCCCACATGAAAAGGAAAATCCTGCCTCCTCTCCTGGAGCAAAAGCTCAGTAATCATTGTAACTCCTTATTAGCTGGAAGCATATAATCAGCAAAGGGTTACAGATCTAACAACATCAAAAGACAGTTTACAGCTATATGCTTGAAGAGGCTTATCAAGGCATGCTTAACAGAAAGTTTTCAAATCCACTGCATTTGGGAATTTATCATTAGACAGCAGTGTCAAATTTTAATGAGTGAAATTAGTTAATGCACGTACAGTGCTTTGAAGGTATGAAATGTTATTTAAGTTATGGGAAGTCAAATCAAGGTAAGCAATGGAGGCTGAGAAATGGGGAAAGAAATATCTTTATGTAATGATACATTGGCTTCATGTCCAGTGAAATTCTAAATACTCCTTGATCAGCGGAAAGTCCTCTATCACCTTTTGGTGGGAATAGTCTCATATTGCTGTTGCTAACCTTGGACTGAAAACCAAAGCATCAGCTTTTTTTGTAGATTGCATAATTTCTGTTCTATTTTATCAAAAGAAAAAAGCTTCTTCTGCTTTTCTTTTGTGATTCATGTTTCACTAAGGGAACTTTGGCAAAATGATGTGACATTATGAAGAAGTCAGCTAGGATTTGAGGTGATTATTATCTCAGTTTTAACACTGATTTCTGAAACTTTTTTTTTTAATTAGTCTGTTTAGGGAGACACATAATTGGGGATTAAATTATGCTTGGAATAAGAAATTGAATTTGCAATTAAAGATAACTGATAAATCTTAAGAACAAAGTAGATAAAAAGATGTTTTTAAATAAAAAATGTGAAAAAAAAATCATTTTTGGTTGAATTTTCATTTTTTATGAAGTTTGACAACACAATAACCTGGTGAAAATTCTGGAAAATGTATTTTAATTTTATTCAATAAATTTCACTTTTATAAAAGCAGATGTATTTTACCAATATAAAATTGATTGGCTCATAAATCTTCTTTTTCAGTATTTGTAATAAAAACTCTTAGTCATCATGGCTGTCCTGGTGTAGAACTCATGAAAATTCTTCTTCACATGGGAAACTAAATTACAGAACTGCAGAGCTGGTTTCCAGTCAGCATTTCTGATTTTAAGATACTCAGTCTTTGACTTAAAATCACAAATAAATACAAATGCATGCCAGATGTCAAGGCATCTGCACAGATAATCCAAGAATGTTCCTTGGTGCTGCAGATAAGGTGTTTTATCTATTGGTCTTGCTAAAAGTAGCAATGCATAAATGCAGTCAAAGATAGTGGGAGATTTGTGCTCTGCCTCATGGAAAAAGTATATATCTATATGTTTTGGTGGGTAACTTGCACAGTTTTTTTAATATATTTTTGACCTCTCAAGCACTTTCTTATAGAGACAAGCACGAGCTTCACTAAAGAAAACAGAGGCCTTCTGGCAGTCAGTTGTTTATTCTTCAGTTATCTTCCTTTGACCCTTTAGTGTTTCTAGATTTTGAAGCCAAAGGAGATTACGGTTACTTAGTGCTGTTATTATTATCTAAAGGAAAGAGAATGCATTGTGCACAAACCATAACAACTAATGTACATTCATTGTAAGTCTGTAAACCTTTCAGCAGTGTGCTTCTATTGTGCTAGTGGAAGTGTCTATGTCTAAATTAAAGCTGGAAACATTCCCCATTATATTTGTTTAGGTAATATTAGAACCAGAAGACATTACTTTTTTCAGTCCCAGCAACTACTTGTGGTGGTATGATCCTGGCTGGATGCCAAATGCATCCACCAAAGCAACTACCATTCACCTCCTCAGCTGGACAGGGGAAAGAAAATATAATGAAAGGCTCATTGGTTGAGATAAGAACAGGGGGACATGGAAGGATTCTTCCGCTGCTCCAGTGTGAGATCTCTCCCACAGGAGACAACCCTCCACAAACTTTTCCAAAATTAGTCCTTCCCATGTGCTGAAGTTCTTCATCATCTGCTCCAGTGTGGGTCCCTCCCATGGGATGCAGTCCTTCAGGAACAGGCTGCTCAAGTGTGGATCCACCATGGGCTCGCAAGTCCTGACAGCACACCTGCTCCAACGCAGCCTCCTCTCTCCATGGGCCACATATCCTGCAAGGAGCCTGCTTTAGTGTAAACTTCCCATGGCATCACAGCCTCCTTTGGGCTTCCACCAGCTCCAGTGTGGGGTCCTCCATGGGATGAATCTCTGTTCCACTTCCAGAGGCTACAGGGGCACAGCTGCCTCACCATGATCTTCACCACAGGCTCCAGGGGAATGTCTGCTACAGCAGCTGGAGTGCCTCCTTCCCCACCTTCACTGACCCTGATGTCTGCAGAGTTTTGTCTCTCACATATTCTCACTCCTCTCTCTGGCTGCAGTTGCTGCTGGTTTTTGCCCCTTCTCAAGTGCATTATTCCAGAGGTGCTGCTACCATCACTGATGGGCTCAGCCTTGGCCAGGTTCCTCTTGGAGCCAGCTGGTATTGGCTCCATCAGGCATGGGGGGACATTCCAGTAGCTTCTCAAAGCAGCCACCCTTTTAGCTCCCTCACTATCAAAACCTGGCCACACTAATCCAATACACTGCTCTGTAGTACTGGGAAAATTACAAACACGAACAAATTATGCAGGGACTACATGGGCCACAACTGTGCTGGAGAATGTATTGAGACAGTAGAGAATACAGCCAAAAGAAAGCTATGCTCAGAGGGACTAGCAGGTGCTGCTGTGCTGTGGCTTATACTCCGTGATTTACAGAAGTGCAGATCCTGCAGGGCAATTTGGAGTCCTGCTTGGGGCATCTGTAGGGAACAGAGAGAGTTTGGCAGTGGAAAATGCTGACTTACTGATGCCATTCAGAGCTTTAATGCCTAGTAAATGTTGCAGGTATTTTCTCTTTGACTTCACCCTTTAGATCATATACTGATAACAGAGCAGAAATCAGTCCTTTCTTTTTATAGCATTAGTCCTGGAAAGACTATGATTGCCACTTTTTTTTATTGTAGCCTAACAGACAAACCACTGATCCAGTAGGCTGCCCATATGTTGCCTTTAAAATCCTCTTTTACTGTAGTTTTACACACTGCCAGGCTAGAAGGGAAGAGATGGGAGGTAATTTCTACACATTTAATTGAAACTATTCCTCTCAACAATAACATAGGGACACAGAAAAGCAGTCACAATGAGCCCATGGATTTACAGCCAACACAGCCACTTCCCACCTAAAGCGAGAGGAGAGAAGCCCTGGAAGCTCTTGTCATCAAGATTTATAATGTACTTTACGTTGAAACACATATTAAATACAATGTATAAATAGCTCTTCAGTCATGCTGAAGGGGTCCAGAATAGAGCTTGTTACATGATTGGCAAAGTTGTCAAGGGAAGCCAGTGTAATATCTCGCTGCAGTAGATCTGCTTACCCTGTGCACAAAAAGCCTGAGACATTACTTTTTTCTTATGTGAGCACCAAAACCATTCTTTTCAATATAGCAAAATATTGATCCTACCTTTGGGAATTGCTGGGCAAGCTGCATTAAGGAGCTGTACTGCTCGGAAAAACTGATAACTTGTCTCTCAGGCTCATGCTGTTAAATGAGATGAAGTAGAGCCTGTTGTGGGATGCTAAAGAGGAGCTTACCAGCAAAAAGTTGACAGAAGCAGCACTATTTCCTGTCTGATTTTCATGTAAAAAGTCAGGAAAACTGAAATATAACAGAATGAGACAGGTGTGGGTGTAACATACTCAGCAACATTTGAAAAGCACTAAAACCTCACTGAATACTAAAAAATATCAAGCTTCTCTTTTAGCAAGTGACAGTGTCTGATCCTTTCTGACCTGCTTTAGTGGCTGCATATGTTGTCCACCCTCTGCATTGCATGGTATGTGGGTTTGGTGGAGGATGAAGAAAACTAGTGTGTCACTAAATCCTCTGTCCAGCTCCGTTCTTATGAAGGTGGAAAGTGGGTTTGGTTATTGAATCAATTACATCTTCTGGATGAAACCCCTCCTTGTCCCCAAAATAAAACCAATAACAAGACATTCTGTTGTTGGATGCAAGGGAAAATCCACTATTGCATGTATCATCCAGGTTAGCAAGGAGGAGAGCACCAGAGCTGGAGCTCAGCTAAGATTCATCTTCCAGTATGAGGATGTCCTCTAGTATTGTGTTCCAGCAGCTTCACCACTGAGGTGCAGCAGACCCAAATCCTCATGTGTGATGACATTAAGGAGTCCTTTCGGAAAGACGAGCAGGAAAGCTCTGAGTGAGATGGCAAGAAAAAATGTTTATCACCCAACTCTACAAATAACCTGTTCCTCATGAAGCAAACCTGTTTACCTTAGAACAAAAGTAGATGAGTAGGACATATGACTCCCAGTGAAGTTATTTACAATTCTTTTTACAACTAGCTGTCCACTCAGCCCCTTCCCACTTGGAACATTATGATTAAACATTGCATTATAAATTTAACTAGGTAAAAAAAAAAAAGGATTATACAGCCTATGAAATCTTCAAAACCCAAGTGAGATAAAGATTTGCTTTTGTGAGAAAGCACCCAAACTGTCTGCAAACCTTAGAGAAAAAAAAAAAAAGTCTCAATCCATTATGCCCTCAGACACTGGGCCTTAATGTAGACATAGAAAGCTCTTCTCTCTTACCCCTAGGAAACCAGCTAGAAATGTGTTCACTCCAGAGTGGCTTGTTTTAATCCTGAATTTTTTTGACCCTGAGATTAACACAGTTGGTTAGAGCATGCCAAAGCCATGGATTCCATCCCCATATGGGTATTCACTTAAGAGTGGGACTTGATGATCAGTGTGTGTCCCTTCATCAGAATATTCTGTGATACTAATGGATTTTATTAACAGTAGTGAAAAAAATCTCTGATCGGCCTCAAGGACAGTTGGGATGGGGTACTACTACTAATATCTGCTGCATCAGGCTGGGTCATGCCAGCTGGTATTCTATAAATTTAATTTGGATCCCTAGTTTATGGCAAAGAACTGGTTCAAATATATTCTGATCGCCCAATGCTTCCCTAAATTAATCCATCAGAAAAGTATATAAAATGAAACTACTCTGAAATTCAGAGGTTTTCTTTTTAAAGAAAGGTTTTTTGATAGTAATGATGGTAAGTTAAGTATCTTCATTAAAGATTTGAATAAATGATTCATGTAATTAACACCATATTCAAATGCACTTTCTAGCTTCTACAGAATGAAAGAAGAGAGGGAAAATGAGTATATACCAATATTAATTAATTAACCAAGAAATGTTGATTAGGCAACTACATAATTACGTTTGGGACAATGAGGTTTCTTTTGCTCTATTTGTTCATATTTACTTCCTTCAAACCCAAGTCTATGTTAAGTACAAGATCTCAGCTTACTTGATATATGTGTTTCAGGGAACCTAACAGGAAACTGTCAGAATTTCCAGTTTGACAGAAAAGCATATTCTCTGATATGCTTATGTAAGTACCATAATACAATTTTCTTAACCTATTGGCTTTTTGTAGGAAAAAAAAGTCTTCTAGTTCCCTAGAGAACTGTAAAATATCTGAAAAAACATGAATGCCCGAATAATTAATTATATGTTTGATATAAAAGTGTGAGGATGATTGCTTTCAATTTTGAATGTAGTAATATAATGTAAGTTTTTGTCAATTATATTCTGAAGCTACAAAGAGTTTCCAAAGCATAATCAAATAAATCTGGTGATTACTCCTTAACTGTTATACTGTGCCCCCATTCCCATGAAATTAGTTTTATAAGATAACTGCATAAAGATGTTCAGAAATGTCAACGAGCTAGGGATTCAAATTGTTGAAATTAGTTTGCATTATTAAGTTGATAACCTTTGTCTGTCTTGTTGTGATTCTATCTTTATCTTTGTACTTCATTAGTTCCTTTTATCTTCTCCTTTGCATTCACCATCTCTCGTTAGTGTCTAAATCTAACTGTAGAGAATAATAGATGCTTACATCCAAAGCTGATAGTATTATTACTGTAATGATCTTTAAAAGACAAAAGGAAGACAATAAAGAATGCAACAATTAGCTCACTTAGCTTTTCAGAAGGATAGCATCTCTCTCCTGTTCTCACTTTGTTACCTATTAATCTCTACCTATAGCAAATTTTTCATGCTGTTGTCATTCCCAGACAACTGGCAGAAACTATTTTCCTGGCATGCCTATTTTCTCAGCTGGGTTTTACTCTAAAATCAATGCATTTCTACTCTTTGCAGAGCTTTACTCTGTCTGAATCTTGCTTCTGTCTAGGAGCCAGGAAGCCTATTACTATTTCATGACTCAGGGAACAAATGACTTTCAGCATTCTTCCTCAAAAGCCATTTCACTTTTAAAACTATCTCTTCTTTCTTGTACTTGGAAAAGTAAAAACTTCTCATCATGTTTTATGAGCATTTAAGGGAAGTCCTCTGAAGTAGCCCAGAATGCATGTTGCTGTAACCAAGAGCATCAAGGAAGGAGAGCAGGAAAGGAGTCACTTGCAATTAGAATCATAAAAATCATAGAATACCCTTAGTTGGAAGGGACTCACAAGCATCATTGAAATCCAACTTCTGGTCCTGCACACAACAGTCCCAAGAATCACACATCATGTGCCTGAGAGTTTTGTCTTAATGCTTTTTTGAGCTCTGTCAGGTGTGGTGCTGTGATCGTTTCTTTGGGGAGCCTGTTCCAGAGCTCAACCACCCTCTAGGTGAAAAACTATTCCATAATATGTAACCAAAACCATCCCTGATGCAACTTCAAACCATTCCCTCAGGTCCTGTGACTAGTCACCAGAAAGAAAAGGTCAGTGCCTGCCCCTCCTGTGCCCCTCCTGAGGAAGTTTCAGACTGCAATGATGTCTCCCCTCAGTCTCCTCTTCTCCAGGCTGAGCAGACCAAATGACCTCAGACACTCCTCATGCAGCTTCTCCTCAAGGCCCCTCATCATCTTTGTTGCCCTCCTTTGGATGCTCTCTCATAGTTTTGTATCTTTATTATGTTGTGAAACCCAAAACTTGATCAGCGCTTGAGGTGAGGATGCCCCAGTGTGGAGCTGAGGGACAATCCCCTCCCTTGTCTGGTTATCTGGTTGTCCCCCAGGTTGTCTGATGTCCCCCAGGACAGGATAGGCACTCCTGGCTGCCAGGGCACTGCTGACTCATGTTCGACTTGATCAGGACCCCCAGGTCCCTTTCCACAGTGCTCTTCTCTGGCATCTCATTCCCCAGTCTGTTTGTACATCCAGGGCTCCCCATCCAAGTGCAGAATCTGGCATTTGTCTTTGTTAAACTTNACTCCTCATGCAGCTTCTCCTCAAGGCCCCTCATCATCTTTGTTGCCCTCCTTTGGATGCTCTCTCATAGTTTTGTATCTTTATTATGTTGTGAAACCCAAAACTTGATCAGCGCTTGAGGTGAGGATGCCCCAGTGTGGAGCTGAGGGACAATCCCCTCCCTTGTCTGGTTATCTGGTTGTCCCCCAGGTTGTCTGATGTCCCCCAGGACAGGATAGGCACTCCTGGCTGCCAGGGCACTGCTGACTCATGTTCAACTTGATCAGGACCCCCAGGTCCCTTTCCACAGTGCTCTTCTCTGGCATCTCATTCCCCAGTCTGTTTGTACATCCAGGGCTCCCCATCCAAGTGCAGAATCTGGCATTTGTCTTTGTTAAACTTTGTATGGCTGGTGATTGTTCAGCCTTCAAATTTGCCAAGGCGTATCAAGGAAGTCAACAGCTCCTCCCAATTTAGTATCATAGTCAAACTTAGTATTCCTTCCAGTCCTGTGTCCAGTCATTTAGGATGATGTTGAAGAGAACTGGGCATAAAGTGGAGACCTGCAGAGCCCCACTGGTGTGCATCCACCAGCCCAATGTAATGCCATTTATTACAACCCTTTGTGCCTGACCCATGAGGCAGTTGCTCACCCATTGTGTTAATCCAGCTGGTTGTTTTCCAGTATCAGAAGCTTTACTGAAATCCAAAAAGATTACATCAGCTGGCTTTCCTTGTATATGGTCACTTCTTTCATGGGTGCTCCTCCTGTATGGCTAGTATTTAGAGTGCATGCCATGGAAATTTGGTGAGCTGATAGGAGGGGTCAACGATTTTGGTCTTCTACCATTCAAAGAAGTGCTTTAGCTAACTACACGGGTCATTCTCAATTGTCTTAGTATTTGGAAACCAATGCAGGCTCTTAATATTTTTCTTAAAATAGAAACACTTTAACAAAGTAAAAATGTGGATGAATGATCCCTAATATGAGAAGATAATGAATTTTGAAAATTAATAGTTTCTCGGTTTGTAATTTGGCTGATGACAAGGAAATGATGAAAACCAGGAGAGTTTAAAGCAGTATAACTCAAGAGCTAGAAGAGCTAAACCAGGTAGCACTTGTTATCAGTGGGTGCCACCTTCTGTCTCACTGGGACACCCTGGTTTTGGCCTTGTCTTCTGTCTACATACATATATAACTTAGACCTCACTTTAGATCTATTACAAAGAAGGTCAGTTTAAGGGTAGGTAGGAAGTAGGGCAAACTCTGGCTCCTAGATACAGTATTTTCTGATCATAGGTACGAAATAGCTGCAAACCACCTGGCTTTCTGGCTCTCATCTTTCAGGAGTATCCAGAATACCTGCTTGCCTTATAAGAGATCACTGCAAACAAATGCCTCTGCTGAGCTCCAAACCAGCTGTCTCATTTCTGTGCATAACTACAAAATGACACATTTGCAGAGGGAAGTGACTTGTTTGTCCAGAAGAGAATGGGACCCTCGTCAATACATGCTGGGACTATTCTTTCAGAGACAGCTTTGCAGCTGGAGAATTGCCCAACAGCAGTATGATGAAAAAGACTGATGCTGGCTCAGTCAATTAAACCGGCAGTCAATTAAACAGCTCTTAATCTTAAACTAGCATGCATTCAAATAAGCTGAGCTTCTGCATACAGCTCAGCATAGTTGGCTTCTATTTTGCAGGACTGCATGACATTCAGGTAGGAGGTTATCAGGGGCACAAAGGGGCATTTCAGCTCCTGCCCTGTCTTCCCTGGGGCTTCCTCTCTCCTCCTCCCCATGGGTCTGTGAGCTCCATTTCGACTCAGCCTTAATTCCCTCCCTGAACTGTCTTGTTGGTGTTCCCATCTCTGGTCCTACCTCCCAGCTGGCCCTCAGACGTATCCTATAGATATCTTGCCTCCTGGATGGGATGGGCCCATATGGCTCTATCTGCCTGGCAGATTTTGGACTCACATTGCTGCCTTCTCTTCAGTCCTGTTTCTGGCCTGGTCTCGTTCACCTCCTGACAGGAGCACCTGGATGGACCATGGATCAGGTTCATTGCTTGCCACTTCAGGGGCTGCCAAAATGCCCTGTGGCCAGAAGTTGCTCCTGTCTTCAGAGAAAGAACAACACAGTTTGGGATATGCTTAGGTCTTTTTGCACAGAAAAGGCTCTGCTTCATTGATCCAGGGTCTGAAGGAAAGAGTGAACTCTTTTACCAGCCTTTTTAAAGGATGACTCAGTTGTCCGCCGAGCAGGTAAGGGTCTTCTGTGGTTATGTGATGTAGGAAATCCCACAGAGCAGGTTTGAGCTTGCTGCTGACTGTCCAAGGTGGAGTTCCTGATGCAGCTCTGTGTGCTGTGTTGATGAACTATCCCTTTGTCAGCAGGTGGGCCATACTAGACTGTTACCTGGCTGGAGGTTAAGAGAAGCAAAAGAACGGCCCCTCCTTGACTTCAAAATTTAGAGAGCTGAAATCCAAGCTCAGCCTTTCTGAGTTTGGATCGCCTTTCTGGTACGTTAGCCCAAGGAACCAAAGGACAGTTACTCCACTCTCTTTGGTTGAAGTGTTGGCAGTCTCATTGTCAAATGTATGCATAGTCATTTGGAGGAAAAAGGTTATATTTGGGGAAAGGTATTTAATTAAATGTTTGATTTTATATATCTATATAAAAATATTAAAATCTTAAGTTACAGGCATTTCATTGTTTGCAGGTGTAGTAGTTAATTACCAAGTTACTCAGATATAATTATATATGTATCTGAAAGGAAAATTATTTGAGCCTTTGACATTTCTGTGGCTTGATTTGTACTTCACATGTGAAGCAGATATATCCACCAAATTTAATGTTGTAAAATATTTGTGTTATAAGGAAGTGTTTATTTTTAATGAAGACTTAAAAAATTCCTCTATGGAAATAATGCGTGAATATAACTGAAAGCCCTGTGAGATTTTAATCTCTAAATATTTGAATATAGTGTAATACATATACTAGGAGTGTTAGGATAATTTCCTGGTACATCTTTTATATGACCTGTTTAGGTGAATATGCCCTGTTTGGCAAGTCAAAAGATGTGCTGGTGAGGGAGTCAACATGCATTTAGATTCAAACTGCTGCTTCACTGCTCTCTCTTGCCCTGTGGGTGTTAGGAAGCTGTGCTTATTGTGGCAGAAGGAAGGCAGAAGAATGAAAGTCATAAATCAGTTGGTAATCGTCATTAGTGCCTGTAACAATTTGGCTTTATTATTAGCATTGGGCATTATACTCAGAAAAAAAAGAACTATTGTACAAATTATACAAACTGTGTTCCTTGTAATTGTTCTAGTTTGCTGTAACAAACTCCTAGAAAGGTTTTGCCTTGTGATAATTAGAAACCATGGCAGAACCTCAGTCCTATTAAGCCAGTTGATATCTGCTGTCAAGGAACTTAACATCACCCACATAGCCCACATTTTTCTCATATAAAATTGCAAAACCTTCAAGGTAGATTTTGTACAGTTAAACTCTGCCTGCCAAATATTTGCTACTGTGCAACAGAGGGTAAAAGATGCTTGAAACCAGGGAGAACAAGCAACTGAGGACATGACCTGCTTAAGAAATTAAAATATTTTGAGGAATCTAGCCTTTTAATTTTATCTACATTTTTTATTCTTTTTCTCTCAGATTCTAGGGAAATAAGTGCCTAAGTATCCTAAGAGGGGATATTTCTGTTTGGTAAGGAGAAAATTGACTGGGGAACTCACCTTTCAAGAGATGAAAAAGACATTGGAAGTGTTAATGAAAAATGTATGACTTTATCAAAAGAGGTCAGAAACTATGCCAAAAATCACATCTACAGTTTGAGGTAAGATGAGATAGTGCGGCTTGATTTTATAATCTTGTTCTGAATTTTTTCTTTTTAATGGATTACCAAATTCAGATTTGAATGGATAAGAGAGGCGCACTAAGTACACCTTAGTGCAAAAGCCATTTCTAACCATTAAAAAGTAGGAGACTAGGACTGGTTATTTTTTAGCAACCATTTTTATGGTTAACTTCTATTCAAACATGAAACAGACACATGTCTTCTCTAACTGATTTACATTAGGAAACAAGATGGTTTCTAATATTTAAATTTCAAATTAGATAAACTGAAACTAAGCACTAAAAATCATTAATCGTAATATTATCCCAAATTGACTGGATTTGGAAGTGAAAAATCACTTAGCTTATTGTATTCCTGTAGCAATTAATAGGTTCAGTAAAAATAATTTTGTGTGTAAAATTATGGAATCATAGAATGCTTTGTATTGGAAGAGACCTTAAAGCTCATCTAGTCACTAAAAGAAGATAAACAATCCTTACAATAGTATTTTTGTAATTTTTTAATATAATATAAATTCAATATAAAACACTGAAGAAAAAACAGAGGAGTTTAAAAATTTACATGATCTTTAATATATATGGAGATCAGACACTGATACTGTTATTCAGAAGGACATCATTCATGTTTCAAAGCAGTTCCAAGAATTCAAAGCACTAATTTTGGAAGGTGAAATATACCAATTATTAAACAAGCTTTGAGGTGAATGCTAAAGTAACATTTATATTTATTTACCAATGGTGTATAGTGGTCACAAATTTGAATAGATTGATATATGCCTGGTGGTCAGCACAGACATTGTGAATTATTAATGAGCAGCGTTGTTGGGTGTTAACATAATTCCCGTTTCCTTTTAAAATTAAGTTATGCCTTTTTCCAGTGACTGTTTACTGTAAAATACAATCTTACTCTCTGCTTAGAGAGCATTAAGTAAAGACACAAGATGAGGTGAGTACCTAGCTCCTTTATTTAGCTCCTGTTTGAACCTATCAACTATTGGTTCATTTATAGCAATCAAGTAGGTTTTTTACCAGGAGAATTCAGAAGGATTTTGTCCCCATTCTGGATTTAAGTCCAAGGATTATGAGACTCTCTTGGAAGCTTGGAGATATAGGATTGGACCCTTCTNAACAGACACATGTCTTCTCTAACTGATTTACATTAGGAAACAAGATGGTTTCTAATATTTAAATTTCAAATTAGATAAACTGAAACTAAGCACTAAAAATCATTAATCGTAATATTATCCCAAATTGACTGGATTTGGAAGTGAAAAATCACTTAGCTTATTGTATTCCTGTAGCAATTAATAGGTTCAGTAAAAATAATTTTGTGTGTAAAATTATGGAATCATAGAATGCTTTGTATTGGAAGAGACCTTAAAGCTCATCTAGTCACTAAAAGAAGATAAACAATCCTTACAATAGTATTTTTGTAATTTTTTAATATAATATAAATTCAATATAAAACACTGAAGAAAAAACAGAGGAGTTTAAAAATTTACATGATCTTTAATATATATGGAGATCAGACACTGATACTGTTATTCAGAAGGACATCATTCATGTTTCAAAGCAGTTCCAAGAATTCAAAGCACTAATTTTGGAAGGTGAAATATACCAATTATTAAACAAGCTTTGAGGTGAATGCTAAAGTAACATTTATATTTATTTACCAATGGTGTATAGTGGTCACAAATTTGAATAGATTGATATATGCCTGGTGGTCAGCACAGACATTGTGAATTATTAATGAGCAGCGTTGTTGGGTGTTAACATAATTCCCGTTTCCTTTTAAAATTAAGTTATGCCTTTTTCCAGTGACTGTTTACTGTAAAATACAATCTTACTCTCTGCTTAGAGAGCATTAAGTAAAGACACAAGATGAGGTGAGTACCTAGCTCCTTTATTTAGCTCCTGTTTGAACCTATCAACTATTGGTTCATTTATAGCAATCAAGTAGGTTTTTTACCAGGAGAATTCAGAAGGATTTTGTCCCCATTCTGGATTTAAGTCCAAGGATTATGAGACTCTCTTGGAAGCTTGGAGATATAGGATTGGACCCTTCTCAGCTGAGTTGGAGTTTCAAAGTTGTTTCCCATTTTTATTGTTGTCAAAGCGCTGTAAGTGTCAGGCTGCTAGGCAAAAGCCAAACCTTCATCTATGTGTTTTTTTGGAAAGATTGCTACTGCGTTTTTGGCAGTGACCTTAAGAGCCTCCACACGTTTGATCACAATGCAGCTATTGAACCTAAATTCTGGAAGGAAGAAACTGAAGTGAAATAAATATATGTCTGTGCTTGTGCATATACTTTATTGTGTCTTTTGGCAGTGGAATTGTGCAGCTCTGGTGCTTGAAGTCATCATGATGGATTTAGATATATCCATTTTAAGTGTTCATTACCCATATTTGGGGACACGTAGATAAGAAAGTGATCAATAAACTGCAGTGCAGGATTGTTATTCAGAGAGTTTTCAATGGGCTGGAGAAATGGGCTGAGAGGACTCATGAGGTTCAGAAAGACAAATGCAAAGTCCTGCAGCTGGGGAGGTATGAATCCATGCACAAGTGGAGACTGGGGACTGACTGCGCAGAAATCAGCTTAGAAGAAAAGGTCTGGGGGGTAATGGTAGAAAACCAAGATGAACATTTGTAGGCAGTGTGTCCTTTCACCAAAGGAAAACAGCTGCATACAGTGCTCTGTGAGCAAGACTGAAGGTAGCAGTTTGATGATAGGGGTTATTCCCTTCTATTCAGCTCTTGTTAGCTTCATCTGCAGTGCTGTGTCCAGTTTTGGGCTCCCTGGTGGAGGACCACTTAGATTACTGGCATGTTTGAATGTATGTGATGTACAAGAGAAGACATACTCTTCTTAGGATGAGAAGGCAAAGTGGAGATGTTGCTGCCTTCAGGTACTTAATAGCAGGGAATGCTCAAGAGTAAAAGCTGTAACATATGAAATTTTGAACATTAGGAATATATATATATACACACATATATATATATACACACACACATACACACACATACACATATACATATACATATATATATATATACATATATATATTTGAATATTAAGGAAAAAAATCACAACGAGGTACTGAAACACTAAAAGAGGCTGTGTAAAGTGACTATGAACTTTTCATCCCTGAGGATATTAAAAAATTCACATGCTCTTGGGAAGTCTGCTCTGAGCTGAACAGTGGGTTGGACCAGACAGGTGATCTCTACCTCCCACTCTAAATTACTCTGTGCCTCTATGACTCAGCAAACTCTCAAATTGTAGATTTATGTCTCCATAGTTCACATGTTAAAGTATACCTCATTTCTCTGACTCATGATGTAAGAAATTAGATGCCTTGGCTCTTTCGAAAAATTCCTGTGGCTCTTTGCTTGTTTAGGCTTCTAAGTACTTTAAGGCCTATTTCCTGCCCTTTTTTCTCACAAAACTAATGTGTGATATTTCTGGTATCCTTTCTTTCTCAAAACAGTTTCCAGCAGGAAGCCTAATCCCCTTTGTATAAATGCAGAGCAGCCAAAACCAAGGGGGATCTGTCTGTGAGAGTACAGAGAACAAAACATTGAGGTTTTTCACAGTTAAACAACCAAATGACGACTGGAAATTCATCTGTGTGTTTTTGGATACATATATTTGAGGAATTTAATAAGTTCTTAGATAAAAAAAGCCTAATACTTGACTGGACAGGATCCAGTGTTGCACATGATTTAGGCAAAGATCACACTTCCTAGACCAGCACACTTGTTTCTAGCTGTTCTAGCATATGGAAAATCACGGTTCTGATATGGAGATTAAATTGCTGGAATACAGTTTTAATTTTGATGGCATTTCCTCCCAAATCACTCTTCATAAAACCTGTTTTTTAAAGGAAATTAAGCTTTGTAGAGAGTGTTTTAAAAAAAGTGTTGAGAAGGTTTAAAAATGATCCCTCTTCATACATAAATTTACTTGCTTCCCCTAGTGTGCTGCAGGAGATCTAGAAGATAAGGATTTGACACCTGAACAAAGTCTCAGTCTGAGCAAGTTTCAAAGAGATAGCTCTCTGAATTTAAGGGCTATGAATATGCAATTACTGTCATGTCCCTGGAATATTTCCAAGCCCCTTTACAGAAAAAAAATGTGCAATGCAAGTGACAAAGTGTAACACTATAGAGTATAGATGTGTATATCTTAGCTAGCCACCCTTTGGTCCTCTTTACAATCAATGCAGAGAAACACACACTTTTAAGTCACTGTTCTTATCTCAGAGCCAACACTTAAAGTGGGAGAGGTGTGTGTGTCATTACCATCGAAAGTTATGAGACACAAATAAAACTGAAGATGAAAACTCTCATTATGAAAAATCTTGTTCGATCATATTCCCCCAAAGCTACCCAAAAGTAAAGATATGTAAGGGCTACCCAGAAGTAAGCTTTCCTTTTGTACTCAGAATGTATTAATGCTAATAAAAAGGCTTTCATGGCTTCTAATTTGCTCTGCAAAAGCTACTCATTTTAGAACATAGAAAAAGACAAAATGTTTTTGTCAAGTCATTCTGAACTGACCCAAATACATCAAACTGGTGCCACTGAGCAATATTTTTCTCTTCTATGTTATTGATAATTAATGTACTTGTCTGGAACAGAAGCTAGGTCCTGGTTGAGAGGCAAATGTACTTTTCTGTAATGGAGCATGTGGGCCACTTGATGGAGCCACGAGAAACAAGGTAGCCAGCCTGGCTCTTGTGGCCCCTCATTGTCCCATTAAAATGGGAGCTTGTTTTGCAGTATCTATATCACAGATATAAAATGTGGCAATGAATTTAAAGAGTGTGAAAAATTAGTCCTCCCATTGTCTCTTTTACTGTTTCGGCTCCAGCCCCCAGGAGCTCCACTGGACCTTGCTGCTGTGACTGGCCATGCCTAGTTGTCAAACACACAGGCATTTTCCAAGCTTCTCCCAAAATTCAAAGCCACTCATGAAGATGTTCACCAATGATAAATAATAATAAGACTGGGCATTGTCGAAAGAAGCATCATTTTTTCATGTGCATGACACTGCATACATATTGTTTCTAAAAATCCTGACAAAATCTTGACAGAAATATGATGTACACAAAGGCATTTTTAAATTCAATGAAGTGGATAAGGACTGAACCAAAAAATATGGAATAAAAGATATACTTATAAAGATGATGTCTCAAACAATTGTAAATGGTATTCAAACATTCATTCAAGAAAATTTTAAAACAATAAAACCACTTTGAGGAATATTTACTGCAAAATTGTTCTCCTTTTGAAAATAATCACTTGAAGGCAGAACAAATGTAATTCCTTTTTGATTTCCTGCTTAGGGTTTGGGATTTAATTTCGACTTTAGTAGACATACTACCTGAGACACAGTAGTGAATTATGTGAACAGATTCATAGTCTGAATTCTGTGTTAGCAAAGAATCTGACCAAAGAAAAACTGCTATTTCTCTATGACTACAATGAGATATCTTAAGGACTGTAATTTCTGCTTTAGAGTGCAGGTGTTTATACTGAACAACAAATGCTAATCCCTAATGCTGGCTCATTCTGTAAAAATTATCTTAGTACTCTTCTATATTTTATAATCTTCATAAAATCTTTATCATCATCATCAACTCAACATACTAATACATACAATGTAATTGTTCCATAGTTTATGTACCATTATTTGACAATTCATGAGGAAAGAAAAGATTCAGTTATTGAGTAAAAGTAGGCAAAATGTAAGCCTACTTAAAAAACATGGGAAAAATATTGCTTAAATATCATATTCCATACTGAGAAAGTAAACCTTCCTTTTTCTGAAAGGTTTTCTCCACAGTCAAGAGGAGCATAACGAAGTGAAATATACATACACATGAAAGAACACATTAGAGAAAGAAATTTGTGCAAATACAGAAGTCTCAGTGAAATGAATTAAAAAGACCAGTGCTATTGTTGTCACATTTTATCTTTTTTCCAACCCTTCATCTCGTTGTTGTTTTTTTATCCCAATTCATAATCCTGCCCACAAGCAGTTTATTAGACAAATGAAGTGTCTACTGAGTTCTTTGCAAAACGTCTTGTCTTAACTTGATTTGTAAGTGCATATTTTCTTGAGAGGAAGCTGTATTCTTAATAAGGAATATTCTGTGACATTCCATACATCCAAGATGAGGGTTTACAGCTATGATTTATACTGTATTTAAAAAACATGCAGCCAGATCCCATGAAGAGTTTTATCATAATTTGGATTAATAAAATCATTATTTCTAATTATTCCATGGCTACACAATCAAAGTGATACATGGGAATATTAAGCAGTTATAGAAATTAAGTACATAGCTTCTAGAAATATTTAATATCAGTTTAATGTCTAACATTATAGTGAGGTAGTTTAATTTTTAGCCTCACAGAAATTCTCAACCCTACACTTGAGAGAAGAACATACAAGAAGTAATACAGCAGTAGCCATGAAAGTTGTTTAAAAGTATTTCATGCTGTCAATATGATATTTATTTCTGTTTTTCTGATGTTTTTAAGAAAGCTTGTTAGAATTTTTTCCTTTCCTCATTTTAGGATCTGTTTCTGGAGAATAAGAAAAGATTTAGTTTACCTAGCTTTTTTTTTAATTGAAAAATATCTACTCTTTCCTTTATGTGAGCAAATCAAAATTAGCAAATTATTTTATCTTTTCTGTCTTTAAGTTCATTCCGTGTGCAAAAGAGTTGTCCAAGAAATCCTGATGTAAGATCTGTGTTAACTCTACAGAGATCTGGACAGAAGTTGGCTTCAATCCCATGTGCCATGAGCAAAAGAGACTGATAGCACAAAAGATTTTCAGTATTCTGGGCACAGCAAAAAAAAAAAAGCCATTTGGGCTAAATAAACAGACGTAGAAAATTGTTTACATTACAATGAAAGTTTTATTTGTCTCGGATGACTCACAAGATACGGTGCTGCTGTTTGTATGGTAAAAACCAAAATGAAATTCCAGCCTGAAAGCTCTTCAAAGCTCTTTCACAGAAGTATTGGGGTCTTTCTGGAAGCTCGTTAGAGCTCCAGTAGTATCCCTAACACAAACTTGTACAGTGATCAGATAGAGAATAATAAATACCTTTAATAACAAAAATTTACTTTCCTTGTGTGATTTCATAAAAAAACATATCAAAGCACTTCTTCAGTGCTTTGATAGCAGGCACATTCTTCAGCTAAAGATATCCTTATTGCCCCTATCACTAGTATGTTTTAAGGACTCAAAGCAATCTTTTCCACTGCTTTTGCTGACAATTGGTCAAGAAATTATTCCTCTCACAGATATGAGGAACAAACAGATTTTTCTGGGAACTTATGAACACTTCCAGAATTTCTCATAATGGGAATTCTGGTCAGTTGTAAATGACTGGCTTTTGAAAGTCAGTGTGTCCTTCAAAGAATTTGACTTTTCACCTCGGTTTTATGAAGCCACTTTTGCTGAGCACCCTCCATTTGACTTAGACTGTCTGTTATATTCCTTTGCCACCACCAGTCAATGGCTAGCATTTTTACTGTTGCTTCTACCTACTCTGAAGCCTCCTTTTTCAGATGAAAATGGCAAGGACTTAATATCTTTATCCCAATAGTTCTATTCGCAGTCTTCTCCCACAGTTCAGTACTGATTATCACTCCTGAAAGTGTTAAGTTCTTCTGGTCTGTATTGCTTATCCTCCTGTCTTTGGTGCCTTATTGACCCCTTCACTGTATGAAGCAACAATTTTTTTAACACAGTAATTGGTTCAAAAGGAGATGTCTAATTTCTCTAACCCGTCAGTATAATTTCAGGGTATGATCACAGGAGCTATTTCCCTTTCCTTGCTTTATGACTTCTAAAAGCAAATACCTGGAGAATACCAGAAAAACATTTGCAAAGATTACAGTGATTTTCCTCTAAGTAAAAATCTTGATTATTGTTAGATTGTGTAAAACACATGCTTTTTTTGAGACTCAGCAAGTCAAGAGAAAGGGCCAATAAAAGAGTCCTCCTTAAAACTCCATACCTGTACTGGTGACAAACCTTAACATTTGTCTTTGTGGAGTGCTGATGGACCTCTTAGACAGGTAGCTGGAGATTAATTGTACAATGTCTCCGTTTTCTGGAATTCTACTAGCTTTCCCCCTGACAAAACAACAAAATGGTACAGCTTAGTGCTTTATTTCCTATTCAGGGAAATTATTCAAGACATCAAATATTCAATAGTCAGTTTTCAGGATGATGAATTGTTGTGTCCATTCATATATGGTTCAGCACTATTCAATAAGTTTTCTAAGTAAATAAATGCCAGCTCTCAATTGCTGGTGAGAATTAACACAACTCCTAGAGGAACTGGAAGGTGGGAGCTGGAAGGAGAGCTGTGTTTCAAACTAAATAAAGGTAGACCAGTTAGCAACTCAAGTGAGAAAATGTGTATTTGTTACTTCTTATTAGGTTGACTTCCATTAATAAATACAACTTAATCACACTGTAGCATGATGGACATATTGGCATTTTTATCTGTTGCCTTTTAAAAAAGTAATGAGGTCTGAGTCTTTGTCAGTTTGTGCTTCAAATCACAGAAACTGTGGTTTATAACAGCTTGGAAAATACATAAATGATCCGGTTATTTCTCTGGCCGTACAGCATAATGGATTTAGGGTGATATCTCAGCTCCCTGAGAGGTTGGGGCAAATAAACTGTGCAGTATTAATTGTATTTTTTATTAGTATCTTGCAACAACATATTTGAATTGAAAGAAAATACTTGGGATGTGTACAGAAAGTTTTATTTCTTCCTAGTTTCTTAGGATATTTTCTCTTGCCTACCAGCTGTATTGAAGCTTCTATCATATTCTTGTAAACACAGACACTTAGAACTCGTATGTGAGTACCTAGAATTATCTAGGTAGAAAAAATCAGTGTTTATATTTATTTCTCCCAATGTCATGTATAATGCTTAAATGACTATTTAGTGATTCTTTTAAGCAAAGCAATCAAAGGTTCTTTCTTTATTCCATCGCTTTCATTTTCTTTGCAGCAAAATTAGTATCATTACTGTATTAAAATCCGAAAGACAAAGCTGGCATTGGCTTTAATGAGACAATTTAATAGGAAAAAATTATCTTAAGAGTAGTTAAAATATATGCATATAATAAAGGTAAGTATAAAGAACTAAAGCTTCAATTAAAAATAATTTAAAAATTAATTACAGGAGTTAGTTTTAGAGATGGTGTTAGTAAAAATAAGTACTGTTCTGTGAAAACAACTTTCTTTTTAATCTTCAGATGACCCTCTCAAGGTATGGTCATTTACTGTAATTAACTATATTTTTGGATAATTTTCTGTAAACTACTGACATCAGATAATGTAGTATGCAATTGTTAATTTTTCTCTGATTTTACAGAGACAATTTGCACAGCCAACTTTAACCATGCACACTTATTAATTTAACTTCTTATTAGAATGGAACTGTTTAATTAGAGAACCAATACCTAACACTCTGATATCAAGGAAATTAAATGTCATCCTTTGGTAAAAGTAAACTGCAGGTTTCAGAACACAGAACAAGTGATCCCTGAAACACAGTATAATTGGATGCTGCTGCATCTCTTGTTTCAAGATATTAATACATGCTTCAGGATAGGCTGGACTTTCTTTCTATTAGTGTCTCCGCATGCAATAGTTTTGAAAGGAAATTAGTGAACACTCATTAGTTTTGAACACTCATTAGTTTTGAACACTCACCAGTTTTTTACTTACTGTCTGGGAAATTTCTCGTCTCTACTTCTGGTCACTTCTACAAAGCCATAATAATGAAAATTTTTCAGATTAATGAATTGGTTTTTTGAGATTTATGGTGACTGAGTAGGATTGAAACCTACATCCATCAGCCTAGAACCAGTAGTTAAGAAATGGATTTTGCTTTTTGCCTATTCCCAAGATAGAGTTAGGGATAAAAATGACAGAATAAACATAAAACCTCATTTGAAATTAGTAGAAAGAAATTTTAAAAGTGAGTGATTATTAGGAGTGAAACAAAAAATGTGTGTGGTAGATGAAGAACAAGAAAATAACTACAAAAATCTCTGTTTTAACAGGAGAGGAACAACTAGTGGTTTTTTAGCAATTAAGATTAGAGATGTACCTTGAACCCCAACAAAAAAGAAAAAAACTCCAAAGGAAAGGAAAGCTTATCAGAAAGTTTATTTTAAACTTTCTTTCTTTCAAAGGAATTAACTCTTATGCCTTTTGTAAAGTCTCCCTGTCTCAGTATGCTTAGAAACGCTGGGAAACACCTTGCCTTTGGCAAGATTTAGTGAAGCTTAAATTTTTGGTGGGTTTTGACGGTGTGGTTGGTGGCAGGGGACATGGTATTTAAGTAAAGTGGTGGGAATTGGGGAGTTCAGAGTTGGGATTGATAGCTGAAATAATGACTCCAGCTTTTAAAGTCTTAATGTAGAGCACATGAAAGAAAGGTTTCACATTTCAGATGCATTTGCATACTCCAAAGCAAAGTCAGAATATGGACTTAGCCAGTGAACACAAGCTCAAAATGTTTGGGAATTCAGCAGGCGCAATTCTTTATAGCAATCTGTGCAAGCACCATGAGGGAGCAAGGGACAAATATCAACAAATGGGGAAAAAGCATGATGATGTTTTCTAGGAAAAAGCAAACATGTTGAGTATATGCATTGACAACATAGCAAAAACAAGATGCAAGACCGTGTATTATAGAATCTAGAGAATTTGCAATTTGCAACACAAAAAACTCAGGCAAAAGTATAAATTCAGAAGGAGTTTGAAACTGTGCAGAGCATCAAATTAGGGCAATTTTAAAAGTGTTAAAATGGCAGGAGAGCTTTAAAGTTTTTGACAGATTCATGGAAAAATAAGAAGTGGAAAGCTCTGTTCTGAAGAACAGAAACAGTAGGGGGGTAGATTTTTCTTCTGTTTCAGATATTTCATAATAATATCTATAGGCATTTTAGGGTACATGGAAAAGGGTGCTTCAGATTGTGTAACAGGAAATGTAAAATTCCCGCCCAGCTCAGTTTGTGTCGTGTGCAGTGTTTCTGTGGTTGTCTGAATTATGAAGTGCCAATCCTACCTAATGACAAACATCAAGTCTTTGCAGGGCCTCTGGCTGCCTGGTAGTGTGGGCATCACAGTGAGTGGTTTTCATTAGTATCATATTCGTGTTTATATACCACATATTTATGTACCTGCTTTGTGGCAAAATGCATGCCTCATTGAAAGAGTTTCTGACAACAAAACTTTTGTTTTTAAGAAACTGATTTACCTAAGAAACTGATTTGCCTATTTGCCACTGGAAATGGTTATGCACTTCAAGTAAAAAGAAGCAAAGATATATATTCAGGAACATAAGGAACAGAAGAAACGGGAGGGGA